>JARQTI010000712.1:155836-199774 GCA_030142655.1 Trachelus tabidus
AGCGCGAGGCAGCTCGTGACACCTCGGTCGGTGCCCCGAGACAGACTGTTTTGACAGTAGCCAAATTTCAAATTCGAGAACTAATCATTCCGATTGGTCGACCCTCTTAAAGCCGATAACTCTTCCATCTCCCTCCAGTCGTCCCTTTAAACGAAATCGAAAGCATTCCTTAGCGAATATGTACGTAACTCTTTTGGGGATCTTTCACGGCCGCTTTACCAGGGTATCGGGCGACAGATGGGCACCACATCCTTAACTCGGGTCAGGGGGTTCTTCCCCTGCCTTTAACCGTATCAAAACTATTCGAGCATCTCGACCTCAACCAAACAATATCGAAATCCTCCGAGAGCATACAAATTAATTCGAGAGAGTAGCTTCTGAGCAGGGTGGCGACCCAAAGGGAACCAGAAACCGAGAAGGTTATCTGTATCGGTAGCCGGAGTCGCCTTGTGACTGTGAATCGAAAAATCACGTGACAGTATATAGGTATGTAGGTGTAGATTTGACTCTTTCTCGTGAGAATGAGGATGTCGACTGTTTAACAGGCTACGACGGATTTGAAGAATTCCTGCACGACCAGGCACACAGGGACATCAGCATCCGCTCCTCTGGCTGCTGGGATAATCGCTCTAGCCTTAGAAGTAAAGTACGCAGCTTCGCTTCTGCCTCCTTAGACACTTGGAATTTCATAATGAAATAAGTAAGATATTCACGTCTGCCTTCTTTTTTTTTTTCCTAAAAGCGACAATCTCACCTGGCGAGACGTGCAGCATCTGATAGTATGGACGTCGGAGTACAGTCCGTTAAGGTACCTATAACATTGCACTTAGGTATAGAATTTTTATGCACACGTGTTGTACTCCCCCCACCCACCCGTGGATCCAATGAACCAATCACGCTCGTGTTCTTCTCCGAAGAACCGCCGGTCGCACAGGCTGCTTGCACGCGAATGCGAGACCTTTGAAGAATCGAATGCATCCGATTTCCTTTACTTTCCAGAGACAATCCTGGCTGGCTGAAAAACGGCGCTGGATTCTGGTTTAATCCACGTTTCGGCTTCGGTCTGATGAACGCGCATGCTCTTGTAATGGCAGGCTTCAATTGGACTAGGGTCCCGGATAAGGAAGTCTGCAGGATCGAGCCGAGCTTCCTGTGAGTACCAGAGGAAATTCAATTGAGGAAAAAGGGAAGAGTCCTGTTGAGAGTTCAGCGAGCCGTCGCGTCGTCGCGACGCCTGAGCTTCCGGTTCCAGCGACGTGTTCCTTGGGATTTACCTGGGACGCGAGAGGCAGGACTCGAACCGGAAAGTTTTAAGAGCTACATGGCACTGTCAAATTAATTATAACAGAACCCCAGGAGAACGGAGAGCGCGTGATGGTCTGCATGGAAGATGCTGCGCGTGCGATTGAGAACGGAGACAGCGGCATCTAATTTGATTATGCCCCTGTCACCCGTTCTCCTCCGTGTATCCAGTTTTCCGTCACGTGACCCCTCATCTTCTCTTTTCTGGACCCGACTCTCTGACGTCAAGCATCAATTAGCTCGACCCACCCGCCGATTCTTCCTTGCATATTTCAATTCCTTGCCAACTGTCTCTCACTTGTGCAGATCGAATGCTAATCTTCGATATGGAGCACCTGTCAGCCTGGAATTCGATGCGAATTCCTGCGAGGGAGGGGGGAGGATGATCCAGTTCCTGGAACACGTTCAAATCGAAGTCACCCTCAACTACAGTATTCGTGGTGCACTTTCCATGCATCTGACTGCGCCATCAGGTCAGTCAAATTAAATCCTCCGACGACCTCTACTTGGAGATTGTTGCGTGATCGCGAAACGTTGTAAAGCTGCGAATCGATGCACCCTTTCCACAAGTCCTTCCTCTCTTATCAGACTGCGTGTTCCCTTACTAGACCCGGACAGACTTGCGAACTAAAAATGCTGTCAGTGGGAATTTTCTGGGCAATTTGTACCTTGGGACCCATGTCACTTTTTGCCTGCATCCCTTCTTCAAGCAGCTTCCTTTTCAGGGCTCGAAGTGCAAATTCTGAGAGCGCGAAAGCTCGACGAGTCGCCGGCTGGTTTTGCAAAGTGGAGATTCTTGTCGGTCGCCTCCTGGGGTGAAAGATCCGAGGGCACGTGGACCCTGAAGATATCCGACGAGGTAATTAATTAATGGGGGCAAAAGTCACGTGACGCCGTTACGCATAACAATTTCTAATCAAACTTTCTTGTATCCGTATAAGGTTGGTCCACCCGAAAATAATGGAACGCTCGGAGACTTTGCCCTGATCTTACACGGCACCAAAGATCTTCCGGATTACAGAAGCAAAGGATCAAGGGTCTACGATGACGATTACAACAGAATTCGCAAAATGGTGGGTCGACAGGCGATTAGGACAAGATTCTTCGTTGGAAGCCCAAGAAATTATTGTACCTTCTTTCAGAACAAAGTCAACCTTTTGGATGATAAAGAGATAAGACACGTCGACGAGGAAGATGCCTGGAGATTGGCGAATTGGATTATGGGAAGTTTCAAAGGAAATTGGATAAAACGTTTGCTGTTCGCTAATTGATTTATATGACATAAAGGTAAATAATAAAATAAGGCGAGTACTGCTCGGATCGCGCCTTCCCCTGAAGTGGACTCATTTATTCTCCATAAAGGGGTTGCACGCTCCACCCCACAACGCGAGGGTTGCTTCTACACGTTAAGTCGTTAATTCCCAGTATTGACAATGGGGTGGGACGAACTGGTCAACCCTTCCCGTGTTTCACTAAATCTCAATGACTTCGTCGGGATCACGTTGAATGGTCATTCGACTGTCCATCAGTTCCGACGAAGCAGACCGGAAGTCGGCAGGGACTGGTCCGGAGCTGAACTACAGTAGGTAGTGGAAGAACCTGAAGCAAAGACTTTAGGCAAGGGCTGTAAACGCAGCTCCGTCGCGCGACACGTAGTGCGTGCGTCCGCCACGTGGCTGCGCACGTATCGACCTCGCGAAGGGTGAAACGGGGGCAGTTGGGGTAGTTGGGGTAGTTGGGGCAGTAGCATGCCGCTCCTGGTACGGTTTGCGTCAGCCGTTTTCCAGTCCCTCGTCTCGCTGCTTGTCGACGTGACTGCAATTAGGAAAGCGACTCGCCTCCGCCCGAATCGCCTTTCGTGCCTGAAAAACTCCCGAAAATCCCAAAACGCCGACCGATTGGCCAGTCGAATTCTCATCGGCGCTTGAGCATCCGGCGGAAGTGCAACGGCAAACGTTCAGGTAAGTAAACCGCCTCTGTCGTTCTGGTCTTACTTTATTCGCAAGCGTCATAAGAGAACCTGTTGTCGCTCCTCTCGTACCTGGACGACCCATTTCCCATAAATCTTCATAGGCCTTCGTGGACCAACCGCAGCGTTTGCCACCCAGCAAGTTTTATTTCCCTACCTGATTACGTGACCCGTGAACGGTAAAGCGTAAATACAACGTGCGTTCAAGGTCTGCGTTACGTATTTAACGGAAAAAAAAGACTCCTGAAAAAAAAAGTATCTACAGCTATAGATAGACGCAAGCATACGCGAGTGGCTGACGCAGTCGACGGAAAACTTTGAATTTTCTCAATCAAGCGATCAGCAATGTCAGGGAAGTCAGGGAAGTCGGAGGAGTCAGATTTGCTGCTTACGAGTCTAATTGTTAAAGTGGCGCCAGACGAAATTAGCGAGCCGCGACGCGAACCGAACCACATTGGCATCCTGTGGCTATTTTTAGACTGCTACTGGAACCGTGTGCCTGTGTGAGTGCATCGTTGTGCCAAAAACGAGCCACTTGACGATAATTAACGTGTATCCCGGTCCACGGTAATCTGCATCCCTCTGGGTCCACCCTTCCCCTCGTTTTCGCGTTTTTATCAATGTGTGGAAAATTCATACCTTAAAGAGGAAGGCTCTGTACATGGCCTTTCGCAAGGAAACGTGAATTCCCTCGTTATCTCACGCAGCTTCCCTTCTGTAATTCATGGAATTTTCTTATTGGTAAGGAAATGGGCTATTAACGCCACGCTCAGGGTGACTCGTGAGAGGGGGGAGAATAAAATGCAGCAGCCAACAAGGGTGATTGTGCCTCTAAATTATGAATCTTGACCTAGCTGGCTGCACAGCCACGAAAGAGGGATCACTAATTACCATACTCCGGAGTGCCCTCTCGTAGCAGGGCGCGGAGGGTGGGCGGCGTAAGGGATCCTATTAGCAATGCGCGTTATTCTCTGAGCTAGGCTGTCATACCTAAATGGTTTTTTAAGTATTGTCTATGGTCATAAAAAACTTTGATGGTGCCTGAATGGTGCGTAATAAAAAAAATTCACGCAGCCTCTTGCATTAAGCTACGAAGCTTTCGTTTCCCAGGGTAATGCATCCGCGAAGATTGCAGGTTGCCTGTCGACAGGCGCAGCGCCAACGCACCGTTTCAGGCACTTCTATGTACAGCGACACAACGTGGTACGCAAATTCTATTTATTAGCGCCCTCTTACAATCGATACAAGATAAAGAACAAATGTGTATGCGTGTGTATATAAGTGTAATGTACTGTGTCAATGAAAAATAAAGTTCTTCCGGTCTCGTGCTAATTTAACGGAAGGGACGACGCGTTGCGAAACCGTAGTCGTTGCTTCCGGCGGCTCCTGAAAAATACAAGCAGGAAAAATCTTTGTTAAATCCTCTCCGGTTAATTGAGAAACGCGTGGGAGGCGGGGAACTGCGGCCGCGATGGGAAAACTTTATGGGCGGATTCGTTTCTTTGACCGTTCGGTAACCACGTGTCATTCGATTCCGGTGAACAATCTTATCGGTCCGATTGGCACGTGCTCACGTTCTAGATCGACAGGAGAAGCCATAGACGAGTGTTGCCGCCGGAAGTCTTGAAATCGGCCGGCCGGAAGTCAAACCGCGACCGCGACTCGACTCTCGGGGTCGGTCGAGGCAAAAGAAAAAAGGGCAAAGAGTTAAAAAGCCATGAGACTTGCACCTGGGAATTGTTATTGCGTTAAAGCGCATGCCGGGTAAAGTGCATTGAATTTGAGAGGCTGGCTACAAAGGGGTTGCGCTCGCGTTGCAGACGCAGCAGCTACGTGCGAACGAGTGTCCCAGTTTCGATCGGAACGAAATATTCCTTTGAAAATAATATTAATTGGCAGAACATAAATTCCGATGCTCGATAAATGAAAAATCTGTCGAATCAATCGATTCCCAGGAACGGCGAATAGTGGCCGCGCGATTCCAGCGAGCGTCGCTGCTACCCGAGATAAAGAAATAAATGCTGCTTCCTGGAGCTTCGCGAAGAATTTGCACTGGGGGAAAGGATGGTCGACAACGAGAAGATAAAACCGAGCAAGAGCAGCAAGGTGCCGCCGCCATTAAATCTGAACGAGGCCATAGAAGAGGAGGCACTCAATCAAAAGACTGCTAGAAGTAAGTTGACGAGCGAACGCAAATTTTATTATCTTATTCTCTAAAACTCTTAAACCTTATTCCTTAATCTTAGTACTGAAGAATGACTTGCTGCTCCACGAGGCTGTGATAAAGAACGAGGCTGATAGCGTGCGCAAGGTTTTACGTGAAACCGTCGACGTAGACTCGAGGAACAACGTGAGTATCGGCAAGCAATAGGATCGCAGCATCCTGATCACGAGACGCGGCCGCCACGGCCACTGACGATTCCTTTGGGATTCTTTCTTTTAATGCAGTACGGACGTGCTCCTATTCACTGGGCGGCGTTCAGAGGGAATACAGAGATCATCGAGATGCTCATTCAGGCAAAATGCGACATCGAAGCTCGGGATAAGGTAAGTGTCGGGGGGAACGTGCAAAGAAAGCAAGGAGGCTTCTGGCTGTGGCCGACGAGCTGACTTTTCTAAGCTTTATTAATATATTCCATATGCGTCCTCGTGCGCGAGAGCAGTTCGGCATGCGACCTCTTCACATGGCGACCTGGTACGGTCACCCGGAGGCTGTGAAAATGCTGATAAACGCCGGGGCGAACGTGTCCGCTGTGAACAAGGTGAGCTCCTTGCAATTTCAACTATGGATTCGCAGGGTGTCCAATCGATTAAATCTGAGAGAGATGGAGAGATGGTTTCCAATGACGAACAAGCGACACGTGCTGGTCGACCCGATTGACCCATCGGAATCCCACGTGAACCCACGTGACGTTCGCACCTGGTCCATATTGCAGGAACGGGGAATGGAAATGTGGACGGGAGAGGATTTTAGTTTGCGTTCTATCGATTTCTTATATCTTATAGAAGTTGTCGAGGGCGGCTGTTCGATCCGAGTGATGCCTAATAAGAGCACCCCCTTGTAGAAGCAGTACACCCTCCTGATGTGCGGTGCGCGGGGGAGCAGCGTCGAAGTAGTAAAGTACTTGGCTGAGGCCGTCGAGTCTTTGAATGGCGATGCGGTCGACTGTACCGGCGCCAAGGCGCTTCACCACGCGGCCCTTGCGGGTCACCCGGCGGTCATTACAGCCCTTGCGAATATTCCAGGCATCGAGTTGCACGCCACAGACAAGGTCAGCACTCCAGACTCTCAGTCCCTGAGCAGAGCGGGTTCGATATTCCCACGACTTTCCCACAGAAGGGACAAACTGCCATGCACTGTGCCTGCGCCGAAGGTCACCTAGAGGCAGTTGAGGTCCTGATAGGACTTGGGGCGAACGTGGATGCTCAGGATAACGATGGGAACACACCCTTACACGTGGCCACTATCACCAGGCACACCGCGATAGCTCAACTCCTGCTACGCGCTGGTTCCAATACGGAATTACCGGATGAGGTATCTATATCATTTCCCAACCACCCTAATTGTATGCCCCCGCGAGAGAGAGAGAGGGGGGGGCGCAGGGAGGGAGGGAGATTCACCACCCTACGCTGTTTGGTTTTTTTTTAAAGGCTGGACTAACAGCCCTTCACGTGGCGGCCAGCCAGGGGTGCAAAGGCATCCTCGAGTCGATAGTACAACACGGAGCTTGTCTGGATAAGCAGTGTAAGGTAAACGTCACTCGACGGAATAATCGCGTCTTTCTATTTGTGCGTCAATTCTTAATCGGTCGCTCGAACTCTCGCTCTCTGCCCTGCATGTGTTTTGCAGAACGGCAACACAGCCCTTCACCTCGCGTGCCAAAACAACGAAGTGGACACCGTCGAGATATTGATTAGTAAGGGTGCAGACCTCAACTGCTTAAACGCGGTAAGTTTGCAAACTCGAGGCAACTCGATTCGGTTACACAAAACACATTCGCGCACTCACACACACACAGAGACTCCTAGCTGTGTACGATGGCAATATCAAGTAAGAATATGTATGGATAATATGATGGGATAATGTGCAGAGGCTACAGTCACCGATACACATAGCGGCGGAAATGGGACACACGGATATTTGCAAACTGCTCCTTGCGGCCGGAGCGAATATCGAGCAGCGAGAACAGGTGATAAAAGTAACCTTACCAAAATATCCAATAAGGCTAAGGCGGATATCGAGCTTATGTTAAATCTTCCACTTTATAGACCTATAGAGGGTAGTCCAGTGGAGACGAACCAGGAAATTGACTTCTGGTGCCCGTCTCCGGCTGGAGACGTTCCAGCGTTTTCTCATGCTCCATCTGTTCCAGGGTGGCCGCACGCCCCTCTACATCGCGGCAAGGGGTAGTTTCACGGCAATCGTTGATATGATCATAAAGACCGCAAGGCTGGATTATCCCACCCCGGTAAGGAGATGACAACGACATCTCATCCCCTTCGTTATTATCAGGATTTAACGTGCGTCGGTAACGCCTTTCAGGAGGATTCCAACTCGGATAAGGAAGTGCGCGAGCTTACCCCGGCCAGGAGGAGATGGAGGGAGGAGCCGAGGGGTGGCAGCGTATCCAGCAACAACAGCGGCCTCTCGGAAAGGGTGAGGTCGCTGCTCTGGCGATTGGCTTACAAACAGCTGGCGCCGGCCGACTGGAAGAAATTGGCTCTTCACTGGGCATTCACGCACGACCAAGTCAGGGCCATCGAGCACCAGTACACAGGTACCATCGACGTCCATGTTTATGCTAGCTGTTCCATAAGGAATTCGAATTTGAACTATGATCGAGGTAGGAAGACCGGGGGGAGGGCTCGGGGGATCGTGGGACGTAATCGGTAAGGGGATTGGGTGTTAGGTATCCTTCGTATCTCGATCCTCGATAAGTAAGGAGGAACAGCCATATGAAAAGGACGATAAAGGCACGATCGTAGGTCCCTCGAGTTACAAGGAGCATGGATTCCGGATGTTATTGATCTGGGCTTCCGGTCTTCATCCCGAAGTGAACCTCGTCAAGGAACTCTACGAGGCTCTCTCGGCGATCGACAGGAAAGCAGTGGCTGGTCGGTATTGGACCATTCGAGTAAATAATAAAGAGTCCAGCAAGGACGTCGTCCCTCCAGCCCCGAGCAACCTCATTCTTTCTCCTTGATCTTTGCTTCTTCTCCGCAGACTCCATGCGCAAGAGACTGGACCAGGAAAGCGAAGGAAGAGCCAAATCGACAAAGCAACGCTGCCACAAGTGCACCATCACGTGAATCCGTCGCTGGAGGCTGCACTTCGGGAACACGAGATGTCATCCATCCCACTTGATCTTTCTTGCCCTACGCGAAGACAGGAGAAGAGGGGGGAGGGGGGGAGGGGGGGATCTGGACCGTCGGCAATCCGCTTCAAGAAACTCTGCTGTCCTTACTTACCCCACTTGTTGTTCGTTTCCACGATGCTACGAAAAGGTCCAGACTGTTCGCAGTTTGCGCTATCACGCTGGAGAACGATGTTCCGTCTACGTGAAGGATTGGCAACCTCAGTGACGACTGCATTTTCCTTTCCGCAGAGACACACGTGAGAAGGATCCACGAGAAGCTTCATCCGGAGAATTTTCATTGAGTTTGCAAAATAAAGAGATAGAACGAAAAGTGGAAACCAACGACGATTCCCTTGATAGAAAGTCACTCCGTCTCGATTCCCTTGTGAACGAAGCTTCATCCATGTTTTCATCCATATCTTCATATACGTGGCGCCTTCCTCCTTTTTTTTCTCATTCAACGGATCCTTCATTGAATGTACATATCGATATAATAAATACGCTATTCGATACTCCAGCGTTTTCCTTCAGCAGAGCTTCCTTCACTCTAAGGACCACCTCTCTCTCTCTCTCGGTCCTCGTCTTCGTTCAGTAGCCCATGGGGCTCGTGAATGACAATGTCAAAGATGGAAGGATGAGATGATTACGTCGAGATTCAGAGAATTTTAAGGCACCGTTTCTATTAAAATGTGAATATTTATTCATCTCCTTGGTTCTCTAAACTATAAAATAATGCACTCCTCTCGCTGCTTCCTCGTCGGATTATATAACAAAATATTATGAGTAATAATAATAGTATAGCTGTAGGATAACAGTAGTAGTATTAGTAGTAGAATAGTAGTAATAGTAGGATTCGTAGTATTAATGACGGTGGCGACGATACCAATGGTATTAGTTAAGAAGTCATGCAATCGTTTATTCTCTATTTGTTGCGCGCGCGCACTAATTCTTAGCTTCTTTCTCTCGAATTTCGTTACTCCTTGTATTCTGGCTCGCAGGGAGTCGTCTTGATACGGGAAACGGTAAAGGGGAAGGACAAAAAGAAGGAAACGTAAAAAAAACCGAAAGTCTCTTACAAGTCGAAGGGACGTAAGGGAAAGTTGATAGGGGAAAAAGAAAGAGTAAGAGTGTCGAAAGGGGCGGGGAGGAAATATTTCTCTGAAATGAGGTTAATCTTACTTAGAGTCAACTCTTAACGTTGCTACGTATGTATATTAATGTATACCTTACCTCGTCGTGACAGCACACGTTAAGCTTACCAAGTTTTTATCGATAGAGCCGAAAAATACACTTAAACCTTAACGCGCATCCACTTGCTAATAAAATAATCATTAACAAGGTCTGTTTCGTTAATTGGCGGCGCTTAAAGGACACACCGGATAACTTATTTTAATTATTTTAATCGTATCATAATAGTACTCTTATCGTCTTATCGAATTAAGAAAGAATCACGCCTGAGGCCGGTTTGGCCCATTAGGCTTATGTGTAGGTACTCGTGTCAGATAACACGGAGGAAGTATGGAAATGTGGGACGTCAGGACGTGTCAGGACGCCAGGGGCGTCGGGACGGTCAGCCTGGAACGTTCCCATCCACTGATCAATTACTCGGAGATAATTCGTATGTACAGTAAAATTAGTCGCACGAATGTTTCGCTTTCGCATGCTCCAAGAAGAGTAAGGAAGGAGAAGAAAAAAGAAAGGGAAAGTGATGGACGAAATGGAGGAAGAGAGTGCGCAGGTATTGCCTTCGGCCGGGGACGCATATTTCTAGTGGAAAAGCACGATGGTTTCCCACGTCCTGGACATGTCCCGTTTCGGACGTGCCGCGGGGTCGGACGAATTCTTTGTACATTTATTCAAGGGGGTGTTGTCTTATCCCGTAGCCCCTCGCTTCTGGAGGCTACATGAAAATTGGTCCTGTTTCATCGGAGGGAAAGTTCGGAGGGCGGGAGGGGCAAGGGGTCAAGAGGGAGGGGGGGTGGCGCAGAAAGAGAACGGCTCGTGGATATGAAGGAAATAGCATATACGCAAGTTATTTGCTGAAATAATTCTCGGCGGCGTCCCGACGGTCGGGACGTGGACGTAGAAGAGAATGCTCCTCCGCAGGGAGATTTATTTTTTATCGGAGAATTCTCTGCCTCCGGGATCCGATGACGTGTAGCAGTTGGTCGAGATACATAGAATCACGTACGTGGACAAATTGGTCACGTATGTGCTCTGTCGATATACACTTGCGTCTCTATTCTCTGTGCGTATGCATATCGTGATTAGCGGAGAGCAAGACGTAACGGACACACACCCCTGCGGAGAAACAGGGGGGGGATGGGGGATGGGGGAGAGAGGGGAGGAGGGGTTGAAAGACACGATCCCTTAGCGACGGTACGGATGGTAATTGTTGGAGCTTGACGAGGATCCCGAGTAACCCCTTTGGGGCCCACCCCCGGTGTAGTTGTCGTTGGTTCCTGGGGCAGCAGGAACGCTCGCGAGGGTAGACGAAGACGACGATCCGTATCCGGTGCCTGTTAGAATCGCATAACAAAAGAACGTAGTACTGTGTGCGTGTGTCTCTGTGCCAGGAAGCGAGGCTGGGGTCTGGATTTGGGTCTTGGATTTTGTGCTCTTCAACTTGGACTTGTTTCGTGTAGATTCGATCCAGGCAGCCAGTGGGATAAGGTAAGTGACGTAGGTTACGAAATGTCACACTCTCGATAACAGACCAACTGAGAATCACTAACTCTGCGTGGATAGAATAAAAAGTTGCGAATAATTGTGAAAAAAAGGATGAAAACACTTGTTACAATCTTTTCGTGAAGGAGGAATCGTACAGCTAACGGTCGAACTCGTTCTTTACAGCTAATTATCATTCTCTTAGTTAATCTTAATTAAGCCGATCCTCGTTAGTCGACTAGCTTAAATTTTAGTGATCCTCTTAAGAGTCTATAAAATGACAAATTTCTTTAAATATAAATCGCATAAAAAGTCAACTCGTGCTTCGGAGTGCGAGAGCGTGGTCACGGGGGGGTCAGATGTTGTTGGGGAGTCAGGATATTCGAGGCGCAGGATTTTGGAGGATAACTTTTTTTTTCTCCGAATTTCCCAATTCCGCGATGGCTCGCGCGTCAGTGGTCACATCACGATCATCATCATCATCATCATCATCATCCTTCCTCCCATTCTCCCGATCACAGCCTTTCACACTTTGACACGGTCTCTCGCACTTTTTAACCCCGCCACTCTCTTGAGAAACCCTTAACGTCTGTAGGGATGGTAGTTGGAGTGTTGGGTCAGGGAGAATCGTTGGGGACCAGGTGCGGCATCGCCATTGGGGATGAAAGTCGGGCTGCCTGTCCCGCCAGTTTTGAATTTTGGGATCGGAGAGGACTCTGCTGAAAGAATATAGAGACAGGACAGCTGATTAAAGTGATTCGGGAGACATTCGCGGGATAACGGGGATATGGGAATGAAAGTCACTACGGTATAGTTACTTAGGAATGCTTAGAGGCCTAAGTCTAACATTAGAAAAGGAAAAGTACACTATGATTAGAAAACTTAACCTAGAGGATGCTGGAGATATCCAAGCGTCTCGGAAGCGTGGCAGTCATTGAGCAGTACGAAAATTATCGCTAGTTACTACAAGTAATTAACTTATTAATTAGTAAATAATAATCACTAAAACTAAAATTTATTAGAAACCGCTCCGCCCCTAAGACGCCACCGGACACACTACGCGGTGAGTCGCCCATCTCAAATCTGAGACAAGGAGCACAACGACAATTGGCCACTCAAGAGAGCGGGATTATTTTTAAAGAAAAAAAAAAAAAAAAGAAAACTGCTCCACGCTCTCAGATCGAAGATGGCGGCGACTCGTCGATCGTAATGATCAGAGGGACGCGCATAAAACACTGCACCAATCGCTCGAGTATAATTGAAATACGCTAACGTGGCTCTCGTGTGCGTCAGGAATAACGTGATGATTGTGAAGGAAACAACGGCGCGTTATTCGAAAGTGTGGACCACCTCGTAATGGCTCGTAGGACATCGAGATAGACGCAACGCGTGCCAAGCCCGGGGATACACATGTAGATATATTTTATAAAATGAAAAAAAAAAAAATTGAAAATAAAAAAGGAAAAAAAAGTATCAAACAAAAATATACGCATCGAAGTAGTTCTAAGTTGGCTATGGGGACACGTGAGAGATGGTGGCTGCTGATGCCGATGGACATTTTGATTAAAACTCAAAAATCAAATTCGAGAAGAATATTCGCGCAGGACACACTCTCTCTCTCATTCCAGAAATCAGTATGTGCCTATCAATGAACTCGCCCGTCCTATCGTACAGTCAGGCTAATGTGACGCAACCGTAACCGTACGGCGCGGCATGCCAGAGAAGTGGAAATAAAAAAAAAGCAAGATCAGTTTCGTAGCAGAGACAACAAAGCCATTGGATGGATCCGCGTCCGGAATTCCAACACCGGATCGACCGTTGGCACTGAGGTTTAATTTTTCTTGTTTAAGAATTTTTGTAATTTTTGCAAAACAATTCAAAACCCCCCTAAAGATCAATCCTCCTCCCGCGATCATTCTCATCCTCTCAATCGCTCGCCCGTTTATACATACATATAAATATATAGGTGTATATACGTATATGCACATTCACGCATTCTCGCGCACTCTTTGCGACCGGAAACGGAAATTTCATGGAAAGAATTTGGTTATATTCGTCCACGTGTGAGAAAAGCCATTGATTTCAGAATAAATATACATATCCATATATTCATATATATTATATATATATATTCATATACATGTGCAGTGTTTTAAGTCTTTTTAGTTGATCGGGATACGCAAGGAATTAACGATAACGGTCCACGTTGAAAGAAACAGAGGCCTGGGAGATAGAAAGTCCTTTTTTTTAGGTTTTTCAGCATTTTTTTTCTTCTTCTTTCGACAGAGACAAAAGAGGCTGCGCAGATTTCCATTTTAATCCATATGATCTTTTTTTTGTCATTCTATTTAATTCATCCTCATATTCTATACCAGTGTGTGTATGTGTGTCTTTGTGTATATAGTGTATACTTTACGAATAATGATCCACTTTTCTCTATATTATTATATATATCATTATATATCGTATATCATCATAATCGTCGTAATAATCATCAGCATATATCAACTTATCATCGTCGTCGTATCGTTAATATAATTATATAATCATTACCATCGTTATTAATTATTATTAATTATTAATCATTATTATTATTCATTACTCATAATATTATTATATCTTATATCAAGTATCAATTAATTAATCCACTAGAAACACCGTTAAGTATATTAATATATATAATATATATTTTTTGTTTAATAATAGCAATAATAGTAGTAGTAGTAGTAGTAGTAGTAATGTAGTGTAGTAGTAGTAGTAGTAATAGTAGTAGTAGTAGTAGTACTGTTTTTGCAGTGTCGTCGGGAAACTGTGGCTGCTGTTCGTGAGGAAGCGTGATAGGTCAGCCAGGAGGAATCGCGAGGGGTCACAAGGAATTATAAAAGATTTATCAGAAATTGGAAGGAGAAGAAGGAGGATCCCGAGGGACTCGTCATTTCTTTTCTCGTTCCGAGCCGAGAGGCAAAATTTGATAAAAGACTAACGAGAGACGAAAAGGAATTTAATGAAAATAAAAAAAATTTACAAGAAAACCGAAAACTCTCCTCCCTCGTGATTTCTCTTGTTCTCTGTCAGTGACAGAAGAATCGTGACTCGATTTAATTTATATGAAAATTCTTTTATTCCTTCTCGATGTTATCTCGGGATGTGTTAATTTACATGGTACCAGGGTGGAGGGGGCAAGGGTCACAACGGTACCTCTCACGGACTCTCCCCGCCCTGACGATCATTCGGCATTACCATGACCCCCCCCCCCTCCTAGCCGATTAAAGATCTAGCTATTAGGAAAAGATGAAAAATTATGGAAAAAAAAAAAAAAGAAAAAACCACGAAACACGCCAACCTACGAAAGATTCATAAAATTAGGCAACCATTGTCATATCTCCTGCTTCCACTCTTGCTCTCTAATTCTCCCTAAGTCATATCTTTCTCTCGACTCGAGTCTCTCTCTGTGCGTCGTAACGTTATTCCTATGTCCTAGTCCTTAGAGCGATTAGCCGGGGTAATAAGAAGTGAGTCTTGCTGCTGGTCTCTTAGTCGTAGTTTTTGGAAAAGGCCGCGGGCACGCGTCGTCGTCACACGTTATTCTTCCTTCGCGTTATCGTAAACGCTAAGGACATAGCTATATTTTATTAATGTTAAACGTCTATTCCCTATACTTTGTTTCTCAACCTATCGAGACTTCCCTGGATCGTCCATATTAATATTATTACCTATATCCTTACACGCGAAGCTTAAAATCCTGAAAGTGACGAACCTGAGTTTGTCGCTTCCTTCTCCCACCCCATTTCTCTCCTCCCCTATCCATCCCCCCCCTTCTACTTCACTATTCTTATATCCCCCTGCTGTGTGTGTGTGTGTGACCCGTGTGGGTGGCCGTGTGTCAGTGTGGAGTGTTTAACTAGTGATGCTGATGCTGGTGGCTTCTGGCCCGACACAATTTTCATTTCTTTTGACTTCGCAATTTGTGATTCGCCCGGCTGCGCGCTTCTTCCTAATTTCCGCTAGTCCTCTAATCTGTTATTCCGATCTCTCTCTCTCTCTCCCTCTCTCTTGCTCTCGTTCACACATACCCTCACAGTCAAAAAAGCACTCGCATTCGCTCCTACATTCTCACACGCTCTCGCGATCTTGCAGGAAATTAATTATCAACGACTAATCAACGACTTAGATACTTTGTTTACGTAATAATTACGATTCTCTTTTTTTTTTTTGGGGGGAACACAATAGTTGGCATTTTGTTTTGTCTTCGTTAAAAAATATTCTACCGCTCCTCGACCCTCTCGTCGGGCCAATTTGTCCGACGTCCTCCGCGCCCGTAAGAAATCCGCTTACTAAGATCTGCCTTATCCCGAGTTATTAATTAATATAATTAGTTAATAATCGATTCATTAATGAATAACAGTCAACGTGATATCGTTTTGTAATATATCCTCAGTAAACCGATCTATTTCATACGTACGCCTATTGGCTATAAGAAATTACATTTATATACTGTGTTTCGCGACAATTAAAAACGAGTTAAGTGATAAAAACGATTTTCTCTCTTATCCAACCCCCCTCTCCCGCTCCCCAATTTTCCCTACTCTGCGCTCGTTTAGGATACTTCCTCAGATAATCAATTTATAATACATTTGTACACAACTTATTTTGTTAATCAGTAATTAGTCGATTAATCTATTAACGTCGTGTCGCTCTTTCGTTCTCGCACTCGTTTTCTCAGATTTTCTCTCTCTCTCTCTCTCTCTCTCTCTCTCTCTCTCTCTCTCTCTCTCTCTGTCACACACACACACTCTTTCTCTCTCTTACAAATACGCACTCTCTCACTCTCCGAAATCATGCAGCCTCTCCACGCACACTTTTCCTCTCTTCTAATGTTTTCCTATACCTTCTATCAGACAAGATACGCGTTTGCCATCTTGCCAAAATCTCAAGCTAGGCTCCCCTCCCATCCCCTAATTCTGCTAATCCCGAGATAGCACGTACAAATTTTTATCTCGACGATTTTACTATATTGGATGTGTAAAGTGTACAAGATAATAACTGTCTGTCCTTTGCTTCTTTAATTAAGGATTACACACGTATATATATGCACATATGTATTTGTCTCTCAAATTGTATAGTAAAAGAAGTCCCACTGAAAACGGTATCGTACGCTAGGAGAGTACTAGTAACAATAGTAGACAGTAAGATAGTAACGGTACAGTAATAGCAGTAGTAGATAATAACAGTAAAAATAGTAACAGTAGGTGTACTAGTAGTAATAGAGTAGTAGTAGCAGTAGTGCCAGAAGTAGTGACAGTTGTAGCAGTAAGTTCGACGAATGATAAATCTTGGAATTCTCTCTTCTAAGTGTCTGAGCAGCCTAGAGAGCCGGCGGCGCATTTCCAAAAACCGGCGTCGCGACGCGCGAAGATAAGGCAGAGAACGTGGAAGCTCCAATTAGAGTGCGGGACAGTTGTGCTCCGCGAATATCTCGAGTCGCTCGGGTTCATTATTCGCGAATTATGGATGAGTGGCATCCGGGGGGAGGGGGAGGGGGCACAAAGATCAAAGGTTACCTGTCACGGTTTTCTTTTAATTTCCCGTTGACCGAATCGATAAGCCTACTCGGAGTAACGAAAAATCCACAGGAAGAGATGGTACTCCGGTGGTACTCCGGTGGTACTCCGGTGGTACTCGTGGTACAGAGAGGGGGTGGTGCTGGGGGTGGCGGTAGGTAATCGTGCCGGAGGGTGGCAATTGAAATAATTAAGCCGGGATGCTGACGAGGGTAATAACGAAGATAGGGAAATATGTGATATATCCCATTTACAGAATGCGCGCAATTACTAAAAAGAGTGATGCAATTATTTTAAGTGTATCGTATATACGATATATGGTTATATTATATATGGATATATTATAGTCATATTTACCCGGGACTCTGTGGCTTCTATAATTGGTTCAAACGCGTTAACCAACATAAAGTTAGCTTATCCAACATATCGGCCTACGCACCGCACGTCCCAGAGGAAAGGACAATCGCATTTCCTATCCAATGCGATTCGCGATTATCCAGAAAGTTTAATGTGCCTGGTTCTCTCCCGTTGGACTTGCGGTGCGTGTACAGGGACATATATACATATATACTTATACATACATATCGATATAATTTGGATACACAGCGATCAAAGACTTAATTTTTCATTAGTCGTACTTTTCTTGAACGATAATCGAGAGCAGCTCGATATATTCGATATAGAATACAGAGAGATCCAAAAGCAAAAGCAAATTTCGATTAAATTCCATTTCTCTGCCGCCTATTAAAGTCTAATCCATTAGTCAACATCCGTAGACGAGTCTCGTTAAAGTGCGTAAGCCTAGTAATAGGTTTCCCGTTAAGATCCCAAAACTCCTATCTGGCCTGACCTCGCGTCTCTATTTAATCTAACCATTAAATAACTCTTATAATACTCTTGCGAGTTGAATTTATCGATTAAGGCTCGTTTGTGGTTTCCTCTCCCATTACATTATTTTTATTTATCGTTTTTTAATAATATTCTCACGCTCCATTCTGGCTTTCAGTTTTTTCTTTGCCAAATTTACTCAAAAGGTTTTTCAACACGGTCGCGCGAAATCGCAGCCAATCCTTCCCACATTCACACACGCACACACTCTCCCCTTCTGAAGTAAGTAAGGCTTGGATAATAAAAATCCAGATGTCATTTCGTGATTACAATTAGCTAGCTAGAGATTAATTAAAACGTTGGCTTTTTCGGGTCCCGACTGACTTAGATACTGACTTACTCGAGAACGCGGCTTCGGGGCTTTTAGACTGGCTAAAATAGCTAAAGTAGTTACAATAATCAATTACTGAGCAAAAAGACATTTTCGGACTCGATCGGTCCACTGCCAATTATAATTATCCCCTTTATCGTTGGGAGTCTTCGTTTTCAAGGAACGACGTCACTCCGATCGACCTATCGTGCGTAATCGGTGTGACGTGTGACGTGTCACGTATTGCGTCCTGTAGTGTCTTCTCTGTCCTGCTCCCCTTTTGTCATATGTATTTGTGTTTGCTGATTTGTTTCTTTTTCTTTTCTCTTTATACCCTAGATAAAGTGTAAACCGTAAAGTATAATCTGTCTGTTTCTCTCGCCTAGTTGTTATATACGTGTATACATACATGCTAATATATAATGTATAATTAATATATTATCGCAGCATCTGAATAGTAACAGTATTGATTAATCCAGTAGAATAATTAGGTAGAGATACTGACTGCCTTTATTTTATTTTATTCTTTTTTTACGGAGCAGCTAAGAATCCTTAAGTCCAAACGCTTGTCTCGCTATACATTAATTTAATTATCTTGTCTCGATTCGTTCTCAAGTAAAAAGAGAAAAATTGAAAACGCGAGCGCTCGAGTGCCGACGATGATTCCGCCGTCTGAGGTATAATCCGTGTTTAGACCGGATGAAGAAAAATTGTAGGAGAAATTCGGAGAGAAGGAAACCCGTGAAAAACTATCATTCGCATCTTTTTGATGGCTTGCCCGACGTTGGCTCTTTTTTTTTTTTATTTTCTTGAGAATCTCTCGATATTCGCGACAGAAATTGAGAAAGGAAAAATTGTCATTAGGGGATAGTTGGGCTCGTGCTCGAAAAGTTACAGGACTTTGCAGGACGTTCTAGCCATCGACTTCACAAAAGATCTCTGGGACTCTTTTCTTCGAATTCGCTCGAGGACACCTCCTGGCTCTCTCATACTTTCTCTCTCTCTCTCTCTCTCTCTCTCTCTTCCTTGCACTCACGCACTTTCTCTGACGTTATGATTTTCCGGTATCTCTTACGTGGATTCGAGTCCAACGTAAAAAAAAATAAAGGATCCTTATTATACGGGAACAAACTGAGGGTAAATATGACGATAACATGATTCTCTATTGGACGAAGACGAATGCAAATGTTGAGAGAAAATTGAAAGACGGGAAGGAGGAAGAAATGGGGAAAAACCGATAAACTAGGGAACATCGGAACAGGGTGAAAAGGTTCGCTCGAACCGTCGCCTTTCCGTTCGCGTGTTCTTCGTTTATAGAAATAATTTCGTCGGTTCTAGCGTAGTGTAACAGTAAATAATAGTAGTGTAGTAAATAGTAGTAGTAAGTAATAACAGCAATAGTCATAATACAGAAGTATAGTAGTATAAGTAATAGTATAGTTTTATATAGTGCTTGCCTTTCTTTTACCATCACTGCTACGCTTACCACATAAAAAGTCATTAACGCCAGGGACAAACAGTCAGTACATATATAGTTCCAACTGCAGCTAATTAATTATTTGATTGACCAATATCAATCGAAGATAAACGATCGGCGAAACGGTCGATAAATTTCTGTATAACAGTGATCCATATAGATCTTTTTATTTTGAAAATCATTTCTACGTCACGGACACTGTTTCTCTCTTACATTCTTCACGCGCGTTCTCTCTCTCTCTCTCTCTCTCTCTCTTGCTCTCGCTCCCACTCACTCTCAGCGAAATTATAACCCGAATGCATCCCAACATGAAGCCGCGCAAGCCAATGCATTTCAGCGCTCCGTTTTTTCTTCTTATTTTCCAACAATTTTCACAGCATCTCAAGAGGATGATTTTTATTTCCAATATCAATTTCAATTTCCTCACGTCATTAGTATCCTGATGTTGTAAGAACAGCCATCTGTTTCACTTTCCCAAGAAAATACACCCACATGGAGTTTCTCTCTCTCTCTCTCTCTCTCTCTCTCTCTCTCTCTCTCTCTCTCTCTCTCTCTCTCTCTCTCTCTCTTTCTGCCTGCCTATCATTCGTCGCCCAAAGAAAACTCCACGCGATAACCAAAAGGTAGAGTAATTGAGTGAAAAAGGAAAATGAAAACGATTGGCGTAATCGTACATATAAGTATGTATGTATGCATATACACGCGCCATCAGAGACGGTATACATATATGGTAGAGAGAGAGTAAAACAGTGTGTAACATTAACTCATTATTCCACGAGTAATCCTCATTTATCCATTACCGTTATTATCAGTGATACAAAGTCAATCTAACATGTTTCGCTCTAAGGTCAATTCTAAGTGTGTTACTTGCCAGAAAAAGAAAAGCTCAAAAAGCACAACTGCCACATTCATTAATTTCCAATCAATCCAATTCGCACGTCGCACGTCCTTTTTATTAATCCTCGAGACGTAAACCGTCGCTTCTGCTTTCCCATCGTCCTTAAACGTCACATGCCCCCCCCCCTCCTCCCTCCACTCTCCCTCTATTCCCTTTTCTTCCTTTCCTTACGTTTCTTCCGCTTATTCGGGGTTAATTCCACCTTTGCTTTCTTGGACAGAGATAATGCGCTTTGGCCTGGAGCTTCCAACTCGGCCCGACCTCTGACCCTCCCCTCAGATTTTCAGGGATGGATAAGCGAGAGAGATTCATCTGCGTTCGACTGTGCTCTCATCATTTTCTCTCTTGTATTGCTTTTTTTCCCCTTCGATTTTATTACGGTGTATGAAAGACGCCCGAGGGCTGAAGCAAAGACACGTGCCGCGCGATTCTGAGAACTCATCGGGAGGGGTCAAAGGTCTCGCCAAGTCGTACAGTCGGGCTACATCACTTGGATTCCTCATTTTTTTCATTTTTCTTTTTCTTTTTTATTTTTTTTTTTTTTCATTTTTTTCTTCGTCTCTCGACTTTTCCGGCAAACTGGGAAAAATTCGGTGGACGGTCATCGAGCGAGCGTAAAGGTCCCGCATGTCCTGGTCAGTGTGCGTGTGTGTGTGTGTGTATTTGTGTATATTATCATTAATAATCGTGCGTGTATACGTGCACACAGTTTACGCCTTGTGTACTTTTTATCTTCACTAAATTATATCCTTAGACTTTCTCTAGATGCGCTGCGATTGCCTCGGGAAGCTCGAGAGAGATGTATAAAGTCGTATAGATGGCGTCTACTTTCGGAGAAATTAGTTGAAAAAAAAAGAAAAGTAATGAAAACGCAAAAGGACCTCTTAGAAACAACACGGTGCTTCTACCGTCGGGCGTCTAATAATTTTCGCCAATAGAAAAGCGTCGCAGTGCGCTGACCATTTTTCTCTTCTATTTTCAATAATTCTCCTTCGTTCCTTCGTAATTTTTCCACTCGACTCACGACTGAGCCGCGGGGGGTGCCCTCGACCTTACCGATACGAAGCTAAAAGTTACAAGTATACAGTTCATTTATTACATGTAATAATTTTCTTTATTATCTTTATTATCTTTATCGACGTAACGTTCATAACCTTATCTCTCACTAAAACCTGATAAAAAGTCAATCGATCGATCCCCGTTCGACTGTACGGGTGCAGAGAGTGCTCTCGCGCGCGACACCAAAATTCCTACGTTCACGGCGGAAGAACAAAAGTACAAAATTAATACGCGTTTGCGTCTGCCTCGCGGCAGGCGGACAGTCGGCAGTTGAAAAAAAAAAAGGACATCGCTGGATGAGCGAGAGTCCTGAAAAAGACTTTTATAAAATTTCCGACTTTTCATTCACGCGCGAACCTCTTCCGCACGGCAGCTGCGTTTTGAATTTTCGCGCCGCACGCTCGATTGCGATTTTCTACCCCACCCACCCCTCCCAAACCCCGCCCAAATTTTCACCTAAACTATCACCTAAGTATTCCGTGTGTCCTGTGTGTTATCAGTGTGTGCATGTAAATAAAAAATATCCCTATTATTTTTCAGCCCCTAAGGAACCCGCGAGCGTCACCGCCTGTTCGAGATAAACGTAATTTAGAATCTCACTCAGCGTAAAAGCTTATCTACGCTCTAATGTGAAGAAAAACACTTTTGACAGTTTCCTGCCTGCGCTCTACGTTCGATAGTCGGATTACTTTAACTCGGCTGGTCCTTTCTCCGCGCCTTGCGAGGATCCACTTGTGGTCCTACCGTTTACCTGATTTAGAATCAATCGTCAGCTCGTGACTCGCGAGAGAAGAAAGGCGAGTCAGGAGGAAAAAAAACACAAAAGGAGGATAGAAGAAAAGAGGGAAATAGATAAATGCAAGAGGGAAACAATACACAGGGATCGACATGAAATCGTCGGTCCTGGCAGTGATCCGGTGACAATTAACTCGATTATTCACTTTGTTTCTTTATTGGTCGACTGTTTCAAATTTATCCACTATCCCCAATTAATCCGACTGTTAATCCTTATTCGAGCTTTACGTAATTCGCTTAAGTTATTTATGGAGTTGCAACGCTTATCGCTGGCCGACGTGAACAAGAGGAAAAGGACTGCCAGAGAGCTTTTCATCTCGCGAAGAAATAAAAGGCCGACGTAAAAGATGAAAAAGATACAAATTTACATGCGCGAATCTAAATAGTAATATATATATATATATATATAAATGTTTATACTGTAATTCGTGGTGGCTGTGCCGTCGAATGTTGAGGAGGGACTAATTAAAAGAGATAAGAAATACGAGTAGCAAGTGTCCATGTGACATTTTCACGTTATCAATTAAACGGTAACAGTTAACGGTGTTTTTAACGGTAATAGTTAATAATAGTAAATAGTATTAAATATACTAGCGTAATGAGATGGCGACGAAAGATTCGCGTCTATCAATAAAAACGGCTTTTGTAGGCGTACACGCGGTACTGTCATTAAATAGAAAATAGTAGTAGTAGTAGTAATAGTAGCAATAGTAGTAGTATCAGTAACAGTAGCAGTAGCAGTAGTAGTGGTAAATATTCGTTTAAACGTAGTTGTTTAGTTTCTATACCAGTCTTCAAGTTGGGCGGGTATTATAGCACGTGCGTAAACGCAAAGGCAAAAACGTAACGCACGTCCCCGGAATTACATACATATATTAAACATTTAAATACAATTATTTAAATTATCTCTCGCTCTCGCAATCTCTCACGCTCTCGCTCCCTTAAGAGACCTAATATATGTACGTTTAATGTAATTATCCATGTATCAACTAATTAAGTTTAAAAAATCACGACGAACAATCTAGCTGGCATTTTAATAGGTTTCTTTTTTCTCTCTTTCTTTTTTTTTTAAATATCGTCTCTCATTGTCTATTTAATTATCGGCAATTATCATTGATTCTTTTATTAACTTTTATAGAGCCTCAATATTACGCGCGCGTTTTACCCTCTTTAGCTTAGCCTTAGAGCTTAAATCCCTATTAATTCACAATTCGATAGACTCTTTTAAGTCTCCCTCTCTTGATTTACTATTTAACGATTAGTCAACGAAGAAAGAACAACGTGGGAACGAACGAGAGAAAACATCGCGCGAATTCCCTGGGATTGAAATGCATAGGTAAAAAAAGGGAAAAGGAGAAGAAGAACAGAGGCCACGGGAAGAAGCAATGGCAAGTAAGCGAAAGGAAACAAAAAATGAAGATGAAGATGGAGAAAGAGAAGAAGAAGAAGAAGAAGGCGAAGAAACGTGACGATGGAAACAAGTTAACCTCTAATTCTAGGAAGATGTCTCTCCACAGGCCCTCTCCCTTAATAATAATGAGCTATCCTATTTTTATTTTTAATAAGTCGTTTTGTCTCTCTGTTTAACCATACTAATAATATTGCATTAAATATAAATATATTATTTATATACCGAGTCAATAATCGTTAATTAATTACGCGATCTCTAAATAGTACATATTTTTCATTCTCCTCGTTTCCACTCGCACTTTTCCTCGCTTCTCCGTTTCGTCAACGTTTCCTCCTTCGGACTGTCTTTCTCTTTCCTTTCGACCTAAATCCTATTATTCCCTGATTTTATAGCCGTTTGGCCCCTCCGGCACATCCCGCCACCTTTCGTTTCTACAATATTTATTTAATAAACGCAGTAAAGGTAATAATATTAGACGGGACAAATTTTCTATGTACAACGAGTTCACGATGCGTCAGTCAATGTGTCCGATTTTCCCTGCAAATCTGTGCCGTGTAAAATGTGTGTGTGTGTGTGTACGCGTATGTGCCTCTTGGCTACCGGATGTCAAGAAATTCCGCATCTAAACCGATCGGGCAAAAGATCCTGGAACGATCCACAAATAAGTGTGAAAGAGCCTGAGTCCTCAGGGTGCATCCTCAGCTGTTTCCAGCGATGGAAACGCGACGAGTACGTTTGAGGTGCAGAGTACGCAATTTATACGGGGGAGGTAAAATCGAACATATTACAAGTATCGACGATAATAACGTAAGGATAATAATTAATTAACGTAGTAATCGTACAAGTAGTAGCGCCTATTATAGTGGTTCCCCCAATGGTCGCGCGCAGTCTCCCCTTTTGTATCCTCCTATAAACACGTTATTAACTTTACACAGGTAAGAATAAGATAAGAATTAGACAGCCTTTGATAAAAAGAAGCCTCGCCTCCCTCCGTCTTCTTTAAACCCATTATAACTCGTACTTCTAGTTAAACTTTCCTATAAACTTCTTTTTCTTTTTTTTCCTATTACTTTATTTATTACTTGTAATAATCAACAACGAGTGTCTCTCTGCGGTGTTCTTCTCTCTGTCTCTCTCTCTCTCTCTGTGTGTGTGTGTGTGTGTCTCTCTCTCTAAAGTATCGTAAGTGTAAAAAGGGTGGTTTGATTGAGCTCCCCCTCGATTCCATTATTTTATCATTTATTTATTAAATAATGTTATGTAATGTCGTGTTGATCCCAGAATGTGTCGCGAGCCGCGTGTCCCTCCCTCCTCCCGGGCTTCTACAGAGCCAGCGACTAGTCGCGCTCATGAAAACGCAACGTGATCCTCGAAGATTTTCATGTCCTTTCGGAGGAGTCCTGCTGCTCTTTCTCTCTCTCTCTCTCTTCTCCAATTTCCCTTCCTACTTTTTCCCTTGCCTCTCCCGTGGCAGACGAACGCGAAAAGGACTCGCCTCGGTAATAAACATGAGCGTACGAGAGCGCCCTCTAGAAATATCTTTATTTAGATCTATGGTAAATCCTCTAGAGTTAAATATATAATTAAGCCATATATTTAATCAGGTAGACTCTTCAGATCGAGAAACACCCCGTCGCGGATTCTCAAACGATAAGCAAAGACAACGTTCGCGCATCGAGATGACCCCATCGCCTTCCGTCACCTTCCACTTTCTTTTTCTCTTCTTTATTCCTACTACTACTTTCTCTATTCGCTTTCTCGCTCATTCTACTTTCTTTCGTCGTTCATATTGCAAATACATAATATGCCGTGTCACTTAATACATCACTGCTCCTCCTCAACTTGCAAAGTTGTATTCGTGTCTCTTAATTGTAGCCATTTAAAAGAATTTAAGCGTTTCGGACGATCGACAGTCTGCGACCGTATTCGTAAACAGTAATTAGATAGTAGATAGTAAATAATAAACAGTAGCAATAAGATTAAGGTAATAATTCGTAGTAGTAAGATAATTATTTAATTGTCCTCATTATATCTCTAGTCCTTTCAAACTAAATCGCATGCACCCACAGGTCGACACACACACTCTTCTTTTCTCTTTCTCTCCTCCTATCGCAATGCTGTGCCTAACCTAATATTTAAATCCAAGGTAAAAAAAAGTAGTTCCGGTGATCAACACATGTCCGGCGCAAATTAATGCAATAAAGTGTCCGGCCGGAAGCCGGTCCGACGGTCGGGGAAAAACCAACAAGTTCTTATGGTACAATTCTCAAAAAAAAATTTCTATAATAATAAATGATTAATGTCTGCAAGGGAATGGGGGCCCATTATTACAATGCCCATTCCCAACTGTTAATGAACGCACATTACAATAATAGAACAAACTATTTAACCGTTAGACTAACTGTATAGGGTTTCGCCCATTTCATTCCACGTTATAATAATCCACTATCGCGCACAAATACTTTACTTTAGAATGTCTCCTTTACTTAAGCGCCTCTCTTATTCAAACGTTTTATTTTAATTCGCTTTTTTGTATTCTTCCTTTCTTTAAATAACAACTAGCCCTTTAATTATAAGGTGTACGGTAAGGCTCTTGATGGCAATGGGGCCTTTCTCTCTCTCTCTCTTTCGTTCGTCCTGTGCTTCGCCTCCTGCGCTAAATACAGGAAAATTTATCTTTCGACTTCCGTCTCTCGGCTATCGGCTCTCGAGCTATACAAATCATCCACTTTTCAACCATTTTTTTTTTTTATTATACATCATTCCTAATATAGAATCCTTCGATTCGGCATTCGGCATTCCTTCGTTCTCAGAGGAAACTAGACGAGCCACGTAACAAGATCGACAAGAAGAATCGCGCCAGAGTTTAATCGGCGCGAGAAAAGCACAAAAAAGAAATTATAACTTTCCCAACTCCGTTTCTTTTGATAAAACGGAATAAATTCTCTACGCCGCTTCGTCTCAGCTTCGCCTCCTCGAATCGTTCCTCCAGCCAGTATTCGTATTACCGTATTTATAGTATCATTAGAATTATTATTAATATTAATATTATTATGTTTCGACCGACGTTTAATTTGAGTCTCTTATACGCGTCATTCTCATTGAAACACCTTTACGCTCGCTCACGCTTTCGCATCGCGCCATTTAATCATGTATTCCTTTACCTCTTTCTTCGTTATATGACAAACTCGCGCGCGCGCGCGCTTGTGTGTGTGTGTGTGCGTGCGTGTGTGTGTGTGTCCGTGTCCGAGTGCGCGTGTGAGTCTGTAACCGCGTGTAATTTATTTTTTTTTCCTTTATACCATTTTTTTTGTCTTTTTCTAATTAATTTACTATATTTCTCTCACTCTCATCGACAAAGTCCTTTATCCTTAAACGCAACAGTTAAAAGGGGCCTCGTTTAAAAACCTCCTACCGTTTCCCAGCGCCGCGTATGTTTCACCTCCCTTGCATCATGGGTCTGTGTGTGTGTATTATTTTCTCTGCATTCTCGTTTATATTTCAACTCCCCTTTATGCATTTCTACTTGCTCTCCTACTTCTATATCTTTTGCTTTCGTGTTTTCTTAATCTTCTATTTTTTTTTGGCAAATTTCATCTCGTGCGACTTATTTCTTTATCCCTCTCCTCTCTCCCTCACTCTCAGTCTCACGCCCCCTTCTCTTCTCCCTCGCCTCCTTGTACGTGGTGATTCTCGAAAAGTGTTATCTCAGAAAGGAGACAGACTGCGTTTACGTGACAGTGAAAGACTGTTTTTAACAAAAAAAAATCTATTAAAAACGGGTAACCACGGTTACCACGAAAGTCCAAACGATATAGCGTTGGAGACACTTATTTGAAAAATTATGAAAAATTACCTGAGTCAAAAAAAAAAGGAAATTACGAGATGAGCCGCGAGTCCCCAATTTTCGCGGCTAATCCTTTTTTATAATTCCAAACGAAGGCAATAAAATAAATGATTTATAAAAATCGAGAAATCGACGCGTAACAGGATGGATCGATAAGAAGAGGGCGAAGAAGAATAAGAATAGAAGGAAGTAGAAGAGAAAATGATGACAAAGAAATAGCAGTATCAGCAGGAGCAGTAGTATAGTAGTATAACAGTAGTAATAATAGGTAGTAGTAGGTAGTAATAGTAGCAGTAGTAGTAATAACTGTAGATGTTGATGTTGTTGGTAAGTATAATAATAGGTGGAGCAATAGGTGAGAACCCACGAGCAAGGCCAGGCCGTTCAGCGCATCTCTCCATCGCGGGTCAATTAAAATGGTCATGAGGTGGGCCACTCTTTGAAATCAAAGCCTTGCTGGCCGGGTTTAGGGGCGCTGGCGGCATACCCACCTTGGTTGCTCTCGCCGCCTTGGTACGAGCGCTGAGGAGGATAACTCGTGTCTGCGTAGCTTCCGTATCCTGAGTACCCGCTGTAGTCCGGCGTCTTTGCTGAGCTGCTGCTGGAACCTGGTGCTCCGGAGCCTGTGGTCTGCCTCGAATACATGTCACCTGCAACCAGCCAAATTCACCCTTTCTCAATTAGCTGCACCCGTACCGACCCTTTTCCTCCCGTTTTACTCTCGTTAGCCCTCGTAGCTGTTGCCGCACGACCCCTTGGGTCGCCGAGGGGAAACCAAAGTAAAATTCCCGAGAAAGGGAAAGAGTAAAAATCAAAAAAAAAAGAAAACGAATTGCAGGCACACACCAAGCAAACGAAAAAGTTTTTAATAAAACATAATTTTGCCTTAAGGCTTCGTCAACGACCAAACAACATTAGACTAAAGAATCAAATGTGCATTCCAAGAACCCAGCATTCCCAATGTTGTTTCGTGGTTCATTCGGCCAACAGAGAGGAAAGGATTGACGAAGGATGGGAAGAGGAGTGCACTATATTATCCTACGCTACCAACTAATTCGCGGCTTTCCTTTCTCCATTCATCGCTCTCGATTTCTTCCCTTCTTTCTCTCGCACTCTCGCTCTCTCTCTCTCTCTCTCTTTCTCTCGCTCGCTCTCTTTCTCTCTCTCGCTCTCGCTGTTGCCGTCCCCATTTCGGACATTCATTCTATCAAAAGAAAATGCACGTCTACAGACACATACTATACACTAGCACTGGCTCGTCTACTGGCTCAACGGAAGTGGGGTACTGGCTGGTACTGCTCCTGCGCCCAAAGGGATGCTTCTCGCATTTCAGTTACTTTCTTTTTTTTTTCTAAATCTCTTTCTCCCTCGTCACACGCGATCCCCTGCCAAATTTTTCTTTATTTCATTTCCTTCTCGTATTTCACCGTCCATCTCCCTTATCTTTGGTTCTCCAAGTCCTCAAGAATAAAATCGTGAGACTCCTCGCGGCAGAGCTACCTAGCTGGTACCAAATTACCAGGTATCGCAGAGCGTACCGAGCTTTTTAACTAGAGGCACTAATCTTTCTAGAGATTTAAGATTAAAAGACAAAAAAAGAGAGTAGTACGTAAGGCACTCTAAAAGGCATTCAAAGGTAGTTCGTGTGTCGGCATTACTCACTAGGTTATTAGCAATAAGATATATCTTCAATACTAACTAGAGTCTCTCTCCTCCCCCTGTGGTATTGTATAAATTGTAGCATTGTAGCGGATCGTTATAGCAATTGTACAATAAAACATGTGTACAAGTGTGATATATTCGTTTGCAGGTGGCATGCTCGCGTATATGAAAAATTGTAGGCACGTGTATAGTTAAGTAAAAGCGCAAAAACATGGTAAAAGTTCATAGGTCAACACGAGAGGCTGACAAAGAAATGCAAAATCTAAAGGGTTTAATGGGCTAAGAGGGTTTAGGCTAACAGCATGGATAGGCAAAGGTGCTAAAGTCTCGATGTAGTTGCGTTCCAAGAGGTTCGGAACGATGCACTCGGATCGCGACTCCGGTCCGGCTTCAGGTCGACACATCGAGACCGAAGAGAACCCAAGCGCGACCCGAGGAACAAGTGTCAGTGTGAAGATAACGATGTGCGTGGTGGTAGTTAAGATGTGTCTCTCGTGGAGCAGGAAAATGAAGATCACACGTGTGTGGAGTATGGAGGTGACGATGATGGTGTCGCGACGAATAGGACGGAAAGAGGAGAGACTGTTTATTTTTTTTTTCTTGTTTGACTGAGCATGAAGACTCACCCTGCGGGCCAGAGGGGTTCGAGTTGGAGTTGGGCTGCGAGGAGTTGGGCTGAGGGGGCTGAGGTGGAGGCTGGGTCCCGGGGGGTGGCCCGTTCTGTGGCATGTTCCAGGAGTTCCAGGAACCCCCGGGACCACCACCCGCAGCCCCGCCAGTACCCGCCGTGGGCCCGTAGCCCCCTGAAGCGGCCGCCGCCGCCGGCCCACCTGCGATCATTAACCACACAAACACGTGTCACCACCTTCCGAGCTTTTCCACTTCTTTCCCTTTCACTTTCACTTTCTCTTTCTCAGGGACCCACACACATGCTCTCACTCCTCCGTACCCTCCTTGTTCCCTCACTCGCTCTCTCTCTCTCTCCCTCTCCCTCTAATTCCCACACGTTTTCCCTCAACCTTTCAATTGTCACTTATATTCCGTCCTTTGGGTCGACCGGCAGGAGACAGCACATGTTCTCGCGTGTCTACGTCCTACGAGAGCATCGCCGCTTCTGCCGGCCTTCGTAAGAAAAAAAAATAAATAAAAAAGGAATGGGATTAATGTTAAAGACCGTCCATGCGCGCCACATGCTATTCTCGCGAACATTCCGAGATTCCGTAGCCCATCATTATTGCGGCTCTCTCTTTTTTTTCCCCGTCTCATTCTCTCGCGCTCTCGTAGCTTTCCTTCGCGTCCCAGTCGAGAGAGACAGCTAACCTCTCCAAGCAGGATGGATGGGAAGGAGGGATAGGATCCAAGTTTAGTTAAATTTCATAAACGACGGCATCCGGAGGTCGAATCGGCGCGACGGCTCATCCAACTGCGCTTTCGTACTAAAGAGATTCTTTCTTTTTTTTTTTCTTGAAGAAAAAACTTAAGTGAACGGATGCTGAGTGCCCGCCGAGGCCTGAAACCGTCTCGACCTCCGGAGTACCGAATGGCGACACGAAACCAGAGAAATCCCCACCCATCACGGCTCTTGAACGTCTGCGCGCTCAAGCACCGTGATGCGGATCCTCATCAGGATGCACTCTCTACTCGGACATCCTCCATGAGGTCCGCGTTAATCCGGAATGAGACAGTCCGATAAAATAAAAATCATCGTTAACGGTTAACCAAGAAAATAAATAGACATCCTTATAGCCGTCCCATTCCAGATCCTTCGATTGAACATTATCGAAGCTTCTCCATTAGGCCCTAACTCGGCAAAGGCAGGCTGGTTCTTTTCCTTAAAATTTAAATCACCTCACGTTTTGCAATTCATATAGTTAATCGGCAAAGCAAAAAGAGCGTTTTCTTTACACGGAGGAAGAGTAGAGAATAAAATGTGTATCGTATTCTCCAAATGTTATAAGGGTGTGTGTGTGTGTAGGTGTAACCGTATGGGAGAGAGAAAGAGAGAGAACCAGCCTGTGATCTATGAGAACGTAGGACGAATATCGAAGCAAAATAAGCATAAAAATAGTTCGAGAGAACGAGAATGAAACTCACCATAGCTCCCGTATCCCTGAGTGGCAGCCGCGGGCTGCACGTTGTAGCTGCTACCCCACTGATGAGGGGGTGGCGGTGGAATCTGCTGCTGCTGAGGTGGACCAGGAGGTGCTCCCCAGCCCTGGGCATTGTACTGAGTACTGTATCCCGCGTATCCGCCAGTCTGAGGACTGGTGCCCCAGCCCTGGTACTGCTGCATCATATTCCCAGGTGGTCCCATGGGTCCCCCCATCATCGGACCTCCCATTTGACCGTTTGGTCCACCCATAGGACCCATATTACCAGCCATACCCATTGGGGGACCACCCTGCTGCGGAGGGCCCCACTGACCCTGATGACTCTCGCTCATCTTGCTCGAAGAGTCCCGGGGCTCGGCACGTTTTATCTCTACCTGAAAGCAGGACAGTTCACCACGTGTGGAGAAACAAGCAAGAGCGCCTCTCACGATCGCGCGCGCATCCGAATTACGTCGCCATTTACTTTTAACCAGTCGGACAAGTCACAGAAGCGAATTCGCGAACGATCGACGAAACAACGCGCGAATTTATCGAAATGACGAATCGATTCGGTTGCGCGACTCGCAAAAACAATTTCTATCTATGTTTCACTCCCTCTCCTTCTCCCGGCGCAACGTTCGTCCAAGCCAGTGCATGTCTACGAACCTTACGTACGTCGTGTCCCTCTGAATCCACTGTCGATCTCTCTACGGTATTCATCAAAGAGAAACAATATAGGCCGAACGTGGACGCCACCCAAAGATAAAAAGAATCTCCAAAATACGAGTTCGACAGTGAGAATCGGCACGAGAAGAGAAGAGATGCGCACAGCAAACTGTTTATGCTAGCCTCGTGTCCTGAGATCATAACCACTAAGAGTGTAAAGGAGCATTTGGACTTAGAGTAATCGCAGCGTAACCGTAACCGTAGCAGCACCGTGTATCTATGCTCTAACAATAAGAAGGTTGTGTCTACGTGTGCGTGTGTGTGTGTGTGCGTGTGCGCGTCTTGTGTGTGGCACCATCCACGTGGCGTTAGTGTGACGTGTGTGACGTGTGTGACGTGTACAACCAAATCGTAATGGTACCATAGATAAACCTATATCGTATCCTAACGTATCGTATCGTATATAACGCTAGCATCGTACAGACAGACAGATAGAACAAGAAGAAGAACACATAGTGGTGAGAACAAGTGCCTGGTTAGAGCTGATCGCAACGATACACACATACATTTATATTTAGGTGCAAGTCTAACAAGATAGCTATAGATATATATATATGTATAGACGTATTTATATCTACGTAGCTAATAAGTATATAGATATAAATATATATGTACCGATTATCGTAATATAGTCTCTCATTCATATATCTATATGTATATGTATAGCTATAGATCTCTAGATCGATATATATATGTGTATATACGTAGACTTACGCGCCCACTAATTTATATAGTAGCAACGATATTAATTATTAAATAATATATTATATACTTGTGGTGTGTAGATTATGCTATACCTGTTTTCCATTCAAGTTGACGAAATGCTCCGCGACACATCGGTCCACCGCGTCTTCGTCCTCAAAGCTGAGAAAGCCAAACCCTGCCGTCCAAACGTGACACATTGTATATCAAAAAAACTGCCCGAGGTTGTATCCCTCCAGGTAATAAACAAATTGTTTGTCTCATGTTCTTGGTTAATTATCTCATCATATTTTATGATTTGCCATTCCTTTTTTTTTCCGGTTGTCGGGTTCAACTTTGGATTTTTCATATATATATTTTGCTTTTATTCGGCCGACTTTGGATCCTCAGTCGCTTCGGCCGCGTCTCGTGGCTTGGCGTATACATCGATCAAAACGTGATTTCATTTACAATCTATTTTCATTAGTCTTTATATATTTTTTTTTTTTACGTATACATTTTTGGTCTCTTTCACAGTTTGCTCTTTCGATTCTGCTACGAGCTATATTGATGATTCTTTCATTGCCCTACACTGCTGGCCTACGTGGAAAGTAATAGGCGTGGACGTTATGTATCGGCCATTCAGAGAGAAAAGGGGGGATGAGCCACAAGTGCGCCCGCCGTTTTTTTTTTGTTTTTTTTCCCAATTTTTCACATTCTTTTAAAATTCTACGTAACACATGAAGCTTAAAAGGGGATAATATATATATGATGTTTTGGTTATATTAGTTTTTTTGACTCTCCAGCATTCCTGCTCGTAGATCAGGTACGTCGAGTGAGAGTGTACGTCGAATGAACGTAGCGAGTAGCAGAGAAGTAGGTAAGTAACGGCGAGTGGACTTGGGTTGCTGTGGCTGTGGATCAGGATGAAAAACACCAGGATACCGAAGATTCAGTTCGATAATGGTGAATCGAGTAAGTGAGCAGGTAGGTAAGTGAGTGATTGAGTGAGTAATAAGTAAGTTGCTAAGTAAGTGAATGAGCAAGTAAGGAATTAAGTAGATAAGTAAATAAGTTAAGTATCGTGAAAAAAAACCCGGCGTTTACAGAAATCTTAACCGTAGCTTAGCCAACTTAAGCTATATGTATGGTATAACTTACAGGTAGCGTAGCCTGACCGAGCCTTAAGCTACACTTAACAAGAGCTACACTTAGCCGTACAGATCGTATTAAGTTATTCGATATTCACGCATAACGTAATGTAACGTAATGTAGTTTCAGATTTTCTTTCAATTATAAGGAATCATGACATCACAGTGGAATGATAAGGTTTGTGATTGTGGTGGTGATAGTGGCGGTGGTGATGGCTGTGAGTATAGTTGTAGTGATATAGTGGTATCGGTACTTTATTAGGATTGGCGAAGGTGTAATGCAAAGGCATCAACGGCTACGCATCATTTAGATAAATTTAGCTAAATGTAGATAGTTAATCTTAGGATAGTTCTATAGACGTACTCCGTGTAACACGCGCGAATAGAACGACAAAATGCAAAGAGGAAGAAGGAAAGAGAGAGAAAGAAAGAAAGAGAGTGGGAGAGGAGAGGGGAGAGAGGAGGGGGGAAAGGGGGTAGGAGGGAGATGGGGAGAGAGAGACAGAGAGAGAGAAAATTTGAAAAATAGTTAGAGGCATAGTGATAAAGAGAAATACTCGTCACAATGTCTTTTTTTAAAATGTATATATATATAATCTATATATGATATATATATATAGTTAATTTATATATGGCAGCAGTGCATGTTGAAGCAAGAAAAATTATCAATAAGTAATTATCAGTACGCGGGCTTAACCGCTACGAAAATTTCTTATATTGTATTAACCTTTAATCGTTTTTCCTCGTTTTAACCACAAGACAAAATTTTGACCACGGCCAAAGAATCATGACTCGAACACGGCTTTAATCTCGATCCTCGTGTGATAATTCTTTTGCCAGGTCATAAGTCGATTTCAGTTTTTACTTTTCATTCGACTCTTTCTTTAAGGACTCGAGAGAAAATAGAGTGCGGCAAGCAGACAGTCGGAATTGTTGTTACAGCTAAAAAAAACTGCAGTCGCACTGAAACTAATAGCGTATTAAAACAACCCGAACAGTTAACAAAAAGAAAAAAGATTTGATATTTAACAAAAATCTTTCTCCAATTTCGACTCTCTGCGTGTATATCGTAATAACATGAGTGTTTTACAGAGAGGGCTTACCAACTTTTCAAAATTATTTCACGTATTTTGATCAGCATCGTCAATACCGAGAGATCAAAGGGAATTTAATCGCGAGTGATCAAGAAGCATAGTTGATCAATCACATGAATTTACATAGTCTGTCATTAATAGTCGTACCCAAGTAGCGGATCAAAATACGCGAGGATAGAGTAAAAATGGCAACTAACAATATCGAAACTCACCTCTAGACTTCTTCTTCTCCTGATCGTACATAATGACGACTTCCATGACTTTGCCGAATCGGGTGAAGAATGATCTCAAATCAGTCTCCGTGACGTTACTCGGCAAACCACCCAGAAAGACTTTCGGGAAGCCGCCGCTGCGCTTCGGTTTCTGCAGCGTGCGTGGATTGCACGGTTTCGGATCGATCTGCATTGATAAAGTAGCAAATCGATTTCTTCTCAATAATGTATCGAACAATGGCTAATAAGCGATTGGTGCTCGATCGGCATCCTATGATAATGGCTTTACTGACCGTGCGTCCATCGAGCTGATGCGGCCCATTTTGAAGAACCAGGGCGACATTTGCGGGGTCGCTGAAAGTGACGAATCCAAAACCGCGACTGCGACCTGATTCGCTATTCTTCATCACCACGCAATCGATCACTTCGCCATAGCGGCTGAAGTAACGTTGAAGGTTCTCCTGCGTCGTCTCCCAAGACAAACCACCAACGAATAATTTTCTGCGAAAGAGACAAACAGACAAAATTAATAAAAATAACAAAATGACATCAAACCAGGTGTAGAATGACTCGGGACAGGATCAAGAGAGTCCATGGGAACTCCAGACTTTTCAGAAAAATCCAACAAGGAGGATGGGAATCGAGTTAACGATTCATAAATCAGTCTAGACGTGAGACTTAGCGCTTCTATACGAGCTAAATTTAGCCAAGAGAAGTTTTAAAGGAACCAAAATAAAATACCGAGGAATCCTTTTCTTCAAGGAATGCCAAAGTTTCCGTACAAATTTCCCATCATTTATTAAACAGAGCGTGACTCGCAAGAACTCGCAAGGCGAATGCAGAAAACGATCGATAATTGATTGCAAACAGTTTATCGGTAGATAATTCCCGACAGTCGATTGTATCCATTCGATGTTTTCCGTTTAAAGCCCAACATACATCATGCTGAGTTACGAGAAGCCAGGTTCAGCACGTAATCTCTGTTTTTTCGAAAATTTCCTCTCGCATTTGGAGACACTATTGCTTTTACGCATCTTTTCGCGCTTCGAGCGAAAAATATTTCAAAGCAAAAAGAAGATAAGATATTTGATATTCTTATGGGAGCGACAAGGAAACTCTATAGCATGCCGCGTGCAGTCCGTTGAAAGGAGGCGATGTTTGGCAGGGCTACCGACGCCATGATCCCTGAATTACCGACCCAGCGGCCATTATGCCTCGGCAGTAGCACGCGGCGTATTTTTGAGCAGAACGAACATCCTCCGATGCTCATGGAACACAGCGAAATTTTATTTATCACAACGAGCACGAAAACGTTTCGAGCTGACGCTTGCCCTGGAAACGGTTCACGGCATCTGGAAAGTTTATGACGGAAAATGTTACTTGGTCCATTTAGCAGTTCGCGCGGAACACGAGTCAATTTTCCCAAGCAAGCCTCTCGCACAACTTTCTCCGGGATCTGCGAAAAAGGTGCAGTTGCTCGGTAAATTTCATGAGAATTCAGAGAACGGCCCCTCCTCAGCGTATCGCAGTCCATTGCGTGCTGTGTTCACTGGCCAAAACCGGTTTTCCACTCGGGAGGGTAGTCGGCATTTTCGCAGTTCAATTTCCCGAGGGTTGGACAAGGGGAGGAGAAAAATGTCGATGTCCTCGGCAAAATCCAAAACAAGCGTCCAACTCGTGATGCACAACGTTTCACAAATTTGTGTCTCCGATTTATCAGCACTTTTATTTAGACGCGACGTGCTGCTGCCATACAGAAGCGATACGAGGCAAAAATGCCGGCTTCTGATTGACTTTGCAGATAGAAGATCTCATTCTCAACTACTTTACTGAAAACTCATAGACTCAGGCATATCTACGTGGAAAAACCGGCGAAGGTAATTCTCAGGATCATTGTAGCGCTGCTCAGCCCTCAGCCGGCACACAAAATCTCGAAAAAGCAGAAAACCCAGCCCGTTTCCCGGGAATAAAAAAAAGGGCGACGCTTTTCGTACAAGCAACAAGCTCGACAAACATGCTGGCCAACCGTATCGGTGAATCCGTTTCCGAGGAAATAAACACAAATAGTAAGAGAACGTATCTAAAAATATCGAGCACGAAGCGGCGAAATCGCGATACGCAAATGGACATCGTCGCGCAATAAACGTAGGCTAATGCGGGAGGAGATTTTTGCGATAAAAACTCGCCCGGCGTCTTCACAACCTATTCGATATGACTTACCCCTTTTCGTCGTCGTCCATTTCGGTCTTCACTCTCATAATATTTCACTTAAAACTACGAGAATGCCGTTAGTTTTGGGCCGCGTGTGGGAATATGGCACGATGCTTTGCGCGGACGAGGGTAATGGCTCCCCACAATGAACGCGACGTTGAGAACAGAATGTAAACGTAACGAAGCGACTCGCGTCACTTCCGAGACACAACTAGTCAAACGAGCGACCGTACGCGTCGGCTCGGCAGGGACGAGCCGATGTTGCCCGAGTTTGCACGAGTTCAATAACTTATTTCCCTCCAATACGTTTCCGCCTATGGCGGCCAATGTATTTCGCCTATGGCACACCTTTCCTCTCGGAATGGAAGCCAAAGCCGAAAATTGGCGCGTTTCACCCTCGACGTTCTTTTCCCATATTTATGTATTGACTTCTTAGTAACCTTATTTCGAATATTTATATGATCTATCAAAAAACTTATTGGAATTGTCAGGAAAATAATTGTTTGTAATGTTTATTTGTGAAAGATAATTTTTAATCATTCTATTTATCAGGTTATATTTTCAGCGATTCCAGTGTAAGTGTTGATCTTAGCAGTGGTGTGGAAATTTTTACACATGGGACACCGGTACTTTGAAATACGCTCCTGACTTCGAAAGTAATGCTAACGACTATCAATTGACAATATTGTTAACAAAATTATTAATACATTTATCCAAGGTGTAAATTAATTATTTTGTTTTAAACAGATATATTTTATAAGACGCTACAGTACGAAAATTGGCTTAAGTAGTCTGCCCGGGTTCAACGATCTGTCGTCACGGAGGCGGTGAGCTCGGCCATCTTGCTTCTAGATACGGCGGGATCTTCGAAAGTAAGTTTCGTATGAAGATTTTTTTTTTTTAAATGGACACAATGTCAAAAGACTGTTCGTTCGAGTAGACCAGAGTCGAGTATTTCGAAGCTGTAATAGCTTCTACCATTAGCAATTATGAATAAGTTCATACCTGAAAAGATTAGAGTACCGCTCGAAGGGTTGTAAAGGAGGAAGAGGGGAGAAAATAGCGGAACAACGGATTGTCATCCCTTGCCTCGTAAAACGACAAAGGGTATAGTGCTTTGCGAATCTCGTAAAATGTACCTGGAGACATAACCGGAAAAGTAACGGCAACCCTCAGCAATGCGAATAGTTAAACCGAGTAGATTTGGTGGAATCAAAAGTATTTTTGGATCGAATGCGTCCCAGCCAAAATTAAATGCTTATTATCGTAGAGTAGTGCGAGCAGTGTGAGGGTCTTTGCTCCGCCTCAACGTAAATCTAAATAAGCCCTCGTTTCCTGCCTATCCCTATTCTAGACAGCGTGGATATTTTTAGGTATTATAATTTGAATGAATGCAAAAAATTCATAGAGACGCAATTTTTACTTTGCATTTATACTCTGATGATTCATATATTTGCGGCCGTTTAAGTTGTCGAGCGCCAGTCTGCTTCGATTCGGATTAAATGGAGGGGCAGAAGAGGAACATCCGGATCCGGGCAATAGGTTACGATATCGCTTTTTTCCATGTTTAAACGTAGAGAGAATTTAAAAGTTCTGAACAAAGACAAATTCCAGTATCTCTCATTTCTGAATATACTCATTAAAAAACAAACAAAATTCAAACGTACGATCTTCATATCCGATCTATTCCTCTTGAAGGCTGGATCAACTTCATGATTCGTTTCGATACGCTTAGATCGCTGATCGAACAGTTATTAAAAAAAATAGGAAACAGCAACCGAAACAAGTAAGTAAAGGAAGAGAAAAAGGAAGGAGGTAAATGACTGAGCAGCTTCAGGTCGACGAACCGTCGATCACCTAAGAACAGATGATTTTCGTACCAGGCCTCCTACCGATGAGAACCCGACGCGAAGCGAGACTCTTCTAGGGAACTTTGGCGTAATCGAGCATAGAGATTTGAGGGCCTAACCTGAACCGAACGAAATGCCGGCCGGCGTCCCAGGTAAGAGTATAGTGAGAAGTGCTCCTAATTCTTTTCTTGAACTAAAAAATAACTCAAAATTAATCTATCACCGACGCGAAGTCTACTCGGTCACTCGCGACTTCACACTTCCTATTACGACGCTCGGATTCAGTAGCGTCGATGATTTCGAATTCAACGAGCGTACAGGCACTTTAATTCTTTAACATTTCGACGGAAGTTCCTGCTCCTGGCTCGTCTGCTTACTTAAAGCCATCGTCACGCGTTCCACGCCTTTCACGCAGAGAAGCACGCAGCGACGCCGCCACCAGGACAATTCCCCAAAAAAAAGATCAATCTGTGTACGGCGCTTAGCAGAAAATTAGGAGACACCATAAAGAGTCTGTCGGTCATGAATCCAGACCAAATATTTTGCGAAATAGACAGAAATTCAAATGACGATAAGCGGCTACACGTATAAAAAATGAGATTTCCTGCTTCAAAGGATAAAGCATCATCCTGACAGGAACGTCCTGGAACTCGGCGGATTTTGAAAATTCTCGACATAGGTGAAGGTCGAAGGTCGTAGTGGGAGTCTGCGGCGAGGTTCAGGAATGCCCGAGACTGCGTGTCACAGCAGCTCCCCCAAAGGTTACGTCAGACGAGAAGACTCGGTCTACTATGCTCCGAGAGTCGACTCGTTCCCGGCAGTTGCTGTTGCTGCCAGTTGCTAGCGCGACATCGCACGCTGCACGTCCGCCCGCAGTTATCCTATTCAATATTCTCTGCCCTTGTATACTCTTCAGGTAATCTTTCCATTCGTTTTCTTCCTGCTTCACTCTTATCTTATTCTGGCCCTGTGCCTAATCGCGCTGTGAACGAAGCTTCAGCTTCTTTAAACGGGATCCTAACCGTTCTACCTATAACGTGGGAACGATCTGGAGACAGATCAGCTGTGACCGAAGCGTCGCGAACTTTTCGCAGTTTCCTCTGTTAAATCTTCTACTCGGATAGCACGAGGAAAATTATGGACCATGATTCAGAATGTTCTGGGCGAATGGGATCGGTAGGAGATGACAGTGACGTCTCTTTGGTTCGGTTAAAAATACTTAAGACGACAATGATATCAGTTTGCTTCGTTAATACTTTGTACGGTTCCGTTTAAACTGACATGTAAATTGCGATTTCGTGCACACGGTATGTGTACAAAACGTGCGTCAAATTCGTGAAGAACCGGTTTCTCGATTATGCTTCCAGTGGTCGCTCGGTCGTCTCGCCTGTGAAAATCTAAAACAACGTGCGCGCGACTGGAATAATGTGCGAAGCCGACCAAAAAAAAAGATACAAAATGATAAATTCATGAGGTAAAAGAACTACGAAGAAATTGACACGTCACGCGTTCGTGAGAATTATGGGAGCAAACATCGCAGACCGAATCGAATGTAGTTTGAAAAGTATTGGCGTATCGCGCAGTGCGAGATCATTGTTCGGTGGTCTCCTTCCTTGACCGAGTACGGTAATGCGATTTACTGTTTCCCGCGTTGCAATTCCGCGCTGCAGAATGTACCGTTGCAATTCCACGCGACCTAACGTGCATCACTGCGCCGATTCTCCTGGTTCAGTCAAAGGTGAATCAAGGAATCCGCAGAGCGCGCAGCGAATTCTCGAAGATTAATGGACTAAAATTTAGTCATTAGATCGATAAGTGTCGTACCTTATCAATTATCATAACCAATGATTAATGTAGATTTCGTTGATTCGTTAACGGCTTATAAATTCTTCTGGCCTCGTTAATCAAGGTCGCACGTGTGCCCAGTCAACTGATTCTTACGCGAATTACGCGTCTCATACTGTCACTGTGTCAAAATTTATTTCCTTTTGTTTTAACAGGAGAATCGACGATGTACCGTCGAATTTCAATTTATTTTATGACAGATACTTTGCGTTTCTTGAGTAAAGGGAGAAGGGATACCACATGTTTCCGAACGTCAACCGAATCTTCGTTTCTTTATTTTCTCAGAGACCTTCACGTGGGGAGGCTGCCTGCGTCTCTCGGAAGGCAGCATCTTCCTGGAAAGAGACTGGCGTAGCGGCATACCAGAAAAAAGTAAGCCGATGACAGGACAAGTTTCCACAATCCTGAATTTGGCTCCACTGGACTCTTCTTTGTTAGGATAAATCCTGGAGAATCCAGGCTGAACCGCTTAGATCTTCCGGGATGCTGTGTCCGCGTGTGTCGAGGAGACGCAGCCGTTCGTAGAAATCCAGCCCCGTATTACGGACTGCATGCCTATAGACTTCTCCACGAGAAGCCAGCAGCCTGTGGACGTCTCGCTCCGTCGTCGCTGAGATGAAGCGTCCCACTCTTCTCGAGGATCTTTGTGGTGCGTAAAGCCGCCCGAAAACAAGCGGCTTCCAAGAGAAGCAAGCAGGAGTAAGGGGGAAAAAAAGCAGCAGAAATCAGTGAGGAACAGCGCTCGATACGAGCTGGCGAACCGATGTTCCTGAGAGTCCGGCATACTTTGGGTCTCAGAGATTCGGGGCCTGGCACTGGAGGAGCCATGAGTCCCGCGGGCTATCCGGTCACGCCGGGACAGCATCAATGGACCAGCTGACGGAGTATCCAGCGATGCGCAAGCGACGTGGTTTGGCCAGTGGCTTCGTGGGCCTTGGCACGGGCCTGGTATTGGGCCTGATTCTCGTAAACTATCGTTCGAGCACCTCGCCGCTTCTTGGGTCCCACGTGAACTCCTCCAGGACCATTCTGTCCACGGGAACCTCCAGTCCAGGTCCGGTCGATCTCCGGGAGTCCGACAGCATCAACGGTTCAGCCTCGAGCCTCGTGTTCGTTGGAGTGATGACAGCTCAAAAGTACCTGGACACGCGTGCCAAGGCCGTCTACGAGACCTGGGGATCGAGCCTACCAGGAAGAATAGCATTCTTCTCCTCGGAGTCCTCGATAGTCCCGGAAACCTGCCCAGAATTACCCCTGGTGCCGCTTCCGAAAGTCGACGACAGTTACCCACCTCAAAAGAAGTCCTTCCTGATGCTACAATACATGTGGCAGCATTTTGGGGAGAAATTCGAGTGGTTCCTCAGGGCCGACGACGACGTCTACGTCAGAACCGACCGGCTGGAACGTCTGCTGCGTTCCGTGGACTCGAGACGCGCCAGATACATAGGACAGGCCGGCCGAGGGAATTCCGAGGAATTCGGACTGCTCTCCCTCGAGTACGACGAGAACTTTTGCATGGGTGGTCCGGGTGTCGTGATGTCGCGCGAAACCCTCAAGAGGATCGTTCCCCATATCAAGTACTGCCTCAAGAATCTCTACACGACTCACGAGGACGTGGAGTTGGGCCGCTGCGTGCAAAAGTATGCTGGGATCCCATGCACTTGGAGCTACGAGGTGAATATTTACACGTTTCCCTCTTATCATTCGTCTATTGACTCGGCGCGTTTACGGTCTAACGTAAAAAGGCTGATCTCGTAGGATATGCCCCGTGTTAATAAGATCCACGAGTGAACAGTCGGATTGCGCGATTGGCACAGCTCCAACAGTGTTATCGTAAAGTGCCATTGGATGGTCAAACTTTACTGGAGAATCGTTTAAAGAGTTCAACGCGAAGCTCGAGACTTTTGGTGGGCACAGAGTCGGCAAAGCCATTCCCACGGGATATGGTACATAGAGAGAGAGCGAGAGAGAGAGAGACAGAGAGAGGGGGAGGGATAGAGCCACGAGCAGATGTCCCCTTCAAATTCTCTTCTAATTGCGTCACCCTAATTAATTCAACGGCTTTCCGGCTACTGGGGATTATCGGGACTAACAGGGAAGAGACACTTTAGGAAAACCAAAACCCCTGATCGATTCCATCAAATTGGACGCCTCGATTGAATTGAACTTTATACAACTGATTCCATAAATTCATAAATCCACAGTGTCTTCCGAGCAGTGAATGGCTCCTTTGTGCAATTTTAGCACGCTCTAGCGAGCGATAAAGTCTTGTCGAATAAATATCATCGAGACACTACGTCATCCACGAAGCAGGGAACTTCGGGGAACTTAAGGAGAGTTTACATTGACAGTGGCAACGTAGAGTCTGGAAAACGTAACTGTGCGAGTAGATAAAAGGAAGGGTCGACGTACCGTAGTTTACCGAAAATCAAAGCCTCCTTGATATCTGGCACTAGACGGGAGATATCAATAATCAGAGATTAGCAGCGGATATATTTCTGGAAGTTCTTTCCCGTTTTGAAAGGTGATCTGCCTAATCGCATCCCATTACACAGACCCCCTTGGATTTGCTTCATCTCGAGGAACCGTCCACGTGGAAAGATGGTCCATCCTCCCATGGATCTATTCATTCTTAGTTGCTTCCAACGCCAAACTCTATTTCTATCCCAGACACATGGCGTCGCTACGTGCGTATTAGTCAGTACATGAGACAATATACACTTTATTAGGACCCTATACACGGCACAGGAGAACACGTATAACAAATGTTGTCCGGAATTAAGGTGCCTATACACTGTGGTCTCTCTCTCTCTCTCTCTCTCTCTCTCTCTCTCTCTCTCTCTCTCTCTCTCTCTCTCTCTCTCTCTCTCTCTCT
>JARQTI010000712.1:200602-273764 GCA_030142655.1 Trachelus tabidus
TCTCTCTCTCTCTCTCTCTCTCTCTCTCTCTCTCTCTCTCTCTCTCTCTCTCTCTCTCTCTCTCTCTCTCTCTCATTTGTATCTATGTACAGCAACTCGGAACGAGTTTTCTTAGGCTAACAGAGGATAGAATTAAAACGTTAAACCTTACAAATATTGCGTCGATCCAAGCCAGATGCATACGACGTATCTCTGCCTTTCAGGTCACTTTCATTAGTTTAGGCTGAGGCGTAAGAAACATTGAGAAAATAAATAGCGAGTAGCAGGACTACCTCGTAGATGCATGCCTCGCGATTAATTGCAATATCGGGTAGAAACATCTCTGGTGTGAAAAAAGGTCGCACAGTTAATAAAAAAAATTATCATTATTACCGAATAATTTCATATCGAATACTACTTGGTAAGATCCTACCTCAAAACGGTTGATACAGTACGCAGGACTTATCTATGGGTGCATCGTTATTGGGAATAAAATTTGCAGGGATGGACGAATATATGCGGGAGTGTCTTATTTTTTATTTTTTTAAATTGTCATTCTAAGGTATAGAGTACTAGAGTGTAGGAGTCTCTTGATCAATTGGTTGAATAGCGGTGCGTGGAGGCACCGCAGCGAATGAAGGAGCCTCCTATCATACGAATGGGTCCACGTACGGAGCTATCATCGACAGAGCTCATAAGATAGAATATACAGTTGAGATGAGGATGTTGGTCGTTAGGCACAAATGAATTGTAGCCTGCTAACCCAGTGAGGAAGCACCGAGTAAATCCGTATCTCCCGACTGGTCTCGTGGACCAAGGATGCCAGTCAATAGGAAGAATGGATGAGACCCTGAAGAAATGGGTAGAGATCCATTTAACTTCGTATCGATCTCAGCTGCAGCTGCGAGCAGGAAGCTCGCAGTTTAACCCTAACGAATCCAGTAATGCTGGTGGTTCGCTCATCATCGTGTTGCAGATGCAGTCTATTCTCTACCATAACAGCAGTGGCGATCAGGCCTTCACCGGAAATCTCAAAAGGAAGGAAGTCCATCGTGCCATCACATTGCACCCTGTTAAGAGCCCACCTCACATGTATCGACTGCACAATTACATGAGGGTGAGTTACAGTTGGTCCATCTCGTGGGATGCTTTTGGTGTATTTTTAAATTTTAATCTTAATCTCGGCTGATTCTCTCTTCCAGGAGCTGCGGATTCAGGAATTGCAGCACGAGCGAGTGCAGCTGCATCGAGATATACAGACGATGGCTAAGCAGCTGAACATCGGTATGGATCATTTACAGGATTACATCCTTGCGAAGGACGTGCCACTTTTCCCGATCAAGTCAAGTTCTGAAGATTACCTCGGGGACACTCTAATGCTCGGTAAGAAAATTCCTCAAGGAGTTACGACCAACTGAACACAGAACTTATACTTTGTAATTCAAACTTGTTTTTTCTTCCTATAAAAATTTCTACTATTAATTCCTCAGTGGATAATCCTACGTACAAATATGTTGTCTAAACGCTTTGGCGTCCGGTCGAAGAACCACTTAGCAAGATTAGCTCGAGGTAACTGGCCAGGAACCCGAGTCCACGATCAGTTACAACGAATTACGAGGAATTACGATGGGAGCGCGACATGTCACGCGACACGCTCTATTTCCTCCGGCCAGATTTTGATCATTTCGTTCTCGCACAATCAAGAGTCATGGTCAATTTGATCAACCGTTGTTTACACGTGGTTACCGTCGGTTGTAATGCAAATAATGATTTTATATGCTTATACGGCTGAATCATCATCAGCGCAGTCGGATGCTGTGGAGATCTCGCTCTGTACCTTTTCCCTATTGTGTCTAGGTGTTCCGGCAGGACTGAGAGCATTCAAGCCCAGAAACGCCAAAGAAGTTGTTCCCTGGGATTTCCTATCGAGGTCAGAGTACAGTCTGGCCGACTCTAATCCAAGGCGAAGGATTCACAGCGACGTGAAGGAAGGGCTGGAGGACATCACGAGGGAAGTGATGGCCTCCATTAATGCCTGCTCCAGGCAACGAGGTCGGGTCGTCGAGGAGAGGTCGGCCCTCTATGGCTACAGGAGAGTCGACGCCTTCGGTGCCGATACGATCCTGGACCTGCTCTTGGTCTACCGGAAGTACCGGGGTAGAAAGGTCACGCTTCCGGTCAGGAGACACGTTTATCTGCACCAGCACTTTACAGGTAATTTTAAGATCGGGATCAAGTTTTTTGAGTAAGCGATGTACCAGTCATTATCCGAAGGAAGCGGATGAACGTAGGCGCAATGTGATGACGATGAACAGGAAACAATCATGAGTCTTGCATTAATACAAATGACACCTAACTCCAAAGGATTCGGATGGCTAGAAACGAGGAGGCAGCGAACCGTCCCTTCGGCGGGGAATGATAAAGATCGAGAATGATTTCACGAGTCATTTACTTTGCAGGACTGGAGATCCGAGAGGTTGAGGACCTGCAGGAGGTGGACGTCAGCCAGCAGCGCGCCAATGAAAAATCTCTTAAGAATATCTTGCGCGGAGGTTTCCTCAAGTTGAACTTCAATGGCTACCAGGTCTCTGATCGAATACTCAGGAAGACTATTCATTTCGTTCTTCCGCTTTCGGGTCGCTACGAAGCCTTCCAAAGGTTCCTGAATAACTACGAGGACGTCTGTTTACGTAACAACGAGAGGACGCAGCTTCTGCTGATCCTCTATCCCGAGGGAACCGAAAATTCCTTCAACAAGAGTCTCTCCCTCGTTCAAGATTTAAAATATCGGCGTCCTGACGCCGTCATAGAAGTGCTGCATGGTTCTGGGGAATTCTCAAGAGCCAGAGCCCTTCATCAGGGAGTAACCACCCTCCAGGACGAGGACCTACTCTTCTTTATAGACGTGGACATTGCCTTTGCCAGGGACACCTTGCTCAGGATACGCTTGAACACTGTCCAGGGCCGTAGGGTGTACTTCCCAGTGGTCTACAGTCAGTTTGATCCCAGGGTGGTATTGAGAGAGTCAAGTCCTCGCCAGGAGACGTTCGTCGTCGACGAGACTTTCGGTTACTGGCGTCAATTCGGCTTTGGAATAGTTTCTCTCTTCAAAGCGGATTACTTGGCCGTAGGTGGATTCGATCTGTCGATCCTTGGTTGGGGCAAGGAAGACGTCGACCTCTACGAGAAAATTGTTAAGTCCGACCTAAACGTCTTTAGGGCTGCGGACACGCAGCTCGTCCACGTGTTTCACGAGGTAGAGTGCGACGAGAGGCTTCCAAGTGCCCAATTATCGATGTGCAAGGGAACCAGGGCCGACACTTACGCCGGCACCGTGCAACTTGCCAATTTAATTTACGCGCATCCTGAGTATCTTCAGTTTGCGAAAACAAGAAGAGAAAAGATTACGAATCCAGCTGGATAAGCGAAAAACAATTAAATTCTTTCATAGAGATACCTCGAAACTCCTGGTGAATTGCCAGAAGCACTTCTTCCTATTCCTAATGACGTAAGAATTCTAAGAGTACACTCGCTGTGAAAATAATTTTAAAATGAACTAGACATTATCAATAATAAATATACAGTGTATATATATGTGTGCGTATGTGTATGTATTAAGCATTCGACAGTCTAGAAAGAAAATATTTGTAAGCTATAATGCCTAATGTATATTTTATACAGACTTTATTGTTATAAATAAATGTGATATACCGTGCCTTCTCCGGTCTGAAGAAATTGCATTCTGGTTCAGGTAACGTCCACTAAACGAAAAGCATTAGCACAGCAGACGTTTTCATTTGGCTTCCGGTAGATCACCAGCCGAAGGAGCAGACCAGATGGAAATGTAGATGATTGACTAATCCAGTAACGACTTTCCCATGGGACGCGCGTATCGCGGGAATGCAAAACGGCCAGTCGAGTGCCCCGCCCCCACGCGCGATAATCATTCTACAGTCAAGTTCAAACTCATTAACCGTCTCCGCGATTCGCCGTTGACTATTGCGAGTAATATTCCAGAACTCAGCGTAGTTCGGCTGGCAGTTGCTAGCTGCTCGGGCCAGCAGTTCCTGCAATAATATCGTGAAATTGTTAATCGTTTTAAGAATGAGGTGGTGCATCCTATTGGCTCTCTATTGCTTGTCGCTGGCGTGGGATACCGAGTCGCGAGTGTTAACTGTCTGCGATGCAGTGCAGGAATTACAATCGGCGAGAATTTCACGAAGTCTGATCAGCAACTGGATCTGTCTGATGCAAAGCGAGAGCAATTTAAACACTGAGCTGGTTACTGGACCGAAGACAGCATCCAGCTACAGTTATGGGATCTTCCAAATCAACAGTTCGCGGTGGTGCGCGAGGGGCAGGAGGGGAGGAGCTTGCAACCTGAAGTGCGAGGATCTTATTAACGACGACATTCGGGATGACATTGGTTGCGCCAAGAAGATCTTCGACACGGAAGGATTCAAAGCCTGGCCGGGATGGATGAGACGGTGCAAGATGAAGCCGTTGCCTAGTATTGCTAATTGCCGCGTGTGATGACGCAACTACCGACTGGCCTGCCCTCTCAATGCCGTAACGACCAAAGAATCTCAATTAAATATTAATAGAGAATGTTTTGCCAATAAGTGTTGAGCCTGTGAATCGTACACTATGGATACACGTGCCATAAATTCGAAGTACTCCCCGATGTTGACTTTGCCATTGTTAGTCTGAGTCTTATCACTAATTAAACGGAGTCTGATTAGCAACTATCTTTGTATTTTTTTCCTTTCAATATTTTTCTGCGTGTTATCGTTTCTGGGAAGCCGAGCCGGGAAACTTTGCTTCTGCATTGAATTGCGGCTGATTGTGAATTCTTGAGACACGTCCTACGCCCTGAGGATGAGACCAGGAACGAAGGCCCAGAGTCCAGCTGCGGAGGTTCGAAGGACGTAGAAGTCTGGAGGAAAGTGACTGATGCGAGATGAAAGTGCACAATTGCAACGGCGACTCGGTTTGCGCCACGCTAATTTCTCTTGGCCTTTTCTCTACTTCACGTCCCCCCCCTTTACATTCTATAGGCCGCTCAGTAAATTCCAACTCCGTATAGGAAATATTGAGTCAGGATCAGGAGTAACGAGCCAATCTGGATACGTAATAGTTCGCTAGTGAGCATTAAGGGAGGATCGTTCCTTTTCTGATGTGACGTGATGAAAATGACGAGCCTGGAAATTGGCCAAGAATTGCGCCAGTGTCGAGCAGCGAGTGTCGTCAGTAAAACCATGTCTTGGCATCGAAATTGCCTCGAAAACAGATTGGTTTAGAAATTCAGTCAATTAGAATTACAAAACTATCCGTGACGAGCATATGCCGGTCTATGGCTTCCCGATTTCGTTTTTGTTCTCGCAGAGCTAAGGCGAATCTACTATAGTTTTGATCGGGATTCTAAATTCCCGTTCCAAGGCGAGATATCAAGGTCGTTGTCAAATTCAACATAGAAGGCTATTTGTCAAACGATGGACCCGCGGGATCAAGGCCATCCTCATAATGTCAATTAACATAATGTCATACATTCTCACGCAATAGTTGATTTTTAGGAATCGCTCGGAGAAACCTGAAGTCTCGGTAGGTTGCTGAATATCCCAGAGCAGGACGTACAGTCCGCAATAATTATATAAGCAATCTCGTCTCGTCCTTCCAGAAGAACCAGTTGAAGAAAGCACAGCTGCTCCCGGCGCATTGGCGTCCAGACGTCCTAGGAGCCGCTGCAGCAGTAGCTCTTTTCAGAGTCGCCCGTTATAACGGCGCATCGCCGATGCGTCGACTGGTCGCTTAAAGGGCATGAGGCCCCTCTGGCCCCTTCCAGCCTCTTCTGACCGTCCAGAAGACCCCACTCCCTCCAGCCTTACATTAGCAACTGAATCTTCCCATACTGACAGAGGTACTTGTACACGTACTTGCGCGTATGCACCTTTCACTGGCGGAAGTGAGCAGCGTGAGAGCGACCGGGTCACGAATCGTCCTCTTATAACGATCATCCTCGACGATTTTACCTTTCCTGGAGATTGTCGCTGCGAGCCGAGCGATTGATAGATTTTCAATGGGTCGTCTTGCTCTCTCGATTCCTCCGCAGGCTTCGCCACCTGGTGAAGATGTTCAAGAGTCCAGGAAGTCCAGCTGCGGAAGTACCATGGTAGGTTAAAAGAAAGAACCTGAGGATGAGTCGAGAGAAACTCGAGCGTGGGCATAGCTGACCTGAAGAAAGTTCATCGGTGTCTCGAAGAAAGCGCCGATAAAGAACGTCCGGAAGTGACATGACTCCGTGTCGAGATCGAATACATTGAACTTCCTTTGTTGAACTTCCTTCATCGGATTGTATATTTGCTGGAACGGTGCTGAGCGAGCCTACGAAATTTAAGAACGCGATACGATAGCCCAAGTGTAACGAGCCGAGAGAGCTGGATGGATGAGTCTGGGTCCTCGCGTACCCCGTGGATTTTATAACGAAAGGAAAGTATTGGATTTTAGATGAATGTGGGATCGCGAGACGTGGAGTGGGCAACAAATGCTTGTAAATATTGTGAAGGTAGTTGTCCAGGGACGTAACGTGATTATTCTACGTAAAATTATAGCTCGTGTGAGTTTTCTAATTATCAAAAATAATGGCCAGACTTATCTCATCTCGAAAGCCGCGAATGGCTGCGAGATGAATTTCGCGTGATTCGAGGAAATTTGAGTAGGCAAAACTGTGGAAAGGAAGCAGCAGGTGCCTGAAGACGTTGACGCCACTGGCGCAAACGGAAAGGCCACAGGCTTTGGTGAAACCAGGTGCAATCCTCGGTCGAAGATTAGGTGGGAATGCGGACTCGCGGAATTAGACGTGAGTGTTGCGACAAGAAGCGCGTGGACGTTGCCCAATGAGCAAGAGCCAAACTCTTGGACCGTTTTGCGAACTTTGAGAAAGGGACGTCACCGTATTCAAAATAGCATACTTGTTTATGTATAAAGTGATTAACGGGTGCTCGATAATGATTGCGCCTAGTCGAGAATTTAGAATGACTGTCGGAACTGTGACGCGCATCCAGGTACTTGTACGTAGCATCCAGGTATTTAGAAGGTAAGATGAGAGGAGTCAGCTGGTGCTGTTTTACCTAACCGGAAGAGTTTCTCCAGTTTTCACAAGCAGCTACGATAATTACATGGGAAGATGTACGGGACGCTCCAGAAGTCGCTTCACATCCTTATAACATCCAAAGGAGTTATGATTTCAGTTCCGTGCATGCGTCCCGACGCCACGTAGCACGAGTTCGCTTTTGCGTTCACGTCCATGGTCCACGCGTGGGCAAACTCGATGGTTCCACGTTCAAAGACGCAGGGTGCCCGGACAAAAGAAGGAAAACGACGAATCGAAGAAACTGAACAAGGACGACGTGACGGAGCGCCACAAAGTTTCCACTCGAGATGCAACACGGAGAATTGTCCTGGATCGTCGAAGGAGGTCAATTCGTCTGGACGCCGGACTCGCCGAATTATTTTCTTGAGCAAGAGACCTTCTACTTCTTCGGAACGTAATACGTTTCCCGTAAGAACCTTGCACCGACGTTGCGCAACGGCAGCATGTACTTCTAGCTGAAACTCGTTACGAGAGTAAGAGACTAATAAATGGTTAAACGAGGACTGAAGTCATCCTCTTTCATCGGTTATGTTTGCCACCGTTGTGCAGATGCTCGAGCGAGCTGCCAGCAAATGTTAAACACATCGAAGAATAATCAACTGCTGACTGCGCAACACGAGCCGGAATGAAAGACGCAGCCTCCTGGGACTCTTTTTTAATTTACGAACAGAGAAAATAGATGCGCCTTGCTTTTACTTTCGGTCCAAGATCATTTTTCGAGTAGCTTATAGAGGATCGTGTACGTTAATAGGCGTTTAAATTAAAATTACCTAATAGGCGCTATGTCAAATATTGACTGTACTATGAATATCGCATTAGCATACTCGTGGAACGAGTTCAGAGGTTTACGACGCTCCTTCCGACCTCTCAACTTCATTTTGACTTTCTTGACCTGTCCCTCTTTTATAAGGTTTATCAATAACGGCACGGCAATCGATGGACTCTCCATAGCACACTTTCTACGCAATAGGAAAATTGTGTCAAAAAAAGATTCTTCAAATAGGACAATTTCGTAAAGCCAAACAGCTTACGGTAGTCGAGCATAAATCACTGAGGCGCCTCACACTCGTCGACTTGATATTCGTGATGATTTAAGCGACAGCCCCAGCTAAGTCTCCAAACTTGTTTTCTTCCTCTGGACTCACGTGTGCTCCGTTTAAGGCCTGAGGACAGAATTAATAATTTCAGCAGAGAAAAGATTTTTCAAGGTAAAAGCAAAAGCAAAAGAAGAAGCGAAGAACACGAGAGAAGAAAGCGGTTTCACTATCGTTCGTTCGGTCAGCAGTAACTGGCACGGAGAACACACGAGCACTGGTGTATCTCTCGCCACGGAAGAGTCGCAGTGACTATAAAATGCGGTTTGTCTTCCTGGCCGATCTACCGGGTAGCTTGAGAAAACAGAAGCATGATGTAGCGCAGCAACGGAAAAAGTAATTAGAACGCGCATTTTCAACGGCCAGGAACAAAAGGCGATTACGAGAATGCACAGATCACTCTCGGTGACGATGCCTCGGACAAGAGAACAAGCTGTTGACGTTACTCTGGATGAATATCGTTGATTATGAAAATTAGAAAAAAATGCCCAAGCCGTGAAACGGAAGTTCGTAGGTAAAATTTCTCACTGACGAATCGCACAGTATTGGTACGTACGTGAATCGGGTACCAATATCTTTGTAAAATCTATAATTGCGTCTGATGAGCCTATAGGGCAACACCATGCAGAAGAGAGAGAACTTTAATGGTATTCGAGGCGCTCGTAATCGATCGAAAGTTGCGACACTACGAAAGACATTACTCCTTATGGAGGTGGAGGTGGAGGTGGTTGTCTTAGGATACTCGAGCAACAATGCGACTAGGTCTAGGACGCTAACGCAGCCTGAAGAGCCGAAGAGTCGAATTACCGAAGAGGCACTTGTCGAGAGGAATCGTGTCGCAAGAGTAAGGTCGTCCGAATCGCGAATGAGATTACCTATCGAGGAACGGTTGTGGAGGAGTTTGGCTGCGAGAGAAGGAGAAAGAGAGAAAGAAAGAAAGAAGGAATGAAAAAAGAGCTTCGCGAGTATCCGAGTAGAATCGAATTACTCTCACTCGACCCCCGTCTCTTCTTCGGGTCCCCACGAGCCCCCTGCTTCACCCACGGGATATATAAAGGCCCCGGTGCACCTACCACAGAGTCACAGAACCTCGCGGCATCGTAGAAGCCGACATGAATCCTCTGATCGCGGTAAGAATTCGAGTCCAAGTGGATTTTGCATTTTCTCTATAGTTTCTACAGTTCCGGTGAGAGATTTATTCCTGTGGAGTGTCTGGGCTAGGAATCTATTAAATTACTATTACTTTACGATCGTACCTGCCAGTACCAGTATTTATCATAAGCATTTACCATAGTAACGGGATCATCCGTCTGTACGAGGAATCATTTTGATTTGCAGTGTATGGTAGTCGGCCTAGCCAGCCTGGCCGTGGCAGAGCCTCCAATTTCCTCGGGCTACAACTACAACAGGCCCAGCTTTGGCGGTGGCTCGAGCATCGGTGGTTTCTCCGGTGGCGGTGGCGGTGGTGGATACACTCAGGTCTCAGCTGGTTATCAGACCAACGAGGGTGCCTCCGTGGACGGTGCGCTGTTGGAACAGATCAGACAGATTCTCCTCAAGGAAGAACTTCAGTCCCAGCAGAGCGGTGGATTCGGAGGATCCGGATACGCACCAAGCTCCAGCTACGGCGCCCCATCCTCGCAGTACGGAGTACCAAGCTCGTCTTACGGTGTTCCTGGATACCAGACAAGAGTCGTTGGAATTGACCTCGAGGGCATTCGTCAGGCCATCCAAGTCGCTCAATTCAATCAGATCAGCCAAGGACCTGGTGGCTACCCGAGTGGACCCAGTGGTGGCTATCCTAGTGGGCCCAGTGGAAGCTATGGTGCACCTAGCAAGCCCTCCGGCAGCTACGGTGCTCCGTTCTAAACAGTAGAGAGGTGTCCGGGCACAAGGTGGACCTTAGCCTCGATTCCCTCCCGATGACCAAGGACTAACACCTTTAGGACCCATCGAGAGAGGATCTCTGGATGAGGATCGGATATGCCCTGAACTGGCCTGTCGCAGATCAGACAGTCGTAGCTGGGGCAGGCCAGGGCCGGTCAGTGTGCCGAGAGCGCGAGGTCGTACCGCCTGCTGGACGAAAGTGTCGGAAGGATGAGACGAAGGGATTTTCTATATTTTCTCCTATCAAGAGCTAGAGTCGAGGATGTCAATGTATCAGCCATTGAATATGGTGGGTTGATGGAAGGAGAGCCAAGAGGAAGGAGAATACGTGATTTGCGCCATGGCGCCTTGTAAATACAGGTTACACTAAAGACACCAGAGAATGGGGAACCTCCATCCGAATCTTCCCGGGAGCGCCAATCGAGCAGGGCGCATCTGTGGATGGCGTCGCGGTGCCAGGAAGGGACGGGTAGAGCGATTGGGCCCAGTCGAAGAGTGTGCGACTGGCCCCATGCAAAGACAACTACACATCACACACGAAATACACTATTTTTCTACCATTTGTAACAATTACCTACCTTACTTGTAACACCGCAAACTTTTGTATTTGTATAAAGGCTTTTTTGTAGAAAAAAATAAAAAAAAAAGAACGTCGCCACCGTTAAAATTGCGTCTCTGTCTCTTTTGTGAATTTCACTCTGTCACCAAGCTATACTTTCGTCAACTGGCTTAATTGAACATTCTTCCAATGACGTCACGATTTCTTTTTCCCAAGAGGTCCATTATCGGCTGACCCCCCGACCCTCGTAGAAACTTTTATTTTATTCCTTGACTTTTATTTCTTTTATTCCATTTTTTTTATTCTTTCACTCCTCGGCCGAAGCCTATTTTTTTTTCGAGAGGCCTCCTTGCCTTTCTCCTTTCACTCGGACTGGCAATCGCGCGAGCTCTCTGGCCCCGGGGGCACGAACTCCTCGGACATGACGTAAATTCGCTGACCGTTAAGGTGCTGCTCACAGAGGAGAGTCTCCCCCTCAATTTGATCCACCTTCCCAATTAAGTCGACTTCGTTAGTCCTTGAGTTAGGCATCCAATCAAGCTGCTATTCATTGACGGAATATGCGAATACTCTGGGAAGATGTATTTTTTTTTATTTTTTATTTCGACATTGCAAGAGTCCAAAGGTCTGTCCACAGGGATGTCCCAATTGGGCAACGAGTCGTGTCGCAAGGGACGTGTAATTAAGAAATGACGAGTGACAATATTCTCTTACGTATAAATGAAATCATTGAGTTGAGCAGACTCAAATTGGTGGCCAGTTTGAAATTACGGCGCTTCGATGTCGCCTTTTGAAAATAAGACTTTAGACAGTCTCGCAGAAACTCAAGAAGTAGAAACGATTATGCCGAGTGAAAAGAAATGAATCTGCGTTAAGTCTCTAGTGAGAGAAAGCACAAAAGCTGTGACGCGTGCGAACGCGACTCACAATCAGCCTCGCAGAAATTCCCAGTAACCTAACCTACCTGTATTACGTTACCCTAATTAGCCATAATCTTCGAGATTGTCCGTCCAGATCATCTTGGGAGAGCGAACCACGTTAATTGTGAATATATGGGACCTGTTATTATTAAGTAACGTAAAAGGAAATAATGGAGAACGTAAAAAGAAAAAAAAAAGGTTAGCTCAATGGACTAACAGCAACGGCGGTAAATCAAACGAGTTGTTGCGCAAGACGGGCTGGGTTGCATCTGGTTGCATCTACGCGACTCGATGCTCCAGTAAAGGAGTTTGCAATTCCAGTCGGCAGTGATGTTGCTTGCCTCATAATTTCTGTTCCCATAAGAGACGCCACTCGATAATTATTGAACGTATCGGTCAGCGCATCGCGCCTACATTCCGTAGAGGATCAAGCGGCCGGCCGTGTACTGAAACTAGAGTAAGGACATGTGTTCTGGGACTTTTGGAAACTGAACAGGATCGAACGAATGGATTTCGTCGCGAGGTGGAAACTGTGAGAGTTTTCTCACGAGAGGATGACGCCATCGGGCCGATTTGGTTAGCGGTACGAAAGTAAGATGCGGCCGGCGATTGCTCGAAAGCGAGATCAAGCACTCGATTTCGTAAGATCGTTTTGTTGTGGGAAAGGATCCCGAGAGTGAATACTTTTACACCGTCATACGGACCGTAATTGCCTTATGAATTTTGCGTCGATCCTGACGCTCATCTTTGAGAACGCAACTGAGAAGCGGATGCTAGTTAAACGTCAAACTTTATTTACTGTAAAAATTCTATATCAGACAGTCCCACTTACACACCTTTTTACACGATTCAGTTTGCACGCATTTATCACATTCTCTCACTTTTACTTCACTTTTGGTTGATCATCCCAGCACCAGCTTCACTATGATGGTCAGTATGTTGAGAAATATCAAAGGAACTGTAAGGAAACGAGTTTATTACTAAGTGTGTTCCATATATAAAGTGGTATCAATTTTATTGAAAAATACCTACACCTTGCTACTGTTCTGATTGAACGCACCAGGTTGAGCATCTGTGACTTGATGGTTGGTGATTCTCCAAATCCTTGGATATTTTGCTGTGCTCCCCATCCCACTAAAAACAAATATAGTATTTAATGACTTGATTTAGTGACAGAATGAAACACGTGGGTCAACGTGGCTGCTAATCAGCAGACATGACAGGCATTTTGAATTAATTGTACACGAAGGACTTTGAGCTGAACGTGAACCAACCGTATTTCAAGCAGTCGTTGTGTTTAAAGTAACGAGTGTTTAATAGAAGATCTGTGTAAGGAGGTGGAGAGCTACGTCATAGCTGGCCACATCATTGCCCAGTCCGTAGAGTACACAATGCACCAGGATATGTAATATCTTCCAAACAGGAGATCAGGGATAGTTTCTGTCTGACTTACTTTTCACCAGGAAGCGTTCCTCGTGTAAGACGCACACGGCGTTCAGACACAGAAGGGTCGCCTCGAACAACGTCCACAGGGTGAACGCCATGATCAGCTTTGAAATTGAAAAACAATCGCCATACTGGACACAGCCGTTGTCAGCTGGAGGAAGAAAACTATAGGTGCCATCTTGAAGCAAAATATTGCAAACTGGATGGACTATCAACGCCACGTCGACTGTTTCTGATTCATTTTTGAATTAGAAAACAATTATACGTACAGTAATGTTCGCAAAAAGACTCGTTTATTGAAATAATGCAATAGCATATTCAGGTTCAGCATGTGCAAGGAATGTGAATAATTATAATGAATGATAATAATATAGTGAATGATAATGCTCAGTTGATAACACCATCCTAGAAAAATCTTGTAGAGACATCTGTCAACATGTTATACGAAATATGATGACAAGAAATCACAAAAACGTCGATGACGCGATGTACATAATTCAAAATTTCGAATGAATAAACGAACGATAGGTAGAAGATCCAATCTCGCAAAATCGAAAAAGTCGTTTGAAATAATCAAGCGGTGTATCTAGTGGCGAAGCGATCTAGTAGGTCCGAGATTCAGGACGAATAAGCGATTTCTAGAAAGAATCGAATTAAATTTGGTTTATCCAAGGTGTAGTATCATATCGTTGGTTCTCGTTTTAATCATTGCCAAAGGGTTATCACGATATTAAAATCGGTCGAAGGTGAAAAGAAACTTTATGCGAGAACCACCGTCGCGCTGAGATAGATGCCCGCAACATGGCGACTGTCGATACGTGCTGTTGAAAACAGGTATTTTCCTTGTGCTTCACATTTCTTGCTCGATCTTAGGCTTGCTTTAAAGTCCTCTGCATATATCGTTGCGTGCTGCTTTTCTATACGACTGATTGTTCTTGGCTTTTTCTTGATATTGATCGTTTTTATCAATAAGTCTTGCTTGCTTATTGACTGATACCCACCTATCTCTTTTTTCATATTTTTGACTGATTTTCTTTAACTTGTCCTTTACTTTACCTTAGTTTATCTTTAAATTATCTTGAACCTTCTAATTATGAATGTTTAGTTTCATTTCCTTATGAAGATTCTTTATTACGTATGGATATACTAGTAAGGCTTAACCTAATGCTGTTTTAGATCTTATTCGTTTATCCGGTTTTCTGCAATAAATTGCGTCCACTTTTGCAGTTTCACTTTGAAATGAGCATGGGGCCTTCAGGATATTGCAAATTTTATATTGAAGCGTTGCTACAGTTATTACAGTGAAATTATTTTAATACTCTTATATTTAGTATACAATAACCTCATTGTCCAATATCTTTAAAGTTCTTTGCCTTTGCACAGTATGGCTTTATCAAGAAACGTTACATATAAAATATTCAGTCCTCTGAGAAAGTGTATCTTACAAGAGATACTTCTGGCTATGGAGCTTAAGCAGCGTGGCGAATACTAGTGGAATCATTTCATCAAGATGGTTACTGGTCATCACATGACAGAATACTAAATGATCTTTATCTGTTTTCAGGAGATGGAATTCTATAAATTGTAATCCATGCCATATAAAGGATTTCTTGCGAAAGGGCAGACCTTTTAATGTTCGCAATTAATCATCAACTATAAATTAATGTAACACTCTTCAGTGATATCCCAAAGAGACAAGAAATTCTGCACGATCAATAAGTGTGGACATTTAATATGTATTAGGAACGTCAACAAGGCTCCAGAAATTGGCAATTTTTGGACCATTACGTGCAACTAACGCACAAACTCATCATTTGATAATTCGATAATTCTTGTTACAAAAGTCTTGAAATGTTCTGCTGGAAAAATCATACAGCAAGTTTTAATGCAAGTCCACTAGTACACAATTCTTCACTGAGACTTTGTCGTGGCTGGATTAGCTTTGCGATTGTTCAATAGAACTTAGATACGTGCAGTCGAGCCATTTTCGAAATCTCTCTCAAAAAAAAACAAAGCATCAAATAAAGGAGAAGTAATAGAGAAGCAATAGGTACCTTTGGATTTATCGAGACAGAGTGGGTTGTTGTTGCGTATTAATTTACACGCTTGTTTAGACTATGTATCACGCTATGTTTTCACCACACATGCTGGTGCAGATAATGGGCGGACAGCAACCTGGCGGGCCGTGTCCGCCGACGCAGTCGCACCAGGTACATAGTAGGAACGCGAACGGTGCGCACCAAAGTGAATACGTGCCAGACGATTCGGGTCACAGAGGGCATCGGCTGATGCAGGTACGTATCGTCTAACTGCGAGAAAGAACTCTGACCGATATTCTCCAGAGTCATTACAGATATTCAAGGATGTCCAGGCGAAGTTCAGACTAACAAGGATCCACAGCCCAAAGTACACTTCATCCGATAACGTTTCTTGATTACATATCGTTTGATTTCGTGTCGTGTCGCGAATTATTTTCATTCATCCTGCATGATCTCTGAAATCCTCATTCTCGTGCATGAATTCCTTTGGTCCTTTGCCATAAATCTCGGCTTGCGTGTTTCTCGCTTACATTGAGCGTCCTGGAGTCGCTTCAACATAAAATAACTGCTCGTTTCCTAAATTTCATTCATTCCAAAGGAACAACTTGTGTTTTAATGATGGCTTCCAATTGCAGACAGGGGCCTATCCGCTGGAACTGTTGCAGCTGATGGGCGTTGAGATTCCACCGTTGCGACGCGGAGGCTATAGCAGCATGCAGGGCGGCGGAGCTCCCAGTGCTAGTTGGCAGAGACGTCTCAGTCCTACCAACAATGCACCCACGATGCCGCCGCCCCATCTAAATTTCAGACCAGCCAATATTGGCTCAATAAAAAAGCCTAATTGGAATAACAAGGCGGGTAAAAGGAGTACCTATAGAGAATCCTTTTCCCAGAACGAGATGTATAACAGCGACAGCGGTTTCAGTTCCCGGTCGCCAACGCCTAACAAACATCAGACTGACGGTAGTCAAACCGAAAGTTCAGACGAGCGAGACTCCATAGCGTCATCGGCCGAGCAAGGCATCAAGTGCGTACCGGTACATTGAAATTTACGCGAATTTTATCCAAAATCCTAGCTCCTTTTCATTCTCTTGCACTTGATCCTTTGTCCCTCTCTTTGAGCATTCAACTTCTTTGTTTCACATTGATTTCTGTCTGTTCGTAGAAGATTGCACGAAGTGCATCCCAGCGCGAATCACAATGGCCAGCCCACTAACGCAGGCGTCCAAGGCCTGATTTCTAGTGCATCGGCGCACCAATTTTATCAGAGTCAACGACCTGTCAATTACTACCATAGCACGGTCCCGGCACCACGATCACAGGTGCAGAACTATCAGGGCAAGAGGCGATACCATTCTGGTAGGAGAAGCACTACGAATGAACCTAACCTATCCCTAAGGTAAATACGCGAAATACAGAATAGAGAACTTCGATTCTAGGCAAGAACAGTCCGCCACCGCAAAGGGCTCAAAGAGGTAGAAGATTCTCCGGTGTCCTCCTGCCGAACTACAGTATGTTCCCTAGGTACTACATAGCGCCAGACAGATTTCTGGCACGGTCGCACCTTATCCAAGTCACCCACGTCCCTAAAGATCTGCTTAATGGCTCCCACTGGGACGATCTGTCGCGTGATGTCTGGGAGAAGTTTATGTCCAATCAGCAGACCGAGACGACTTACAGGAATAAGATGATGCTTTGGAAGTATCTCTATATTTATATTAAGGTAAGTTGTTCGGAAGACTGAAAGATACGATTGATTTAATTGAAGATTAAAATTCACTCTATGATCATTTCTCGTTTTCAGTCGACCTTTCCAAAGTACGGACTCTTTCTCGTTGGGTCCACGATGAACGGTTTCGGATCGGACAACAGCGACGTGGACATGTGTCTTCTAGTGAGACATACAGAGATGGATCAAAGAAACGAAGCCATTGGACATCTCGAACAGATACTTAAGTGCCTCAAAAAATGTGGTACTTACCGAGAAGACTTGACTATTTTTCATGAAAATCCGCCCGTGAGAAAATAATGGGACTGTCGTATCTTTCAGATTTTATCGAACAGCTCGAATTGATACAAGCGAAGGTGCCCATTCTCAAGTTTCATGATTCCATGCAGAATCTGGAGGTCGATCTTAATTGCAATAACGCAGTCGGCATCAGAAACACACACTTACTGTACTGCTATTCCCAAGGTAAGAACGATTCGTTAACGTTTTCCTCGAGTTCTCTTGGATTCCGAATAAAATCCTGCATTCTAGTCGACTGGAGAGTCAGGCCGCTGGTGTTGGTCATCAAACTATGGGCGCAATTTCAGGACATCAATGACGCTAAGAACATGACAATTTCCAGCTATTCGCTTGTTCTGATGGTTATACACTTCCTGCAGTGTAAGTACACGGATAACGGAGAGACGATTGTAAGTAAAATTAAAAAAATGATGTTATATCAGGTGGCGTAACTCCAGCGGTTCTACCCTGTCTACACTCTCTTTACGATGGAAAATTTGGCCCGTCCACGGATATTCATCTAATAGACATTCATGAGGATTTGGACATCAGCGTTATGAGCTCCTTGCCATTGAATCGCCAATCCTTGGGCGAACTCCTCTTATCTTTCTTCAAGTACTACGTGTCGTTCGAGTGAGTTAGTCGCATTCCGAAGTACGGGAGTGCAAAACACTTGAAATACCTTTTCTAGAGATTTACGAAAATGGGATTGAATAAAAGTTTCAGTCTGTTCGCGATTTCGGTGCGACTGGCAAGTAAAGTTGGAATTGAGGAGTGTCGGAGAGTACGTTCCTTCAAGAACGACCCTCACCAATGGAAGTATCTCTGCATCGAAGGTGAGTAAGAATCCGTAGGTTGATAGTACTTTTTCTAAAGCAGGTACCGAACACAGCCAAATGAATCTGTGCAGAGCCATTTGATCTCACTAACACGGCAAGGTCGGTCTACGATCCAGATGTCTTCAGCCGAATAAAACGGGTCTTTGCTCGCAGCTACCAGAGACTGAAGGAATCTCAGGAACTGGCGAGCATCTTCGTCAAATTCGAACCGACGACGTAACCGCGAACCAGAGCCGTGCAATCATAGTCATATTAGTTAGGCTAATTATTTATTGGACGCTATTTTAATATTTGAGCGTCCAGTTTTTTACGAGGCTGAAGCCCGACCCGGCGACCGGGCGCTCGAAGGGACGTCGGACGCGACTTCTTCGTCGTCCTTTTGATACGGCACGCTTATAACTTGTGATAAATGAGCGATTATTATCAGTCAGGCGGAGCGAAAGAGTGGAACAACGGTGGAGAGAGCAGAGATTTATATTGTCTTCGAAGAACCATTTGCCATTATTCCTTTGTCTTCCTTGTTACCTTTTTTTCTTTTTTTTCCTTTCCTTCCTGCTTTCTTTCTTGCTTTGTTCCTTTTTCCAAACGCGAGCGGTCGCGAAACCTGGAAACGTGGCTTGTCCCATATCGGTATCTGAATCGTAGCAGTCAAGATTCCGTCACGTTTAAGCTTTAACGGCTTCCATCTAAGTTATTGATTCTTCGCGATCAAGAATTCGTTAAAAAAATCCGAGCGCGATTGGAAAAGATACGATAACGCACGAGATATAATGAAATATTCATGACAAGACTTTCGTCCGACGTACTCGCCGTTCGAGACTTGCTTTGGAATCGCAACGATCGACAAAATACGTTCGATCCGGTCGCTTAACTCACATATCGCGATAAGGGAAAAAGGTGGATGACCGGGAATATCAAAAATCAGATCTAAATGAGAAAATTGCATTCGTTTACATTAGCGCAATCTGTCATCGGAGAGTAATTGCAGCATACACGAAGGAATCCACCTGTAATATAGGAGAGAAGAAAAAAATTAAAAAAACAACTAAATAAAAACACTAAGGGAATTCCAGAGAAAATGTTAGAAAATGAAAAAAAAACGATGGGATGAGTTAATGATTTTTAAGTTTCGTAGTATTAATGCTTTTCGCAAGGGGTTCGCACATTCGGGAGCCTTCAGGAGTTCACTGGTTATTCGAGAGGAATTCCGATAAAATACATTCGGACAAATCGATAGGAAATTTCAACGTTTTCTCGTAAATCTTCTTGCAGTCGTCGTTGTCGTGGAGAACGCGAAGGCCGGGCTTGTCCTAAGGCCTCCAACTGCTTTTCCTTCCCTTTCCTTGCTTCTCCGCATCTTCTTGTTTTATTTTACTTTCCGCTGAATCTTCCTCCTCTCTTGCTTTGGAATCTCTTTACGGACGAAGACAAAAGTGCAGGCGTGATAATTTTGAAAAATTTCAAACAGTGTCTTGCTCGATTCTTATTCGAGCTTCGGCATTGAAATGTCGAAGGACAAACGAAAGTTCCTATTGAAGTGGCTGACTTCTACTCGCTCGTCTCGCGCGAAGACGCTGCTTTTTTTCTTTTCTTAAACTTTTTTTTCCTTTTTTGCCTGGCGCCAGGAATGGATGTAGCAGCAGGTCGCGCGATGCTCGGGGAAGAAATTTTATACGTGTTATTAATATCTACCTAAGGGCGACAATGTGATATAAGTACGTTAGAGCGAGAAGCCATGAGAAACTCACGCTCTTGCAGTTTTTGTTTCTAGTCTTACGAAACAGTCGTCGACTAGTTATTTTTTCCTACTGGTTTCTGTTGCCTAGCGATACTCCTGAAATTCCTGATATTCGGGATCCTAACTGGTCGGTCATTGAACCCAAAAGGAGATGCGCAAAACTTATGTACATATATATACACACATATACGGACACACGCTCCTTCGACATCGCGGTGTTCTTCGTGAAAGCAAGGCTTTAAATCTGTATGTGATAATTTGATCAAAAATGATGAAAATCGAGGGAAAACAATTTGGGGGAGAATAAATGAATACATAAGGCTGTGTCGGCAGTATAGACTACGTATATTAAAGTTTTCTGCTAAGTATAATTCTTATATGCAATTGAAGAGTTTCCGTAGTTGCGCAATTTCAAGTTCTTCATTTGGCGCCGACCCGGAAGGCTCTTCGATTACTACCTTACATTCTTATCTAATAGTCAGATGTAATCACAAGTGCCAAAATTTCACTTTCTAAAAGAAGGAATAATGTTCATAATTAAAACCAAAAAAAAACAAATATAAGGAAAAAAAAGAAATGTGACTAACCGCGGAAAAAAGCGATAAACGTGTACCGCGATAAGTGCGTCAAAAAGAACATATAAATTTAATACAATTTTCTGCGTAGACGGGAGAAACGACCATTACTTCGTTTTACGTAAATTCACGTGAATAGGGGAAAATTAGGAAAGAAAGACAAATCACGAAACCATTTCTTTTTTTCGGTAAAGCATACGTTCGCGCAGGAAACACTATATCTATATTATATATACATTATATTAAAAGAAGAAAAAAAAAATGAAAAAAAGAAGGAAGAACACCCTGTAAATTCCTAGGTGATAAAGATATTATTAAATTATTCTTTTGTAACTTTCATTTTGTTGTTAAATAAATGCAATGTTTATATATCGTGTGTACAGTGTCTATGAAAGGATTGTGTGACATTTCGTAGGTATCTTGGTCTAATGAACAAGTGCGAGCGAAGGATCGGTAAGCATGGATGAAAGAAAAAAAAAGAAAGCATTGCATTTTCAAATCAAATTTATTGGTACCACCATTAGGCTTTACAATGAATTTCCGTATTGTAATCTGCAGTTAGTTAGCGGTGCGCTGTTCGTCAGACAATGAGAGAACTAAAGGGATAAGTAATTTTGTCGCTGCGTCGATTAATGCGGACTGCCATTCTGTCGAGTGGATCGTAGGTCCGTAAAGGCAAAGTCGCTACCAGCAAGTGCAGCTAACGCATTACGAAAGTCGTAGAATAATATTTAAAAAAAAAGAGGACAGAAAAGAGACAAGTAGTAACGAAATTAGAATATCGAAATACAGCCAGTGCACCGTACGAGTAGATCTCGCTGAAAAGAACTTAAAGAAAGAAAAGATAAGAAAGAAAACTAACGAAAGATGGAGAGAACAAGAATTGCGAATGAATCAAAATCGAATAGGAGACTTTTCGATATCGATCTGATAGAGCAAGTAAAATCCCCTGAACGCTAACGGACTATGACATATCCTTAGACATTAAAAGTAATGAATTAAAACACGGAACGATCTCACCGTACGCGGATTTACTGATATTCAGCTTCTCACGGGCTCCGATTACAATGCGGCTGTCTTAAACGGAAGGAGCAGGAAACCATTGGCATCCTCGACGAGGGCCATTTCGACCTGATGCCCGCCGCCATCGTTGCTTAGGATCTTCGAACTCTCCTCACCCTTCGATATTAACTCCTCGTTCTCTGATCAACCCTCTTGGTTTTCCTTTGCCGCTCCTTCCCACCCTGTTACCCGCTTCCCCTTTCCTACCGTGAGAAACGCGACTCAGAGACAGAAAAACTGAAATAGCCCATCCGTTGGCTCCGAGGGCTTCGGCGGTAGCAAACGCCTCGAACTAAATGAAACACACGAAAAGTGACCAGTGCTTAAGGATGCCTGGCCCTAACACATCCGGACGTGACTCAAAAACTTTAACTAGCGTCCAGCTCCAGCTGTCGAGCAGAGCTGAACGGGAAGACGAGGAGTGTCCTAGGGCGTCCAGTGTTGGATGTCCCCTCGGCGTGTTCGTCCTCCAGGTAAAGGAAAGCTTGTGTCGAATGAGTGTCAAGGTGTGTCTTGCTTCCGCTGCGATTGGTCAGGCAGCTCGGCAAAAGGAGGCATAGAAGTCGAAGAGGCAAGTAGAAAAGTTGTGTCTCTACGTGCGAAGCCATCAGAATCCTCGATGATATCCCGCGGTCATTCCCAGTCTACCTGTAACCTGCGTTACTTCGTGACGGATGTAAAAAGGCGAGGAATTGAGAAATATTCTTCGAGAGGAATTTGCATCCCTCACGGTCTCTTGGCCATTACACGCTTTCTGGGACACTTGTCAATTTTCTTGAGCCGGCAACTAATCAATTCCTGGACAGATAGGTCACGATCGCTCCAGAACCGGAAGGTGTGTCTAGTCTTGCCGATATCCAGTCGTCCGGTGAATCATCACCCTCTGTGTTCCTTGTCGGTAATAATTGTCTTCGTATATGTCTTTCTTTTCATGTCGTTTTCGCTGTGTATTGAATTGTATGTATTTTTCCCTCTTGGCTCTTCTACCGTGCGGAGAGAGCATGCGTCTGTATTGTGCATATTGTGTGTAGCTGTATCAGTGTTTGTCACGTGTGTGTGTGTGTGTGTGTGTGTGTGTGTGTGTGTGTGTGTGTGTGCGCGTGCGAGCGATAGATAAAACAGAGGGATGAATGATGGATGAAGATATCGCTGGTGGCTTCCGCCAATCGCTTAATACCCCTTTTGCTGAATAACCTCTTTGTTTAACGCGACGAGCCGCCTCCGTCGATAATAACTCGTGACTCGAACGCCGAGCCGTTTTACCCCGTTTTGCGCGTTGGTGATTTTTTGGTTGTTGGTCGAAGAAGAGTTGGTCGAACGAGCCTTCAGTCGCTCCCGCGACGCTGCATGGCGAATGCGTTATACAGCCGTATCCTCTCGGCTCAATAGGGCTGCGAAAATTGGCCCCCAGCTTGGGACTGACCGGATTGATAGAACCCACTCCGATCGCCCTGGTACGTCGAATCCTGGGAAAGTAGACCGTCCATCTGGGACTGGAACTCGCCGACGGCGAACGAGTCCTGGGAGAGTTCGGCTTGACTGAGTCCAGGTTGTGAGAGACTGAATCCTGGTTGCGACATGCCTTGGGTGGTGCCCTGAGTCAAGGGTAATCCTGATTGACTGTACGGTTGAGTGTTCTGCTCGCTTTGGCTTAGCTTTCCAACTCGGGGTCCTGGTTTGTTCTTAATGCCGCTACTGCCGCGACGGTTACGCTGGTTCTGCCGGGCCTGGAGTGCCTGCTGATGCTGGTTGTAGAAACGCGGTGGGACGTGGGCCATGTTCATGAACATGCCTACGGGTACGGGCACGTTGTTCATCGCCGCCTGAGCCCGTTCGGGACTTATGTAGCTGATTGTGTCGTGAGTTCTACTGAAGATGTCCAGAGGAACATTCCTCTGGTAGTAGGGATTATGATTTTGCGTCCCGTTCACTTGAGTGCCAGAACGATCATAGACCGACCCTGGAATCAGTGCTTCCCTGGCGTCGTACATGGACGTGGACATGAAGTGGGAGCCAGGATTGGCTGCATTCACCAGCTTCTTAGGTTTAGCAAATTGAATCATGGATTCCTTGAGATTGTTCAGTGGTCCTTCCACTAGCACCTTCTGTTCTTTGTAGAAGCTCAACAGATGATTCCAGAGTGGCTGCTTAGACAGGACTTTAGGATTGCCCACGATTATTATTCCGTACTTGGCTCGAGTCAGAGCTACGTTTAATCTTCGGGGATCATTCAGGAAACCTATTCCTTGATGCTCGTTCGATCGTACGCAAGACATAATTATAATGTCTTTTTCGCGGCCTTGGAAAGCGTCGACACTCGCTACTTCTATCTCCTGGTACAGCTTGGAGTGTAATGAGCCCTGGTACTGCATATATTGTACCAGGTAGGCTCTTTGTCCTTCGTAAGGAGTTATTACTCCAATCTGCTCTGGCTTTACACCACATCGCAGAAAACGTGTTGTGATTTTCTCAACGTTCGATGCTTCAGTTCTGTTTAGATAGGAAGTTCCGCTACCAGCGATTTCTTCCTGGCCTTGGGTCACGTAGAAGAACATTGGCTTATCGAGTGCTGGCCAGGGAAAATCAATCTTCAGAAGCTTCCGCTCATCCGCACACACTCCATTCTGCAGCGAACCCTCGTAGAAAAAGTTTGAGGGGAATCGCGATAGATCAGGATGCATTCTATACTGGACCTCGAGCCGGAAAGGTCTTATTCCTAGAACTACCAGTCTTTCAAATAACGACTGAGATAATCCTGCCCGTGCAGCTTTCTTGCACATGACCACAGGACCCAGTTGACAGTGGTCCCCGACTAGGATCAGCTGTTTCGCTCCCAAAACGACAGGAACCATACACTCTGGTTCCGTAGCCTGCATACTTTCGTCGATCAGGATAGAATGAAATTTCAATCTGTGCAATCGAGGATCGCCAGCCCCAACGCAAGTGCAGCAAATTACGTCAGCGGCTTCTAGTAGTTCTTTCTCTGCAGCTTTTTTCAAAAGTCTGTAACGTTTCTCATCGGCGCTGGAAAGCTCGCCGGTCTCGTCTTTTAGCTGCTGTAGCTTCTGCAGTTCTGTATTTGTTTCCATGTTCTTGATTTGATTGTGCAGTGCCAGGAAGCTCACTGGAGAGTCTATGGCCTCTCTAGATTTTGCGCATAACCGCACTACCTTCAAGTTCGACTTGTGAATTTTTTCAGTGAGCTGATCTACTGCAGTGTTTGATGGAGCGCATACCAGAACTGGTCCACCGTTCTGTTTCACCAGCTGGTAAACAATAGTGGCACTTGTTACCGTTTTTCCGGTTCCTGGAGGACCCTGAATAAGAGACAATGGTCGTTGCACGGCGTGTTTCACCGCGTATACTTGGGATCTATTTAAATCGGGTAGGTTCGGAGCACTGAAGTGCTTCGGCAAATGGCAACGGAACAGAACCTCTTCGACTTCGTGACCTAGCAGTCGATGGTATATGTAGGCGGATACAGAAGTGTCATCTACGGCGAATTTCCGTAATGCCAGTTGCATGCTGTGTTAAACAAACAAACGAAATCGATATGATTAATATCTCGATATTGAAAACATCCTCATGAATAAACTTACCGGTCAAAACTGGTACTTTTCCAGATGAAGTCCACAACGAAGTTGCTGATGCACTCGGTAGGAGCTCCAGAATTATTTTTGAGTTCTATTCCAACTTCCTCGCCGTAATTATCAGGAATTTTAATTACGTGTCCAATGCCAGACCATGGTTTGTGAAGTTCACCCAGATAACGCAATCTGAGTTCATCGCCGTGCATTAACTTCATATCGCCGTCTGTTTTGGCCAACATAAAGTATGCGATGGTCTTTTTATTTAATCCAACGTCCCATCTGACTTCGATGTTCTCCTGAGTCTGGGACTCCTTTAGTCTCTTATCGTAATCTGCTTCCAATTTAACCAGAGGTCCAAAAATATTTTGATATTGATATCCATCTTCATAGCGCAGTAAGACTTGCTGTGGCTCCTCATCTACCCCAGGTTTCTCTAAATCTTGGAACGTCGCGTCCACGTTGTCGCGCCATAGTTCTTCCAATTTGTTAATCTGCTGTGCAGATATTTGTCTTGCGCGTAATTGTTCCTGTTCCGAAGGAATCTTCACAAGCCATGCTAAAAAGCTGCGATCTTCTATTAATGGCTTCCACTGTTCCTGGTCCCTTAAAAAAAGAAACTCAACATAGAAATCTATAAGTCTAAAAAAGAATTTATTGTTGTACAATGTAGTAGGCACGTCAAAGAGAAAAAGTATGGAGCATACCAGTTCATATCTTTAAGGGAACTTTGTGCAGCACATGGTTGTCTACAGAGCAATACCACAACAGAATCTGCCTTGGCAGGTATAAATCCAAGAACGAAAACATTCCTCACGGCACAGGAGTAACACTCTAGCACAGTCTCACCCAGTGGTCCATCTCTATAACATTCATAAAATTGATATAGAACGAGTGGTCTATCTATCGATCATGAATCTTACCTGTGCAGTGTCACCTCCTTGTGTTTGGCTCGAACCAGATGATTAATGATATGTGATCCTGAGGTATTTCCACGTCCATTGCAAAACCACTTGCGACAGACATTGCACATAACTACGCAGGATGCTTCGTGTATACCACAATATTTACATGCATGTTCTGGCAAGTCTCTATTGTAATAGGCTTCCTCTTCCTCCTCTTCAAACTGCAGCTCAGCCAATGTCTGTGCAGCACCTGATATTTTCAAATCCAAAGAAGACGCAACACTGGTCCCATTTACCTAATCAGAGAAAATAGCCATGATTCATATTAGACCGCAGAAAAATTTAGTCCTTTGGGAGAATACAATAAAAAGATTCATCTTTGGATAATAAATCTAATCCCCAAGTTAGGGACAATATTGCCGCGTGTCTCTAATAGAGGTTAGGTGTAAACCGCATGGGTGTAGAGAATTAACGATAGGTTCCTCGAGGAAGGGACTAGTGGCTGTGAAGAATGTCATGCCAAGATCGAACGATACGCATAGACTAGAAAATGAACTGAAGTCATCATAAAGAACCAACCTGCACGGGTTGACTTTGCTGGCTTTGGGCTCCATCGTGTTGCGATGCCTGAGTCTGGCTAGGCGATGGTAAAGTAAAATCCGTGAAATCAAATTCACTGCCCTGAGTATCGGCCCCGATGAGGTCTGCCTCCTCGGTGTCGAGGAAGGTGAGGGTCTGGCTGCTGGGTCCGTACGCGTCAACACTCATCGTGTTCGTTTCGGTCACTTCGAGTAGGAAAGTGGGTAGCTGGCAGGAATTCTCCTATTAGAAGGAGCTCCACCACGGGGATGATGTTCAATAATGTTCAATAATGTCGACAGTGGGTTTCTTCCGAGTTCCAACTGGTTCCTCTTGATTCCTCTGGCGTGAATCGAGTGCGGCGTGAGCGCAGAGAGCACACGAGACTATGGCGTTGAGCACGAAAGCGAGAGATTGGTGCAATGAGCTCAGCGATGAAACAGCCCACAAAAGTTTTACTGGAACCTACGCCATACTTCTCTCGCGCCCACCAACATCAACACGAATACACAACGTTTTTGCAAAAGTCTGCTAACGCTATCGCTATCGTCGTCACCGTCGTCGTCGCAACCTCGTCGCCCGTCGTATTCGCTGTTTGTTACGTCATCAGCTGATTTCCGTAAGTCCTCACACGAAACTGGGAAAAGGAGGGTGCGTTCATAAGCTGAGTTTACACACGGATCTGGAGGGATCTCGACGCATTCAATCTTCCTGAATATAGTTGGTGTAGAGATGAGTAGGGAGCAGTAGGGAGCGGTAGGGAGATTGGCAATGGGCCGATTTTCTTGAAACCAATTTTATTTTGGCGTCGACGCGCCACCTGAACGGAGGATCCTCACACCAGTATACTTATTTTCGAAATTTATTCAAAATATAAAATTAAGGCTAAATAGAAATCTCGCGAAATATACAGAGTAGATAAAAATTGAATTGAAATTGTAAAATGTCGTCAATAAATGACGTTCAAATGGAAATATTAATAAACTACGTGTTTGGAATATTAAAAAAATTAATTAAATCAATAAAATTAGATATTAACACTTAAAAATCAGAAATCTTGGTCAAGAATATTTAGAATTACTAGAAGTTGCGCGCAATTTCGTCGCGCAGGACTCGGGAGTAGGGGGAGCGCTAAGGCAGTGCCCGATCTCGGAGCGCTCATTCTTCCTCGAGTCCATCTCCTGTACTGGTCCCTTGGAAGCATCCCTCTTATGTATTGTCAACCTTCTCTTTCTATATTTATTTCTTCTTTACGTCCTTATTTCTTTATCTTTCTTTCTTTACTTTCTTATTTATCTCTTTCCTTATTTCTTCTCTACTTTTACACCTCTGGTCCTTACGTTTCTACGATAAACTTTAATTTTTTACTTTTTTATTTGTTGAGCTCTCACTTTCTGCCTTTATCCCCCACTGCATTGTACTCGTTTAATCGTTCATATTTCTTTCTCCACTAATCATGCCTAGTAAGTGCATAATTTTTCCTTATTAGCGAAAATTCGAACTAATGCAATTCATTTTCAAAATACCTTCGAAACATTTTAACGTAGAAAGTTCAATGGTTTTCTCAGAGATGTCGCCACATCCTGCCCAGGAAGTGCTGCTCCCTTCTCGGTGAAAATTTGAACTAATTCAAATTCATTTAATATAAATTGGCTGTTATTATTCACATTTGGCGTTTGCTTATGGTATACGTTCGGTCAATCACAATCATCGAGTGACTATCGCAGAAATGAGTAGGGAGATGCACGATGTAAGCTCGATAAGACTTACTAAGGGAAAAGCCAGCACCTCATGCCTGCCTGTGTTAAGGAGTGCGGCTATGCGGTGCTAGCTTCCAGCATTATTTAACAATAGGTCAAAACGGAACTATGGTGCCCACATTGAGTACTAGAGAGAATTATCCCGGAACTGTTTGAAACGCAATTTGAAAACAACACTGAAAGCCAATTCCTCTTGCATACCTGCACTTGAAGCGTATGGTGCGACTAGTATCCTTAATAGGTATTTTACCCATGTTACGTAGAAAAACTATTGTTAAAACCTATCAGGAACTATAGAGCACCTCGAGAACTATTGAAAAATCCTACTGTTGAATTTTAAAAAAGTGTGATGCTGGAGCTGACACCCGATGCCCTGAGGAAGCGGCCGTGAAGAATCTCTAAAAGTTCCATACAGATTCGCTAAGGAACGCTCTCGATTTGGCTTAAAGGGACGACTGGAGGGAAATGGAAGAGTAATCGGCTATAAGGATCTCGACCAATCAGATGATCAGAATGATTAGTTCTCAAATTTGAAATTTGGCTACTGTCAAAGCAGTCTGCCTCGGGACACCGACCGAAGTGTCACGAGCTGCCTCGCGCTCCCGTGCTATCTGTTGACAGTTTTTCTATACGTGTTTCGATACGGTATACGAAGTTCTCGCTCGTGTACTTTTCGCGTTGCTCTCGCGACATCCGAACAATTCCGTGGACTTTCCGTGAGTGTTCCGGAAGTGCAGTGCTGTGCCCTAGTGAAGTGTCCACCTGAGAGTCTCCTGGATGCAGTTCGAGGCCTTCAGGGATCAGCTGCACCAGCACCGGTGAGTACATGTTCACTGCATTCCATCGCTTGCGTCTTCACAGTTTTTGTTTAAGTTCAAGATAAGTACGTAGCAAGTTCAACGTGTAAACGCCATTTTTTTGAGTTCTTCAAAAAGTATCGTTTGCTAACCTTTGCAGTTAGTCTCCAGTATGATTGAACAATAGGCTTTTTCAATAGTTCTCGAGGAGTTCCATAGTTCCTGATAGGTTTTAACAATAATTCCGCTAAGTAACATCGGTAAAATATCTATTAAATATGCTAGTGGTATCATACGCTTCAGTGCAGGCAGGCATTAGGGGCTGACTTTTCTCTTAGTAAATCTTATCGAGCTCACACTGTGCGCTCAGATTTAAGATTACAAAAAGAAATATTTAGGTAATATCTTATGAGCGGCTTCGTTCGAAGGGTTGCTCTGTGAACCAGCGGCAGCAGTAACAGCAACAGCAGACCCCTCAGCGAGTGAGGACCCGCAGCCGCTCGGCTCGCCGGTCACGCGGCACGAGCGGGCGTTAAAAATATTAGTCGATTCTTTCATAGATAGAATGCTTAAAAAATAATGTTGAAATCACGGAGTACATGAATAAGTTTTTATTTTTCTCCTGACAATATTAATAAATAAAAATTGTATGAAAAATATGCCAAAACGATTGAGAAAGGCTCCACATTCTTTGGGAGCCTCTCTCGATCGTTTCGGTGTTTTGTGTGCCTGCTCGGAATTCAGACAGTGCAGGTCGATCCCGATGACCTTTTTTAAAATATTTCATATAAACTTAAAATAAAGTTTGGGCAACCGATAAAGGTCAGAAGAGAGGAACCTTGAACATTTTTTGTAGTAAAATGAAAAAAAAAATGAAAAAGGAGTTTCTCATGGAGGATCGAACCCGTAATCGGCAGCGTTCTATCTCGGCAGGCTACCGATTCAGCCCCGACGCTCGTCCGGTAGTAGACAGAATTAATTTTACATTTTTATCTAGATATCTCAAAATTACTCTTTGAACTTTTCTCAGTCGTTTCATTTACCAACGAATTTCGCCATTCATTTTTTAATGGTAATTTTCGGCATGATAAGAGGTAAAGAGTGAAAACCAATATTTCTATGCATTTTTTATAACTTTGAAATTTGTTTGAATATACACATTTGTTTTCGCATTACGTGCATACAGACATTCACGGTTCGATTGAACGGAAGACCTTGCGCCCGCCTGCTTATTGAGAACGATCTGTGAGGGGTGGCAATTTCTTCCCCACCACCATCCGTGTCACGCTGACTGCAATATCGGCTGGAACGATGAACATGACCCGCGCGGCTCCGCGGAATCTGTAAAATCGACAGAGGCGATGATCACGAAATCCTACTCCCAGCTCGTCGCTACGATTTACCGCCATGCTTTTGGTATTGCCTAAAACCGGAAGCGTTGTGCATCTCCCCACTCATCTCTGCTAACGTGTGATCGACGTCGAAATTAAACTTGGACTATGGTCGGTAATTCCGTGGTTAATAAATGTGCCAAGTTCCTTGTTTCTCGGGTTTCGCACTGATGAACTTGGTATGAATATTTCGGCGATTTTGTTCGTTTTCTTACGAGTTTCTCGTCGGCATGTCGTCACCTCACATATATGTCAAGTACGGTTGCAGATGTATATTACATAGTTTAAATTGTATTTGGCAGTCAATGGAGTGACTGATTCGATGGTATCATTTGCAAGGGACTTTATTAATACCAAAAATTGATGCAGATTATTCTGTGAAGTATTATACAGGGGAATTACAAGTATGGAAACATTTAAGGACGACTCGTTTTTCTGTCTGATCTTTTCTCCATGATATCGTTTCGATTTAGAACTATTTATTGTCGAGTCTAGGATAGAATCCTATGCGAATCATTCTTTTCGCTACACTTACGTTCATGTATCAAATAATAAATACAAATAATATTTACAGATCCTTAAGTATACATTACTATCTAAAGTGCGTAATCATATAAAAGGTTCTAAGATTACAACGACGGGGAAGATTCCGATTCATCAGTGATCGCTTCTCGATCGATTATTTGATCAGTACTGTGGATTTGGAGAATTCCTCTGGAAATTGCTCTGTTGGTTCTGATTCTGCTGAATGGGTCCTGCTGCAGCGGTCCTCGTTTGCTCGCGATACTGAGGTGGTCCCGGGGGTCCAGCTGTGCCCGGTGGCCCAGGAACCTTACCGTAATTGCCCCTAGTGGAGCCCTGGTAACTGCCGTAAGCAGAATCGTCGCTACGTCTCGAGACGTGACCGTACATACTTTCTGGTCTTCTGGAATTAGTCCCATTTTCGGAACTGGTAGCGAGGGGTCCATTCTGCAAGTGTCCAGCCCCCGAAGCCTGAGCAGCGTTCTGTACAGTCTGTACCTGCTGCTGATTCTGAGTTCCCGGCGGTGGGGCCGGAGCTCTCCCATAAATACTCGAGCCCGTAGAAACCCCGTAAATTCCATTCTCACGAGCACTCACACTCGTTGAGATACCACGTATACCGTAAATACTTTGCGTACATTGTTGCAACTGATTTTGCATATTCTGATTGGTGCTATTGTGATTTTGCGTCTGACTCTGGGAACTCGGTGAATTCTGCGAGGTTAGAGTGTCCCTTCCGCTCTGAGAACTTTGTCCGATTCTCATGGGATAGAGACTCTGCGCGGGAACCAAGGGACCAGGTTTCGGTATAACCAGACCATCCCTGGGACCGGAAGTAGACTTTGCGTAGACGCTCTGCGACCTATTCAAATTCGCCCTGGTCAATGGCGGAGACTTACAATAGAGAGACTTGGTACCGCCATAGATGGATTCTACGCGATCCAGGGCCGTGGGTGGCGCACTGTAAACCGAACTGGAGGCTCCTGCCACGGGTCTGTACGTTGCGTAGCCTCCCGGAAATTTTGGTCCGGTAGGTTTATCCAAATCGTCGTAAGGATCCTCGTCGGATCTCATGGAGGAGTTGTCACCGTCGTCAACATCCCGCGAGTCTCGTGTTCTTCTAGGGTTGAGAACGTACTCGTGCAGAAGTGCTGCGATGGCTCCACCAGAGATGGGTCCTACCCAGCATACCCAGTGGTTGTCCCAGCGATTCATGACGAACGCCGGACCCAAAGCACGGGCCGGATTCAGGAACGGGCTCTGTAAAGATTTGCGTGAGCTTTGTAGTTCTACCGGTGGTGGAGGCAGCACGAGAAGGGAGAAAGAGAGACAGAGTATTATACCAGTCCGGGGCCCATTGTCTTGCGGCAGGTGGCTGCTGGCAGGCAGGTGCCCCAAGAAAAGTACATCGAATATTTGTGAAGTACTCACCGACACCAGAGTGGCCGCCGTGTAGGCTGCTGCCAGGACTCCCGCAGGTTTTCCGGATATCGAAGACGGCAAGGAACACCTTGATGATTCGGAAACAAAGTGCGCCAGGACAATCAGGATCGACAGGGCCAGCTCCACCAGGAGCCTCTCTATGGCTCCTCCGAGACGTCCAGGAGGAATGACTGTCTGTGTGCTGGGTGGAGTCGTCACTCTGAAAATATAAAATTCGCTTATTAACATTGTCTTAGGCACACGCTCGAAAGTCACTTAACTCTGAGCTCGGGAGGAGGTGGCGTCTGTGGAATATGAATTTCAGAGTGGGATTCATATTGATCGAAAAAGTAACCCATATGGCTGCCGTATGGATGGCACGCGTATAACTTACATGAGCGCAATAATAAACTTCTGATTTTCCCATTGAGAAGGAGCGCGAAGTACGCGTCATCCCCAAGAGCGTTCCCCCCACGACCCTCGCTCTGGACCTAATGTTTATATTAGCCGGTGTATCGTGCAGCGAACCCCTGCTAAAAAGCTCGACGTCGATCGTCGTCAGCCCATATAATCATACGGGGTCACAGTCAGTCGACCTCCGGTAAAATGACCCCCATAAATCCAAAGAGCATCCTTCCTTGACCGTAATGCAAAGGTTGCACGACTCGCTTGCATACAAAATGCAGATGCACTCCTACCCCATCATCGATGCTTCTGGAGGATTCGCACGTTCGCTTTCGAGAGATCGATCGCACGATCGACTAAATAGGCGGTTATCGATAAGGATACGCCTGTAATCTCCCTTTAATTCAACGCAACAGTCGAGAAATCCCTTTCGGCTCTCATTCATAATGCAAATGAGCTTCCCGACCGAGGCTCTTGTCGCTCCCCTCTTCTGGGTCTCGACGAACTGATGAAATCAGAAATGCAAATCACGCCCGAACAATTGGGATCAACTGGAGAGACTCGACGCATGGATGGACCGAGTTCTATTTGGCAGAGAGAAAAAAAAAGAGGAAGAGATGACAAAAAATGGGGAATAGTAAAGAAGAAAAAAAATGAGAGATTCAAACTCCCCTGCGTGATAAGCGGATTTACGCGGTTCAGGAAAATAAGGGTGAGTGGCGACGCCTGCGCTTCTCACGCGAATCCGATCCGCTTTTAGTCTGAACGATGAATATTTTTCTTTTTCTATTCCTTTCTTTACTTTTTTTTTTTAACGTTTTTATCCCCATTCCTCTCGTCCTCCCTCTCGCGGTTGTTGCGTTTCCCTTTTTCCCTCGTTCCTCTGACTTTCCAGACTCTACCGCGTCAAAGTGCCGAGGTGGCTCGCACTGGCTTTCCACGAGGGTCTCTTTGCCAGAGAACTCTATTAGAGCCCGACGCTCTCTTTTGGGAGGAACCTGAGCGTCAGATTTCCACCCCACGATAAAAGGCTCGGCTGGCTGCTCAGGGGCGGATTTTAATCGTGTCGGGCGCACTTGACGTGAGAGCCCCGCAACCTGTGCCCCATTTTCGCGATTCACACGCGATCAGAGCCAAGAGATCGAGGGGGGGTGCATCGTGTGCACTGTATCCGAGATGCAAGAAGATACAGGGTGAAAAATAAGAGGGTTCCCGTAGGAGGGTGAACCGGACGCGTTTTAAATAAATTTCAATCCAACCAACGTACGACCCCCGTATACGTTTAACGAGCTATTGATACCCCTAGGAATTATCGAGGGGGTTGTCCGCGCACCCCATCCCGGAGAAAAGCCACACATGTCGCCCACTTTAATGGGGTTGATTTCGCGGTGGACTTGATTCCACTATAAAGTTCGCGGTGGGAAAATTTCAACGTACACGCCCTCAGGATACGTCGGGTCCAGCTTCGAGTCCTGGGAGCCACGCGTGTGCGAATTTCTTCAGATCTGAGATCCCGCTGGACCACGCAGACTCTTCCGAGTCTCGATCTAGCCGTGCCTGAACCCTCCTACAATGCACAGGAATTCCTTTTGGCCCGACAGGAGCTGCAGGATCTTCTGGCTGGGATTACTCGCTGAATGCATTAAAGGAGGGCAGGAAGTCGCTCGGTTCGAAGACCTTTTCTTACCGGAAGTCCTTTTCGGTTTTCTTTGTCTTAAATTTTTCTTCAATTCCCAGCAACGATCTCACTTTCACGCATTAGAATTTTAGAAAATTCAAGTATCCTGGCCGACATCTTTGGATGAAATTTTTAACGGACCGGACTTCTCCTGTTGAATTTCAATGAGCCCGAAGCGAGCGCGGCTGAATCCTCGGTAAAGGAATCCTATTGATGAGAAGGACTAAGGTCCTGGCAGCTGCAGGAGATTCACCATGGAGATCCTATAAATCGCGCGATCTGCCTTTCCACGAGGAAACACGTGCCGGCCACATGTTGCACAAAAGGAATCTCCGTCGTCCTTAGGGCCACGTGAGTTCCTACTCACAAAGGAGTCCCGGGGCCCCTGAACGATTTTCTTACAGGGGGTGCAGCAGATGTTCCACGGCGACGTCCCTTCAGGCTTAAGAAACCGCCCTTACTCTACGACCCATCACCCATCCTTATTCATAGAAATACAAAGTCCTGACAATTCCACGAAAACCGAATCTTCCACCCTGGTGAACAAGTACAATTTTTTTTATTTCTTTTTTATTTTTTGAAATTGACCAAAGAATCTTCAAGCGGATTTCGATCGAGATATTTAACCCAAACGAAAGTATAAATTTGTATCCAGAAGAAGAAAAGAGAGAAAGGAAAACAATCATATTGTACAACACGTGGTTACAACCATCTGTTGGACCTGAGCCAGACCTGGCTTTCAATAGATTCCAGGATAATCGCGCGCAAAGCCGTACCTGAGACAAAGTCAAGGAAGGCCCAATCCTGATGTCTCTGCCGCAAGGATATTTCATATCCGTGATAATAATAACAGTAACGGGGAGGATAGAGTGAAGTATTCTGGGTCGTCAGATCACAAATATATGTGGAGGTACTATAGCATATCGCCTATAGAGACGAGACGTTCGCGTAGGAACGTATGGGGGCCACATGTTCCTCTCGACTCCATTTTTTGTCCCTTGGAATTTATTTTCATTCGGGCCCCGAGTAACGGAGGGCCTGAAATAACGAGGGGCGCACGGAAGTCCACGCGGAGGATCCTGGAACAACCGGGTGCCGTTTTTGGGTTTCTGGAAAAGGGAATCAGGTAGGAATCCTGCTACCTGAAATGTCCCGAGCAATAATGCCTGTAATAGAACTTTACTTCTCAGTATAACCATTGAAAATGGAGGCTGACCAAAAGATATCCTGCGGCAGCTGTGGAATCTGACTGGTACGTTTGAGCTGGACGGCTCTGTGGCAAGTCCATGAAAGCAGAGCTTAAGGATCATATCGACGCGCGAATCCGACGATATTGGGTATTAGTTCGCAAGGTTCGAGATATTTCATCGAAAGCTGCAAGGAGACGTTTTTTCACGAGGATAAAAACTTTTCCTTGCCCAATTGGCAGGAAGTAAGTTTCGACATCCTGTTGGCCACGCGTCCAGCGTGCGTCTGCCTACGTCACGACACCTGCTTCCTCCAGCTGTTTATTTCTACCTACGCCCCTGCCCTCTCCTGCCCCCCCGCTCAATCTCACGATCCTGTTCGAACTGTCACTACTCGATCCCGGCCAAACCTCTCGGCTCCCTGAACCCTTCGAGGCGACTTGTTCTCTGTTTTGCGAACGCGATGGACCAGCGCAAGATGAAAATGAATGAACGAGGAAAAAAAGCTTTTTGGCGGAATACCAAAGAGCGATATTGCGGTCGTAAATATTGCACGGGTTGTTAGAGAGGGATAGGCTCGTTCGGTAAGCGATTTATCGGGGTGTTTTTATTTACCCCTACGGGCCTCGGAAGAGCTAAAGAACAATGGCGGACTCACACCCCCCCGAGAGAGGGTAGAAAAGCAAGCTCAGCGTGTTTTACAGAGGGCGGACTTTGCGCCACTCCAAGCTGAGCGACTCCGTCGCAACAGATGCACCGGCTTTTTACGTTCTCTACCCTTCGCGGCGCCCGGGGTGCAATTCCCGAGGGAGCCGCTTGCGGTCACCCAGTTAACTGGTGCATTGTTCGATTATTATTTCGCTACATATCGCGCACTTGTTTCTCTTTTGTCGGGTTATATGGCTGTCCTGAGAATTCTCTTCACGGAGCAGCCCGAGTCTCTTCGGCCGGAGAAGAGCGAACAACATCTGCCCGGCTATCTCCTATCCTCTGCTACGATCCTCTTCAATCCTCACCGATCCTCACGACTCTTCAGACGTGTCCTACCTCCCGTCTATAGGTATTCATTATCTCAGTCTTACTATATATGCCTACTCCCGATCTTTTTTGGTCCACGAAACATCTGCGGCAGCTGCGAGGCGGTGGTCGCCTCTCTTGAGTGAGTGAGTGAAAGAGGGAAGAGAGGGAAGGAGGACAGGAGGGAGAGAGAGAGAGAGAGAAACGGCAGGTGCTCGGGCTCTCCCTCACTCGTTTCTGCCAATTACGCTGCCTCTTTCAGCCTTCCTTTCTTCCTCTCTTTCTTTCTTTCCTTCCTTGCTCCTCCTGCTCATCCGATCTTCTGACTTTCCAACCTGAGCCAAGAATTCCGAGCAGCGGGAGAGCAATCTGCTCGAATAAACGGGAAATACAGAAGTATGGAACAGTTCTTGTTTCGATGAAAGAAAAATTCAGTTTTTACAACTCTACGTGCACAGTCCTCAATCTCTCTCTCTCTCTCTCTTTTTCCCTCGACTCGAATAACCAGAACGACAACACGACTAACCAGGACTTGAATTCCATGTATCGGGAAAAGCAGTAAGCTTAACGTATGGACTCGTTCCTGGTCGAATGTCCAGGTATGAGAATAACGCGACCAGTTTCTCCGTTAAACGCGTACCCACATCGATTACTCCATCGAGGGTGGAAACCTGCTTATCTGCCATTTAGAATCCCGGAAGAGATTCAAACCCACGTTTAACTACGGTACTTGTCCTCAGATTATGTGCATCCTGTCAAGTTGTCATTTTCCAAAAATTCCAGTACTCGTAATTATCGGCTCAGCAGGAAAAGCCTAAGAACCGTTGACTGAGTCAGGGAAGACGATAACGAAAGGGACCAGCGACTCTTCGATAAAGGAAGCAAAATAATAAAAGGAATCAGGTCGGCGATTGGTCCGTATCGTTAACCAGGAAATTCCAATGAAGAAAATGTGCCGGTCTCTCTATCTCTCTCTCTCTCTCTTTTGGGCTCTGGCTCGGGTTCTTGGAATCTCGGGTTTCCTATCTCGCAGCTGGCATCCCTATCTCCCGTTTCTTTGTCGAGGGCAATAAGATCTAGAGGGAGGCTTTTACTCACCCATAGAGCATGGCTGCACCGGCGATACCTCCACCGCATTGCGCTGCTATGTAGAGCGTCGCTCTCAAAGGGGAGATTCTTCTCGCGAGAGCGAAGGACACCGAGACCGCAGGGTTCACGTGGCCACCTGTGAAGCAATTCAGGAAATTAAGAAAAATCTAATGACACCCATGTCCGTCCTCTGCGAGCTGGAAGAGCGTTCGTTGCTCGTGCTCGTACGCCCAGCCAATTTATACGGATCAACATTGGAGCCATAATAGGTTAACGAGCCAATCGAGAGGAGCCGCACGAGGGCCGCACGGCGCGACACAATAAAGACCACTTCGGTATCTCCCGCATTAGTATGAACTCTTGGCATCCTTTGTCCCAGTAGCTGCTACCAAGTCAGTAGTATGTTAAGTGTCTTACCGCTAACGTGTCCGAAGATCAGGCAGATGGCTGCTATGGCAAATCCGGAGGCGATGGCAGTGGCCAGGACCGAGAGGCCACTTCCGGAAACCGCTGAGGTAGCCGCTGCGCCGGAAACCACCAGGCTGAATATAAACGTGGCAAAACATTCCACGGCCACGGCTCTCCAGAGCTCGAGACTCTTTGCCTCGATGGACATGGGTCCCTTTCTGTCCGAGGCTTCTCCGGTCTCTTCTCTTAAAGCTGACAATTTCGTCAAGAGCGTCACTATGTGAGCGTCCAGCTCACGAGGTATCGATTCAGTCGTCATACTCCTTTCAAGCGGATCTCACTAATCAGTTTTAGTCCTGGTCCCACCGGATGTTAATTTACTTCAAGCAATTGCCGAGCATCGAGCTCACTAATTCTTTGGCTCAAAGTGCAACGGTTTCCCTGACATTTGTCTCTTCGATACACTTGTTTCTACTACCGGAGCTTTAATCGGACTGTTTACCAGTCGCGGCACGGTTCTGTTTCACTTTGATGACAATGACGAAAGGAATTCGCGGGTTCTTCTTGAAGTGCTGCCCAGTGAGAGTGGAGCCACTCTGGAGAGCACACGATGTTGCCTCCGTGGCAACGCGCTCTCGAGTGCAGAGCAGTGCAGAGACGAGAACCCGCGATGAGACAAGTGGAACCATGTTCCCTCAGACCCAGACCCACCCCCGAGCCGACACACCGTCCCCGCTACGCCGACTTCCCCCACCACCTCAGCCGTCCACGTTGCATCTGCTCCCAGTCGAATTTTCACCCTGTAACCACGAGCCCTTACTACATTGCTGGAATAGTAGCCATCGCAGGCATTGCAACCCACACCGATATTAACGTCCCCACCACGAAGCTGACCACTTGATCCCGATAAAATGGATAATAACCTCCCCCTCTGGTTACCGATACACTTTTTATCATTTGCTTCGCTTTAACTTCTTTCCTCGCTGCTTCCAAGATTTCAGCTCGTTTTCATCGTACTTTTATCGCTTCAACTTTATACTCTGACAAATTAATGATTCACCGTGTGGAAGTTCTGCAATCTGTAGTATCATCGAGTGAGATATGTAGGTCCATCTCGTTTATGCTTTTTCATTATCATTATTATTCTGAGCAGATCGTAGCCAGTAACATCGAGGTATCAAGTTGCGATAGTGAAGAACAGATTAGATGCACCAGCGATTACACGCATGGGTGTACGACACACAGAGAAATGAGTCTTCGAGTAGAGAACAATTTCACAGAAGGAAAGTTCATTCATGAGTAGTGGGCGGCTTGGAGTGACATCATTGCAGTTATAACCGGGCACTGCCCCGCATCTCACCAACAATTGAAGCACGCACTACTGACGTAAAGCCTCTGGCAAACAAAAGCCCTTCGGTATAGTGACTGTAGGCCGCAGAGTGAGAGAAAGGCAGAGATAATATCTTTGTCGTCGAATTGGGCTGATGTGCGAGTCCAGTTTCTGCTTTTGACTTGATCGCGTAGGTAACGTTGGAGCAGCGGGATTTATATAGGAGTCCCTTTCCCTTTTCCCGTTGTACGTCGGCGTGTGCTGGAGAACGAGGAAGAAGGAGTGACCAGGTGGAAGAGAAGGAAAGAGAGAGTGTACGAGCGACCGCCAACGATTCAAACGCCGTGTTAACGGTGGGGATATACGTGGGATATACGTAGCCGTTCCTGGCATTCGGCATTGTATAGTCTGTGTAGTCCGTATAGTCGTATACTAACAGTAGTATAGTAACGTGAACGGGCCAAGATGGCCGTACCTTGGGCACACGCCTTCACGGGGCGCGTCACCTTGTCTCTTTACTTTCTGGCCTTTGCCAGCACCCTGGGTCAGAATCAGCCATCCTATGGGGAACGACAACAGTACCGGGACGGTGTCTACGTGCCTCCTGGCTCCTCAGGATACCAGACTTATGTCTACAAGGACAGGAGGTACGGCTACCAGCCTAGCTATCTGGACCCTCTTTACAGGGGCCCTACCCGAGCACCCGACGATCGCTTTCGTTTTGGGGTAAGAATGACATTTTATAGGATATCACTTTGGCTTGACTTACCCATAATTGTTTCGGTCAGCAAGCGAAGTGTCATCCATTCTGCTTCTTTCTCTGTGTTAATAACAACAGACCCCTTGTGAACGGGATTCACTGTAGTATTGTGATGTGATCGGATGACACAGGATGCTTTTAATTGATACTCTAGGACGCGACACCCAGACTACCATTGCCAGGAATACTAGGAGGTTGGCGCGACGATCTCCAGGGAAAAGAGAGATCAGATTCAAAAAATTTGATGCGCGATATTTTTGTCAATACGAATTATGGCCAGGTGCAAGGATTCAAAGTCTACCTCTATGACAATCCTGAATTCAGGCATAGACCCTGGAGTCTGCCAGTCGAAAGGGTAACTGCTAATGTCAACGTATTCCTGGGAATTCCTTACGCCATGCCACCTACAAAGGAAGGAAGATTCAGACCTCCCAGACAGCATAGGTATCGACGATTTTTTATAATTTTATGTTATACGATGTTATATTGCATTTGCAAACCCAATTTTTTCTACCGGAAGAGGGTGGCAACTCTTACAAGCCGTGGATTGGGGTCCAGCCTGTCCTCAACCTAGCAGATACACGGGAGCCACCAAGGGAATTCGAGACGTCGACGAAGACTGCCTGTACCTGAATATTTTTACACCTCGAGTACGTTTATCAAAATTAAAAATAGATTCGTCGACTTATTCATCTTTCGTATTTAGATTGAATCCGGTTTAGCTCGTCGCTATCCTGTCATGGTTTACATCCACGGTGGTGAATTTCTTCATGGGGCCAGCAACTTATTCCAGGGTCACATTTTGGCTGCCTTTTTCGACGTAGTCGTAGTATCGTTCAATTATCGTCTTGGAGCACTCGGTAATCTTCATTTTATCATTTAATCCTTGATGGGAGAATATTCTTATTTGTATCATTCTCGTCCTTAAGGATTCCTGAGCACTGGAGATGAAAACAGCCCAGGCAACTATGGCATACTCGATCAGGCTATGGCTTTGAAATGGATTCAGGATAACATTGAATTCTTCAACGGTGACAAAGATGCCATAACTCTTTTTGGTCCAGGAGCAGGTGCAGCGAGCGCAGGACTCCTCATGGTGGCACCCAAGTAGATACATTTTTTTATAGTAATCACTCATTTGGAATATATAAAAATAATTATGAAAATTGATAACAGGACTAGCGACATGATCTCAAAAGTCATAGCACAGTCGGGGTCAGCAGTGGCAGATTGGGCTTTGATAGTAGACAAGTATCGTGCGCAGAACACATCAAGAGTTTACGCGGAGATGCTGGGCTGTAGCATAGAGAGCAGCTGGAAATTGGTCCAATGCTTGAAGGATGGTCGCACCTTCCTTGAATTAGGAAATTCCGAATTTAAACCACACGTGGGCATGTTCCCGTGGGCTCCAGTGCTTGATCTGAACTTTACAGTTCCCAGAGACAACTGGTACGAAGAATGGAAAAGTTCTGACTGGCACTTCTTCACAGAAACACCTGAAGAGAGTATCAAAGCACGAAAATTCAGAAAAGATCTCGTTTACATGGCTGGAGTGACAACCCAAGAGGCAGCATTCGTCATATGTAATTATATCCCATACGTTTTGCACTTGCTTCTCATCATGCTGTTGTACTTTGATCATAATTTCTTCTAGATGAGAATGAAACTTTGGCCAGAAATCACTATATAATAGATCCGGACATGTTTGATCAGAAAATATGGGAACTGGTGCTCAGATACAATTACACTCTTAATCCTTGGGGAGTTTATGAAGCTATTAAATATATGTATACCTACTGGCCTGATCCAAATAATGTTACACATATTCGAGATCAATATATAAATGTAAGTATAATTACCTCTGGCAGTATAGAACTCGATGGAACCTTGTTACGACTTCTGGAATGCTTGCAGCTCCTATCCGATTTCCACTACGTTGCACCGTTTGACAAAATGGCTAAGTTATTAGTAGAACAAAAAGTTCCCGTTTATTTGTACGTCCTGAACACCACCATAGAAGCCCTCAATTTGCCATTATGGAGAAGAGTTCCTCATGACACTGAACATCTTTGGCTAACTGGAGCGCCATTCATGGACACTGGTAGATTCTTTATCTTAAAATGATTTTCGTTAAAAAGACCCCAAATAATGAACACGCCTCAACTTCTTTCTTTTAGAATTTTTCCCACAGAAATGGCGACTAAAGCGAGACATGTGGACCGACAATGATCGCAATATGAGTTACTTCTTTATGAAGGCCTATGCTAATTTTGCGACATACGGGTAAATATTGATGAACTTTGTTTTTAATTACATATTTTTCATACCTGTATGAGTATTTCTCATTCGCCACTTTTCAGAAATCCGACACCCGCTCAAATTCTTGGACTGCACTTCGACGTAGCGAAGCAGGGCCAACTGCGCTATCTAAACCTAAACACGACCTTTAACAGTTCAATTTCTCTGAATTATCGTCAAACCGAAAGTGCATTCTGGTCGATGTACTTGCCAACTGTAATAGGTCGTCTCGTGCCCACGTATCCTCCGGTCACAGAGGTATGAGGAATATCAAGCTACGTGTTTCCTATTGTTTGTCTTGTTTCAATTTTAAAACATTTTCCGTATCCTTTGATCGTAGTATTGGTGGGAACCGAAGCAGCCATTGCAAATCGCGTTCTGGTCCGTATCGACGGCTTGCCTCCTGCTGATCGTCCTGTCAGTCGTGTGTTGCATGCTATGGCGTAATGCCAAAAGGTAAGCAAAAGGTAAACAGAACCGAATCCATGTGACTACGCCTTTTTTTGGGGAATGTAGTGCATGCGACACTGGTTCTGGAGGTAGAATGCCAACAGGTATTTCGCCTATTCTTTGATCACGGTATTTCCTGCCTATTACGTCTATGGTAACTAACGTTATACAAGATAATCACGCGTTTAGTATATTTGACACTGGCGTACTAACAGGGTTCTTATTCACGACACGCTTAGCAAAACGAAGGCTGCAAGAAGATACGCAGGTAATTGGGCTTTGACCCGCTGCACGTTTTTACATGCCTTCATGTAAATATCATTTTTATCGATTAATCAAAAATGAAACTATAATTTATGTGTAAAATATTTCTTTTACTTTTTATTCGCGGGGGAATAATGTCGCGTGCCACTTTTTCGTGGCTTATTTGCAGACAATCCGATCACTACTATAGCGGGGACATCCTGATGGTGCGAGACGACGATCACTCGGAGGGAATCGAGAATCTGACACGAAATTCGAAGGAGAACGTTTACGAATATCGAGATGCGCCAGTTCCCAGATCAAGACAACCACGGCAGAATGAAGCCAAGCTGCAGGAACGATTAGCACATAATCGAAAATTCAGCTCTACTCCGTCCCTCAGAAGTAATTCGAATGTTTCTTTAAAAGATATTCGCGCCGAAGGTTTTGTCACGAGTTCACCGAATGGTCAGCCAAAATTGGGCAAAGCAACCAGTCAATCCTCCTTGCCCAAAAGTAAAAGCAAAACACATTTGGTTCAGGGTGTGCCACAAACAGCAGTTTGAAAAAATAGCCATGTCGTATTTGTTTTAATATGCCATGGTGAGTATGCAGTGAAATTAAAAAATGACGCAGTCAAGAATGGCAAAGCCAATATCTTCTAAAATGACTAATCAAATAAGATTTTTATTTAGCAAAACTAAAAGTGCCTCTCGATACTGCCTAATCCTAAGTAAAAACGTTCTATATCCACGGAGTCGGGACTTCGAACAAACTAACTTAAGTTCTTTTTGCTGGATTTGTTTATAAGTTTATTTAGAGTACTATACTATATATATTCAGAGTTATCCGTCCATCGACAGAGTATTGCCGATTGTTATATATAATTATTTAGGTACCAGTAATACGTGTATTATGTGGATGTAACGAATTGGATTTGTTGTCTATACACGGTGGTTCACATCATCTGGATATCCCTCAAAAGGTGAATTCTTAGAGATGAATTGCCATCGCGAGGCCCTTCGATACTGATTGAGCAGCTAATTCCAAATTAGGAGGTCATGCTTAAGAGGCCCTCACATTAAACGGATATAGACTTACTATTAATCAAACACCATATACATACATATAATACTGTATGGCAACACACTGCACAGTATTTCTTGACATTCCGACTCATGTAATTCCACCGTTTTATATATTTATATCATATGTGTATAAGTGTACTTCTACCATTAACGATCTCAAATTTCGCGTCATTCTTGTATAATGAAATGTGAGCACAGAGATTTTTATGAATATTTTTTTTTATTATAATACAATAAGAATAACTTTATAAGTTATACGGAGAGTAGTACATAATATTCTATATGTATACAGATGTTATAAGTAACAGAGCATGGCGTCTTGTTACAACTACGTAGTAATTGACAATAAAACATCTTTATAAAATAAAGATTTGTTGCACAGCAGTCAAGCCAGAATTCCTTTTAGACTTTCCCACAATGCGGCATTTACAAGCAGTTGAATGGTCTTGCTATTTTCTTGCGCCAATCAGCCTCAGTGTCCTTTGCTGATTCCTACTTGCCAGTCCATTTTCTATTGCGACTGCGTAGCAAGTGGGAGACCATAACTAGAAAAGAAATTTTAGTACCAATTTACCTATAGTCAGTAGAGTAAAGCATTTTAGAATCAACAGTGTGTTCATTAAATATATTGTCATTCCACTGTATATCAATGTGAATTGCAAAGGAACACGTGTGCACTGACGTTTCTAGGTTCTTAGGTTATTTCCTTGTACAAAGATTGTTATTTTTTTAAAGTGAAAACCAATTTTTTGCAAAATGCAGCGTAGTGCTTATAGAATAGTCAATTTCCAGCTATCCCAAAAACGTTATTACAGGAAACACAATGTCAGAGTTAGATTTGCACCTAGTCCTACAGGTAAATTCTAATTTATGTAATTCAACTACTGTACTACTTAACATATGTGATCCTTCGAACTGCTTCAAATGCTATTTTCAATCTCTTTTTAGGGCATTTACACCTGGGAGGCCTTAGAACAGCCTTGTACAATTATCTTTTTGCACGAGCCAATGATGGTTGTTTCATTTTAAGAATAGAAGATACTGATCAGACCAGGATCATTCCAGATGCCATGCAAAAGTTACAGGACGATCTTTTTTGGGCTGGAATCATTCCCGATGAGGATCCAATTAGGGGTGGACCAACTGGCCCTTATATACAATCAAAACGTATAGAACTGTACAAGTAAGACTATTTTAATATTTATTTTAGTTTTTTAATAGTTAATTTATATTAAAATAGTTAAATGTAACATTACCAGCTTCAATGATAAAAAAATAATTTTTTTAATTTCAGAGAGCAAGTGCTCACCCTTTTAAATAATGAATCGGCTTACTATTGCTTCTGTAGTGAACATAGGTTAGATTTAATAAGAAAGGATGCAATGAGATTAAAGCAGAAACCGAAGTATGATAACAGATGCAGGTATCTTACCAAAGAAGAAGTTAGAAATAGGATACGAAAAGGAGAACAACACTGCATTAGATTCAAAGTATGTCTATGATAGACATACCAAATTTTATTGAACGCTACCATCAATATTCTTATTTTCAACAGCTCACATCAAATTCAGATCCATTTGTAGATCTTGTTTATGGTGAAATAGCATATGATGTTGCTCAAAACGAGGGGGATCCAATTATTATGAAAAGCGACGGTTATCCGACATATCATTTCGCCAATGTAGTCGATGATCATTTTATGGAAATATCCCACGTTCTACGTGGAATAGAATGGCAAATATCAACCCAAAAGCATTTGCTACTCTACAAGTAAGTTGAAAATGAGTACAAGCTATCCACACACAGAACAAAATAATAATATTGTAATAGGGCATTCGGTTGGACTCCACCACGATTTGGACATTTGCCGCTTATCTTAAATCCAGACGGTACAAAACTTTCCAAAAGACAGGGTGACATTACAGTCGAAGCTTACAGGAAACAAGGAATATTTCCTTTGGCTCTATTGAACTTTATAACCCATGCCGGGGGAGGTTTTTCTCGAGAACAAGGTGCGCAACGATGTTACAGTTATGAAGAACTTATTAAACAGGTGCGTTTTATTTAAGAATTATTTTTAGATTACCAAATAACATTGCATACTCGCTCAGCTCAAACTTTGTTACAGTTCGACATAACAAAAATAAACGTGAATTCAACCAAGCTTAGTCCAGAGAAACTCTTGGAATTTAATAAAATGGAGATATCACAGCTATTAGCAGATGACGATAATTGCAAATTTCTTGTACAGCGTGTTAGCAAACTTGTATTGGAAACATTTCCTGACAGGTGATAATTCGTTACATAGAGAAGCGTTTCAGCTGCTTTCATGAATGCGAATTCATTGTAGGGTCAAAGATAGTAGTTTACAACTGAACGAAGACCACATTTTGTCCATTCTCAAATGGGCACAGCACAGGATTTCAAACCTGAGTGACTTGGTCTCGCCGGATCTAGCTTTTCTATGGGTAGTACCCTCTGGTCAAGAAACACATTCACCTGAACCAAAGGACATTCAACTGCTTCGAACTCTTAGTGAAAAACTCACAAGCTTTGATGAAGGCAATTTCCAAAAAAATTCATTAAAAAATTGTCTAAAAGAATTTGCAGATAATAATGAGATTCCATTCCCGAAACTGATGAACTTGTTACGTAGCACATTAAGCGGATTGAAGGTAATGTGCAATGATAAATGCAAACGTAGTTAAATTTGGTAATATACTAAAATGTATTTATTATTAGAGTGGACCAGGTGTTGCTGAAATGATGGAAATCATGGGAAAGGAAACAACGTTGTATAGACTGAAGCGATTGATTTCTTAAGTCCAGGAAAGTCTCTGATGATTGTAAATGTATTTGCCCCAGGATAGCATATGAACACATGATGTTTACGTTGGCTCAGGCATACAGAGAGGACAATAATCTCTTTCCAATTGCTTCCCTTTGAACCCTGAATCATGAATCATGAACTATTTAAATGCTGTGTCGAGGGATACAAGATCAATTTTAACCTGTTGAATAAGACTGTGATTGAACATTTGCCAAATACATTGTTACTCTCTTATGTATGTAATTATGTACATATATACATCAATATGCTGATGTCGATTAAGAATATCACAACTTTTCCAAGAGAGTCATTTCCATAATAATTAATGCTCTTAGCACAATTATGTCTATAAATATGTCTCATGTTCCTCAGTGCTATCTTAATAAGTAGATATCTTAAAAAAGCATTGCTGTGTATAGTATTCTATACTTGTATGAACAAAAACATGGCATCATCGAGCTAATACTTGGAATAATATAATTCTCACCTGTTAAATAACTCAATAAATCAGGAATCATGAAATTTTCAAGGAAAGAAGGAAATAACACAAAAGATTGTCCTTTGGAAATTGATTTCAGCTTAAAAATTCAAGTTTATTATAAGTCAACGTTGTTTGAATACATTGAGAAACAATGGTTCCCCCATTGCATAGAATAATAATTTCGTTTTGCGCCGAGGTTCCATAATGGAAATAAAGAATAGTAGCTAATATACAGAGTGGTGATGTATCAAGGATAATTAAATAAATATGAGATAATCACATATCGCACTCAGAGCACACAATAAACTGGAACTCGATGGATAAAAGCCGGGATGAAAGAGAGTTTCCATTTAATATGTAAAATAGAGAAATGGCCAAAGCCCAAAAACAAAAACTTACACAATTTCTTTTTCTTTGGACCCAAAAATCGTGAATCTCGCGATGTGTATGTTCTCTTTTCACATGTGAACAGTGCTATCTCGCGAGTAGAATTGCGGTATTCTTATGTGATCACGATCGGTTGAAAATGTAAGTGCGTCACAATCGATCAACGAAGACAACGCAACTTAACAAGTAATTCTGAGAGAGACGTGTTGGGTATGGGGATTCACATTGTCAACCGTAGTCAGCTGTAAGACGACGTACGAAACAGCGATGCCATTTCGTTATTTGACACAAGTGTCTAAAGACGAACAATATGCAGCTGCCTACGTAATACATATGTATATATATTTTAAATATTTATCACAGAATTTTCAAATGTAAATTATTAACTCGTATCAGCTATTTTTTTTAACGTGATAATCATGCTACTTCGATAGGTGCTTGTTTCTTTTCTTTCGATATTTATTCTCAATGTACTTACGGATTGGATAATTTAGCTACTTCTGGAATGAATCGACGTGTTGGCTGTTCATCCTATCTTGTATATTACTTAAAAGTTTTTGAATATTGAAAGTCGTTCTAGGCAATCAGATACGCCTAACAAATAGAAGTGTCAAGTGAGACATTAGCGTCTTTGCTATTCCTGTGTCTTTTGAATAGATAGAACGAAGGAAAGTGATGGCATTGTTGGGCAATTGTTACGAAATAAGAAGAGAAAGGAAGAAGTTGCAAAGGCAGATCTCGATCGATGGATTATTAGTGACTTCAAAAATGCGCGTTAGAGATTTCCTTCGTTCCCGTTAATCAGACTTTGTAAGTATCGTAATTGGAAACATTCGTTTTTTTTTACTCGTACAATTCGCAGTTTCGTTTCTCTTTCGCGGATAAGGATCCATTTGAATATTATAATATTAATACGGTGGCCTATACAGACTGTCTCTACATATTGGTACGAACAGTACGGTAAGATGTATCGCTAAGTAATAAAGTAAGACGGTTGAGTCCGAGCTATGAGATACGGAACAAGCCATTGCTTTTCTTTATACGTAAGCTTATATTTATACGTAAATTAGTTGTAAGTGAAACACGATCAGTCTGAGGAGAGTGAAGGGTATTTGCGTCGAACCGTCTTTCTCTCGTTTTTTATTTTCTTCAAAAATATCGCCATCAATTTGAATCAATGGCGTCCGCGGCTCGCGTGGAATACCTGCAGAGATTTAGTATTCAAGATTACATAGTACTAAAATAGTGAAGGCAAGAGGCATTCCCTTTCGTTCCCTCTTCCTCTTTTCTCTCCCTTATTTTCCCATCGCGCCAATTTATTATCTCCAAAGCTTTGCATTCTTTCGTTATCGCTGATTCCTTATCCTTCCTCTCATTCCGTTATAAGTATAGACTCGAGTCGACTAAGTATAAGTTATCACAGATTCAAGAGGAGACTGTTGGAATCGCGGTACACTCTTTGAAAAGTGTGTGCTTCGCTTTTCCTGACTTGAATATACGGCGAAATAGCGAAGAGGAGAAAGAGAGACGTAGAAGAGAGAGTCGCGGGTAAAGGACCGAGTAAATAGAGCAAGTGAGATGTAGTAGGTAGAGCAGTGCTGTCTGCCATCTTGGGAATTATCTTTAGTAAATGTCTCCCTGCTCCAAGATTAGGAGCAGGACACTCGGTAAAACTTGGAAGATATAATACATTTAATCAGAATATCACCTATAAGAGATATAGGCAATTCTTCTTTATTAATTATAAGTTAACGATTCGATCGAGAAAAATCACTAGCTACGATCGTCATCCCTTCGGTTCGCGACTCGCGCTTCCTTCACCATCTTGAATAATTCAATTATACGTATTCCTATAATTCTATCTAGTCTTACGACTCGAGAACTGATCTAGCTTCCTTCTAGTATCTCAGTCGTCCGAAGGAGCTTTACATCCCTAACCCTAACTTTCTCTATCGCTCATGACCTTTGACCTAACGTCCTCTGTCTTTGTTAAGACGGAGAAGGAAGAAGAAAAAAGGAATAAATGTTACGAATAATTTAACGATCAGGTTCCCGTAAATTCGTTGGACGAATAACGCGGAACATATTCACCTCTTAGCCGTCCTATGCTTTACGTTTTATATAAACGGTTTTCATTAACTTCCTCGCGATTGCTTAGTAACGATACGTCAAAAAAGAACGCTTAACGCGAAAGTCGTTTATTAAACTCGTTCAAGGCAAATTACTGTTATCTTTATGTTCCTTTTATTCTCTTGCTGCTAATTTTCTTTCTTTCATTCTTTCCTTCGCTTCGCTAGCCACGATTAACAGCGAACGCGCTTGCCGTCGTCGAAGCGTCTCGACGACATCGGCAAAAATACTGACTTTATTGCGCCGTCATTTGATTGCTCATTCGTCTTTGGTTTGTGACACTATGACATTATGACTTGAATTCTTAGTTGAATTCATACCGCACGCCCTGAAAGATTCCTTACAAATATTCTTTTGAACGTACTTACACTCTAAATATCCATAGATAAATACTAGTATAGTACGTATGTTACGTATAACGCTAGGAATTACAATACTAGAGTTTGTAAAAAAGGCTAAGAGCTATAACAACCTTCGTGCACAGTTGACGTTTCTCAGTAGTATCAAGTATCTAGATTTATCTTTATCTCCACTTTCCTATTTTTCTCAAGCCAGTGACAGTTCACTTTGATATAGTTCACTCGACTCTAGATTGAGACAACGTACTGGAAATGCCGACTTGGCACGACTTAGAACAAGACGCTACGTAAGACGTACAGGAAAGTGTTTAATCAGTGTCTCTTAAGATACTCTTTTAAATTGAAACTCGTAAGAGAAACGAAGAAATACTTAAATACTTAAAAACTAGTTATTAATAGCATTTAACATACGAAGAGCTTATGATACAAGTCGGGAAGATTCGAGGTTAAGTTTTAATTATTAGTTTAGATTAAATTTCATAGAAGAGTCTCGACTTCGAGGAGACAAAAGTCCAAATGAAAAGAAAGAGGAAATAAGGAAATGATAAAGAAAAAAAGTAATAAAAAAGAATGAAAGAACAGCACGAAGACGTGCTCGACACTCGAGATTCTACCTAAAAAGTAGTTTTGAGATCAACGTACATGTGATTACGCATTAAGACGATTAAATTCCACACCGGTTTTCAATTCTGGCACAACATTCTTATCTGATAAAAATCTGTATGATAGAATTTTGTTCAGCATGGTTCCGTTGAGTGTTTCGCGGCTCAATCTATCTAACTACGTACCAGCCGGATATGACTCAATTGAGCGCACAACGGAACCGGATATTTGGACAACGTCCACAAGAGCGCGTCCACTTCGAATAAAATCTTCCTTGAATCCTCAAAAGCAATTGGAAAGAAATCGCATGAGTAACACACGCGTAAGACGTACCGGTTAGATTTACTTCTTTTAAAGAATGGAATATCGAGGAAAAACGTATCGTTTCAAACGGGAAACGCGTTTACGTTTTCTTCCTTGCTTCGTTTTCCTCCATTACACAACAATTTGTACGAAAGGATTTGCGCTTTATTGCCCCGACGAAGATCGCCGAGAGTGAAGGGTAGTGATTTTCTCTCTCTTACCCCATGCTGAATTGCTTTTTTCTCTTCTTTGCTTCCCTGTCTCTCTTCTCTCTTAATTGTTAAGATCATGTATGGCCTGAAGTATGCGCTTCACGTGGCCGACTTTCGTGATTCCTAGTTCTTTGAGATCTCTTCTGGCCAGGGTGAGCAGTTCCCTGCCGCGAATGTCATGTGACACAAATTGCTCAATATATTCAGCCAGCTGGAGATTTTCCAACCAGGAGCAGACCTCGGGAACGCCCCAGTTCGTCACTTGGTCCCTCGCTGGATGATTTCCGGCTGTCGCTGCTGATCGCCGGAACTTTAACCAGAACAAGCCGCGATGACGATTCTTTTTATCGCCCTGCGAATACAGAGTTAAGGACCCGGTTAAGTTTGTTAGTGCGTTAGTAAGCGGAACAGCCTCTAAGCTACTGCTTCTTTTCTCTCTTTTTTTTCCCCCTTTACATAGATTTTATCTTACTTGCTCGGGTTAAGTTTTTAATATGTACACATATCTTTCATCCTGTGCGACACATACTCGCATGCTCATCTTTCAACATTTATATTATTCTATTAGTTTGTCCAGGCTCTGTCCCGTTATCGCGCGTATGTGCATGGCCCAAGACACACTCTAGACTTTCATTCCCATCTAAAGCTAATCGCTAATTCTCTTAACATTCAAATTTATGAAGGCATATTACCACGTGGGGTCGAGATATACTCAATCCAAAATCCAAAGCACAGAACAATGATTAATCACGTATTAAGATTCAGTTGCATCTATTGTTATTTACGATATTCACGAATAAACATTTGATCGATTGACTGGTGCAAAATTAATCTAATTCTAATTTATACCTGATCGTCGGGTGGAATATTCTGTAGATAGACAAGTCCCGTTCCACCCTCGTCGAAGACACATTTTCTTAGCTCCTGCTCCATTGAAGCCAAGGAAAGTGACAATTTGTTTTCCAGATCTTCTCGTAGTCTCTGTCAGATAATTCAATCATGTAATAATGTTTCACGGAATTCCCTATGTCAAAAACGACTTACCAAATTGTGTGCCTTATCCCTGAGCAATTCGCAGGATTCCTCGTACAGCTGCCTCGCATTTGACACCAATTCTGTTACTACCGGTCTTAGACTTGGCTGTAGCAGAAAAGAGAGTGTTCAAAGACCTGTATCAATTGAAGCTCTAAAGATCTTACTGACCCCTTGCAAAATTTTCCCATCTGGATGAACATTTTCAAGTAAAATGCTCGTTCTGCACGCGATCTGATATAGTTCCGGCTCCAGACTTGGATGTGATATTATTAACAGTTTCACCCACTTTACCAGTGTCGTCACAACCTCTATAAATGTCAAAAGAACGTTGAGCTCCTCCTCGTTCAGATGCGATGACTTTCCATCCAGCTGCAATTGACTACGCGAATGCGACTGAGACGTGTTGCTCAGGGTCGAAGTAGACTGGGAGGATGTTGCAACTGTGCTTCGTTGTTTCTCTTCCCAAGTCCTTAGGGAAGTTTCCAGAGCCTGCAACATTCCAGTAAGAATCATTGTATCTCGGTGAGATGGTTTTGAGAGAGATATTGACTCACTCTGTTTCTGTAAAGCATCTGCATCCGATTCTTGTGAATGATCCTGATGACTCCTGGTGGTTGAATCCAAGCCTCCCCATCGACCTGAATAGGCACTCCCTCATCTCCTAAGATGTTTATCTGAATAGTCTGACACTGTGCAATTCTGTGATGTTGCAAGTTAATGAGTCTCGATGCAGCCATCTGAACTGACCCGAAGACAGCCACGACTTCCAGAATGCGGTCGTCGAACGACGGTGCTAAGAAAAGGTCTCCCTCCTTGGTGCCACCCCAGAAATTTGTGCCACCCATGAAACTGCGCAAAATGAAATTCTAAGGTTGTTTTCGCATTTTAGAGAATAACAAAGAACAATTAGTAACGCTCACCTAGGAATGTTAAGAACTACTATTCCTTGTAAAGAGGGCAGTGGTATCCTCTGTCCATCACACTCTAGTTGAACTCGCTGCTCCAGATTCTTATAAGTTTTCTGTAGCCATTGTTTAGAGCCAAGAACGCCATACCACATGTAATTCTTAGCCCTTGAGCGACACTTCTCAGGGTGTTCCTCGCGCTTGTGATGAAAATCAAGGCTGATTTTTGCGTCTATTCCGATGCCAAAGTAGTTGTTCATTACACAGCGTTCATAATAGCCCTCCCTATCGATTGAATTTGACCAAAGTTAAAAGGATATATCCAAATCCAAAATTTCGAATCTATTAAATCTCGCCGGCATCGAACTTACATTAAAGTTTCATCCGGATCCATTAAAGGGGAAACAGCAGCACAGAGGGCATCCGCATTGGCCAGCAATGCTTTACTGATTAAACCAGCACCTCCACCCACATCTGTACACATTGAATTTTCTTACTAGACACCAGGAAAGGATCATAATTGCATCCTTAAGTATCTTACTTACTTGGCCACATTGGGAGTTGAACTAAGGGATTGATTATTGGAAGTTTCTTCACGTCTTCAGTCTTGTCCACGGATTTTGCTCGTTCGTGTCGCAAACTCAAACTGGATCCTCCGAATCTGGCTGCACTAGCTGCTAAGGAAACGACCTCAGAAGCTTTTAACAAGCTGCCACTGCTGATACGTCTGGTCGCTTGTGGAGAACAGCCCATTTCTGGTAGTTCGACACTCACTAAACATAATTAGGAGCTGTCACTGGGAATGAATTTAATTATGCGGGTCGACTCACATTTTTCCATGCTATCACCACTGTATCTTCTCAGGTGAGAATTTACTGCATAACCGATGTCAGGCTCGTGATGACTTTCGATAGACATTGAAGGGCTGGGTGGATCGACGATAACGCTTATCATAGGAGGAAATTTTGGGGGTAACTCTTCATTCGTAGGGGAGTATTCCGAAGCTACTGTGAAGCAGCAAACTGGACTCAATAAATCGGAGGTTTTCTCACATTCTCGAGCCTTGAAAGTCGTTGCTTGTGGCATTTTCGAATCTGTCATATTGACTGTTTCGACCGGGTCTGTCGTGGATTCAGCTATTTTCGTTTTAGACATTACCTACAGAAAAATATCAATTGAAATTTTCCCGATATAAGGAAAGGTGCCTGAATATGTTCTTCCGGTTCCAACGTACCTCTTTGTCGATCTTATTTGCATTGCTCGATGATCTTTTAAAAGATCTCCTGGCTATGTCATTCCCTTCCACGAATTGCGCCAAACTGCAATATTTTTGCGGTTTCTCCAACTGTTCCGATTTGAGACACTCTCTTACGGAGTCATACTTTTCTCCGAGCATCGCGCTAATTAGATCCTGTCCAAGGGAACTCAGGTCGTCGATTATACTCTCGGAATTCTGAATCTCGCTAGTGCACATATCCGAATTCTCAGGTGAGTCTATATGTCCAATTTCAGAACTGTCGGAATGCTTCGTAGTGTCAAGGATATCGCTGTCTATGTGTCCTGGAAATGGTCAGCGAGATTATTCGAATAAATGATATCGGTTAGATTATTGCACGAAAATCCACTCGTGCTACAAGAATTCTTCCATGATCATCTTACCAATCTCACTCTCGCTGTTTTTAACCGTGAAGCTTCGCGAATCTAAGCTGTCCGAGCTCACTATGCTGTTGCTGCAACTTCCACGTGAAGTGTCCATCTTGCTGTTTTCGGACTTGCGCATGCTTTCCGGTGAGATATTTCGTGAATTTACAGAATCTGTATCGGGCGAGATCATCGTATCCTGAATAGTAGTATCATCTGATGGTGAGCTGGTGTCTAATGTTGTGCTGGTCACTGTTACTTGGATATCCGAGGGTGTTTCGACCAGGGTAGTTTCGTTGATCTGTTCGCCCTTAGAGGCATCCTTGGCTTTCGCCTCCTCTTCGCTAAGTTTCTTTATCGTCGCCTCAATGACTGGAGCATCAAAACTGAAAACCCTAAACGTATAAAGAACATCATTCGACCAAAACTGTCATTGGATAGCGATGCATTATGCATTTAGTTATAAAGCATCGCCTACCCCTGCGGCAAGTTCGAACTGTTTCGCCTGCTATCAGCAAAACCATCTGGTGCTGGTAACGTTAACATTTCTTCAGCTTGGGAATCTCTCCTCAAATCCGGCATCGGGCTGAGCGACGCGAGATTGGGCGTTGGACTGGGACACGGCGACGATTGGTAAACGTTCGTGGATTCTATCGTTGGCATTATTTGTAGGCTATCTATATTGTTTGATCGTAATCCAGGAATGTCCAGCCGCTCTTTTTTATTTTTAACAAAGTACTCATTAGCCATGATACCATCCTCGGACGTGACCATTATATTGGGCATCCTGTTTATTGCCTTAGTGTCGGGAGAATTACTTTGCTCATTCACGGCCAAATCGGTGTGCTCCACCAATCGTCTGATGGCTCTTTTTAGACTGTTTGCTCTGAAAGGAAATAATACGTACAGTTGCGATATCCTGATATATCGAATCGAATTGTTTGTACCTTGATATTATTGCTTCGCGCTTGATGGATTCTCTATTTCGGCGAACTTTTCTCAAATTTGTCATGTCTTTCTCTGGCTTCTCCAAGGCTCCTTTCTCCTGCTCCACCGCCGACATGGATAGCTTTCTCGAAGGCTCCATATTGTCCCATAGGTAATTATCCTCACTGTAAAGCGTCTGCAAGAGCAGATCCAATTTTTGCTGAAGTACGTCACACTTCTCGCTGAGTTGTTGGTCCTCCGTGCTCATACTGGCGTCGAGAATTCGTGTCGTAAAATCCTTAACGGTTTCGCAGAGAACTCTAAAGAATTTTGGCTAATTTGAATCGCAGCACCACAGATGATTCTGACAGAACTAGGCGCTCTTCTTACTTGGCGCTCGAGAGTATGCTGTCTTGATCAGCCTGCAGGATGTTGGCTATGTGAGAAAGAACATTCTCCTCGTACTGATGAACCATTGTGCTGTTCAGCGCAGGATCCGTTTGACTAAGCGACATCTTTGGACAGGGCAAGGATATGCTACGCTCGAACGTCATGATGCTCCAGCGGTCCAGCATCTTTGTACCAGCCTTCTCGTACTTCTCCAACAGTTGAGGTAGATGCGTGTCGTCGTCGCAGGATGCACCCCATCCCAGGACTCGCGCGAGATCGTTTCCTGTTCCCAGGGGCAACACGCCCACCTGGCATTGCTTCTACGTGGCAATGAAAATATTTTAGGTCGAAAGAGGAAGGAGGAAGACTTTACGAGTGCAGGGAAAGACGCGTGCAGAAAATGTGCTCGTTGTACTAATAATTAAACATTTTCCGTAATACTTACCGGCTGCAAAGAAAGCTAGCTAAATATAGCGCAAATAAGGACGTGCAAAGCTCACGTTTCGGCTATCTGAAACGAAAGAATAGAGGAGACACGCCATGCCGTAGAAACGCAGGACGATAGAGTCGAAAGAAACGTAGAAAGAACGCAAGAGATGCACAGCAGAAAAACATGTAAGAGATCTTTTATGTAAAAGATCCAGCTGAATAAAAAGTTTAACGAAGAGAAGAGTAAAGAAGAGAAGAAGATGAGAAAAAAGACACAACGTACACGTGTAATCATAAGTCTCGAATACAATAATGCTAGAGAGAGAGAAGTATTAGTTGGCTCGATAGAGCGATCCTATCGTCACCCACGCGCATGAAGAAAAGATAAAACGAAGACGTATTAGAGAGCTTGAAAACGAAATTCCAAACGTTCGATGCAGCGAAAGAAAAGTAAGAGACGATCGTCGTGCAGATTCCTATTGTTACTCACGTGCATTCCTAACCGATCGATCTCCGATAGGACCCAACCGACAGATCCATCTCCACTGCACACCAGAATCCGGAACGGGTCGAAGTGTCGAAACAGTCTTAGCCTATTCATCACACGGATTTAACTCTCCTGACCTCGCGCATCGTGTACAGCGATATTGAGTCATCGAGTCATCGCTTTACCGAATCATCGATCGCTCTGTTCGCGTTTCTTTGCAATATTTACTAGACTCGCATGCTTTTCCAGGATTATATGGTTTGTAGAAAATTATATATCTTACCCTGGGCCTGGCCCTCCATTTATCAGATCAAACACTTGTGCCGGATTCAGCAATTGCTTAAATCGTCTAAGAAACTTTATTCCTTGATTGTCGCCAGATTTACTGTTCACGAATACTAAGAGTGGACTACACCCGGTCGGTCTCACCGCTTCCCAAGCTTCGTCACTACCTAATTTAGAGCATCTTGAATATATTGAAAACTTTCTCTAAATCATTCCAGAAATCATTCTACGTACCTATACTATGTAACGCTGTAGGAGGCACTACACTGACTTTAGCTGGTCCTAAGGGACACTGTACACTTATGGCTGGTCTACAGGCTGTGTGAACTGTGGCTCTACACCACAAACATCTCCAGTCTTGAAGTCTATTTAAATAAGAGTTTTTATTTTAAAGACTTTTTTCTATTTAGAACTAACGTTATAAAACATTTCTTAACTACAAATAGATAGATGAAAGACACAATGCAATATACGTCCAGCTATCTTTGGTACGCTACCTGAGTACAGAGCCACAAGTTTTGTCGCAGACAAAACACTTGGAGGACACCGGCAAATTACCTTCCATCCATTGGTGTGGCATTGTGATATTCTGCAAGTAAAAAAAAAACCGAATATTGAATTAATAGTCCATTCTTTGAGTATGTGTTTGGATAAATACCCCATCTTGGTCCTCGATAATGTCTTTGCCAATTGATGCTAATGTGGTCCACTTGCAGTTATTTATTGCTTTGGCGCTGCATCTTTTATGCACCTTGTATTTGCACACCTCACAGCTCAAACCGTGCGAAGTGACCCCTGTACGAATATTAAGAAAAAATGTAAATACGTTTCATGATTAGCTTTATAGAAGCGTCATACCATAAAGAGCATCCCTGCAGACATTGCAATAGGTTGGTCTTGCGTGACTCGTGGCATACCAATGGTGATTTCCTCCAAGTAATTCTGCTGTTCCAGGATCTCCCTGAGAACGACCTTCGCTGGCAGTTCTCAGAGCACCGAGCCACTCCTCCATATCTTGTCTGCTTTCCCCACAGAGGACTAGGGACCGGAATGGAGTTATCACCTGAAATACAAAGCAGAACAATCGTACCTCTGCAATGATAGCAAGAAACATGTGCGAGAAGTCTTGAGAAATAAGCTGTGCCACTTAAAATAAACAGAGCTGCTGTGAAACAAAGTTATGGGAACTACTGTCACCATTAGCTAAAATGCAATAAGGAATTTCTGCTTTGCTACATCTATATTAAGCGATGGTTTATTTTTTCATTGCAAAGTAATCCTTCCTAAATCTATCATCACGTAAAATACAGAGAGGATCAGGGTCTTTGAGGTAATCAGTAAAGTGGTTGGTCCAGATTGGAACACATAAAGAAGTCAAAGACTTGTTTTGAATATGATACATTTGGAAAGGAATTGTAGGAGAAAAGTTTGAGTACTAGAACTCTATACAAGAAGAGTAACGATTGTTGTTTTGTTGTCTAATGTTATATTTCTTTTTTTACAGATATACGCAGCAAACCTGCCAAAACACAACATAGCACCAACGGCAAGTAACGCTGAGCATATTTAACGCGATAGAATATCTTGTATGACTGGAACTCAATCTCAGAGCGTGCGAAACCCCACGAATAGTGGCTCATTATTTATTACGCAAGATAAAAACTGCTGATAAAGCCAGTTACGTGGACAAGGGGTAATTATTACAGCATCGCTCTGTCCAACGTAGCTTCCTAGTGATTGAGGTTAAGCTGATGAGAGTACCTTGAATCTCGATCGAGTTCTCTGCTGTTTCGGTGGCATTTGAGCTAAGATTTAATAGTTAACATATGAACACATCAATAGACCATTTGTTACGTTTATTTATAATATATGGGTGATTTATTGTTACGCTAGGAGGTTATCAAGTCCGCGAATGGTAACATGGCGATGAACCTAGGCTAACATCAAAATTCTCCGCTTTATGCGGTTCTATGCCCTATTTTCTATGGCGCATGTCACGCTAGAGCATCATAGAGCATTTACAAATAATCAGCAATCTCTATGACACGCGTGATTGTCAACTCTGAGTGATAAAGAAGTCTGTAATCGATCCTCTGACAGCTGTCTGTTATCATTGAAATGGTTCTTTTTGTACGATAGAATTTTCAATCGCATTGCGCGAATTAATACCGGGTCATGGTTGCCAATATAACTTTCGTTTCGAAAATAAAATACACGAATGCTTGTTTCAATGCAATTTTCCCGTTTCCGTCTCAAATTGATCGCATCGCTACTTTATATCTCTTTATTTTATTGATAGCATATCAGAATCAATCCTACACCTTTAAAGTCAAATCATAACAAAATGTATTATTCAATATTACAGTTCCGAACGAGCACATACGCAAAAGCCTCTTTAGCTCAGTGGTAGAGCACTGGTCTCGTAAACCAGGGGTCGTGAGTTCAAACCTCACAGGAGGCAGCTGTACTTTTTCCCCAGTAAATCTTAAATATTTTGCATCACCAAGCATGGAAAGCTATAAACCATTCACGATATTTTGTCTTTCAGTCAGACAGAATTGCAAAATAAATCTTATATCATCCTAAGTGCTTTGAATAAAAGGGATGCGCCAACCGAAAGGCAACCCGACGTTCACCTCTCGGCGTCCAAACTTCTACAATCAAGATGATGGACTTAAAATTTTTTCCCTAAAAATCTCAAATATCTTCATCTCCGGAGTCTAACCTCAGCTCACATTGACAATTACCAATCAAACTAGTCACTGGCTGTGGAGCACAGTCTAACAGATTTATGATATGATTATGGTCACGCGGACGCATCGAGTAGACGAATGAGTCGTGACATTAAAATCGAAAATCAATAACCTTTCATTACCACGTATTTTATAGCATCGAATGACTCATTGACTTATGACCTAATCATACACGTGTTGCTCTCTCACGGCAGTCAAGTTGAAGTCGATTAAAAATGCGGAATCGCTTGTTGAAGGCGTGGGACGTAAAAAAGCTAATAAAACAATTTTCACTTTTAACTAGCGTATAAAATTTCTCGAATGTCCAAAGCAGACCAGAGAATTAGATAAGGATTCGACGATCAAACGAGCCAAGCGAAATCGATGACTCGCGTCATCATTGATCTGAGTAATTTCCGAAGCGGAAACTCCCCCGAGATATCTGTACAGATACATTCTTATTTTCCTGAAGACTCAGCTCTTAGGTAACCTTTGTCCTTTCTCCTTATTCCTTTGGAAACGTCAATAAGGATTCCTAATCTCAAAGCGGCCGATTGTTTCCGTGAGCCAGACTTTGTCTGTCAGAAGAGAGTGACAGAGAGAGAGAGAGAAAGAGTGAGAGAGACGTAGAAGAACGAGGGGGAGGAAGAAGGAGACGAAACGAGGCGCATGTCTTCCCTTTATATGAGCAATTGAGTTTTAATCGCAATCTTTCGCCTTTCCTTCCTTTTGCCCTGGTTCCCGACCGTGAACCTTCGAAACGGCATATTTATCGTGGCCGCGCTTGTTAATTAAACCTCGGTCGGAGTTTTCGCCATTTATCTGGTCAGGCGAGCGAGAAAATTGGCAGGAGAGTAAACCGAGTAAAATAGCGCGTAATGCCGACGTAAAATCGTCCGTAACCAACCCTTAACGAAGTATTATAACGTTTGATTAAACTGCAGCCCTCGCCGGCAGCAGCCGAGTTCATTCGTATTCCATAAAATCAAGTAAATCTCTATAAGAAGAACCGAGCCAACGAACGAACAAGGCGGCTCTTTACTCGATAGGATATACGATATATGTATAGCTATGTATCTCGAAGAATGCTCAATTAAGGGACCAAAGGAAGCTGCTGAAAAATGTGTCAGGGGATGAAACGTTCTTTTGTCCAACTGTCTACACGCTCCTTTCATAGTTCGATTGTCCCATCGATGCTCACGGCCGCTGCTTGTGTTATTCTTTTTCCGAAGATTCTCGAGATTCCAGTCTCGAGGCGTCGCGACGGGTTCATTTAATTCGTCGAAGCGACGGCATTGTCTCCTGCGATAATTAAACTGAGTAACGTGACGGCTGACGACTGACGCCTGACGTCGTTATGATTTCCGGGTTGCCGTGAATTTTGCTTTTGTGTTTGTTTCTTGGCGTCCAGCCAAGCTGAGACGAAATGGATCAATGGACTTTTCAAAGAGAATTAATAGCCGGCTATTTGTTCGCTTTACGAGGGAACTAAATGGAAACAGGAATAAGCAAAAGCGGGGCCAGCATAAAAGAGAAGGTGAACTCACCTGAAAGCTATGATTTACGTTCTTAATGCTGCATTCCGCAAACGTCAGGTCGATCAGCTCGATCTCGTCGAAGATGGCTGCCTGAAAAATGAGGAAGCAAAGAAAAGTCAGCGCTATCGTTAAAGATCAGGGGCTGAAGGAGATTCGGCTAGGTGCGAAACCCGACAGGAGGGAGCAGGGGGAATTCAGAGTGGAAGGCCCGAGTTTTGGCTCTCCAATCAATTTATCAAATCATAAAGTAATTTCTGGGTTCAGTGACCTCGGCAAGTCGTGCCGCTCACTTTCGGAAACTGATAAGCGAATCGGTAGCCGAGAACCTCAAAAGCCTGATGCCCTGCTTAAGTAATTCTGATGCCTGTGGTTTTTCGTCCTCCCTGGATCTGTCTGGTCTTTTTTATCTATTTCCATTCGCGCCGTGACCTTTCGACCCAAAAGAGCAGTCGAATTGAAAATTAGCGATCGATCGCCTGGTGCAACAACTCGCCGCATTGCTTGAGGATGGTCGGGAGGGGGTAGCAGGTTCCAAGCGGCAGCGAGTCGCGCTTTTAAAGCTAAACAGTGCATCGCCTCCAACGCAATTACAAGTTGAGTAATTTTCTTTGATGTCGAACGGTACAACTTGGTCCTGATAAGGGTAGAATTTTGTGGGCAGCTGCCTATCAGCATACTCTACGCGCGTATAACGACGAGCTATCCCTCGATCCTTTAGAGGCGCGACGGGAGATGCAAAAGGGTTGCGAGGGTGAAAATCGAGATGAAGGGATGAAACAATTGTGGAAATTGATCGAATTTTCCTTCTCGGAGGATTCGTGGACCTGGGAGACTCGGGGGACTCGGTTGCACTTTGTCATTCGAATTCTCAGCAAAAGGGTGGATTCCCAGAGGTAGACTGACAATGAGTCAAGACAGTCGAAGAGATAGTATTGAATTCTTGATAAAAATTCTGAATGTCCCCTATACTGCTTAGACGTCTCAGTGTGCCAAACAAAGGGAGAATTCCAGGCCTCAAAGGATAACGGAGGGTTGCGGCACACCCTATAGATTCGGTGTAAGCGGTAGAACGACGAAGGGAATTGATTTGCTGTCATTTACAGGATGCCGTCGCTCTACGTTGTCTCCTGGTTTTATCGGGCGTCGAGACGCTCCGCGTCGGAATATCTCCTCCCTTTTCAAAAATATCCAAATACGTTCCCTTCTATTTCTACGTTTGACCTACTCCCGCCGTGCCCCGCGATTCGCGCAATTCGTCAATTCACGAGCTGATTAAAAGAGGGAGGGAGTTCACCCTCGTCCCTGTTTCCTGGCCCCTTTTAAAACTTCCATTTTGCCAAATTCAATTTCCCGCCCGATATTTTAAAAGCGTCCATTTTCGTTGTTCGAGCGCACCTTTCACCCTTGTACACCTGGTCTCTATAAAAGCAGCCCCTTCTAATTATTCGATTTTCATCCATCTCTCGCTCATCCAGCGTCCTCGAACCTTTCTCCCGTCACCTCTGAACTTTCGAACCCTTTCACCCATCTGACGCTGATAAATATTCAATCGGAACCCAGCCACGTATCGCTACTTGGATTCGTACGTGCTGCCTGCAAAACAGAATCTGATCCGACAAATGGAATTTGCCGAATCCACCTGTTAATCCGAACGGGCGATTGATTGGATTGCTAATTCCCAAAAATCTAAAAGATTCCAGCTGATTCGATCTGATCGATCAGCCTCGATTTATTGACCACCCCAGTGATTAAGTCCAGCCATCCTCATTTCGTCTTCCCTTTCGAAATAGATCGAACAAATATTGCCGCGTCACGACATCCTGCTGCTTCGTTATCGGAGCCATCAGATTCGATGGACGCGCAATACCTGTGGTGAGTAGCAACGGCTACGACACCGGCAGACATGATTGATTATTGCTAAACTGGGAGCTTTTTCTAGTCGACTCGACGGGAGCACTTTGTGGGCGAAATAAGCGTGTGGCGTGAATGCAGGACGAGAGAGAGAGAGAGAGAGAGAGAGAGAGAATCATCCGAAAGCTCCGAAGGAGCAGTAACACGACTCCCTAGGGATAATCCGTGAGTGAAAGCTTTTCCATTGTTTCATCTAGACTTTTATTTTTTTTATGGCCTTCCATTCGCTCCAAATGCAATTTCTTGGTTATCCCGATCACTTCGTAGTTGCTACTATTATTTTCTTTCCCTTTCCACGTTCCTGTCTCTTTTATCTTATTACGCATTTTGACTCTCGCATCCTGATAAACGCCTGGCGTGTCATCCCTGGGGAAGGGAGAAACAAATTTTTAAATATCGACTATTCTCTTTAAGTTATCTCTAAACATAAAACTGTCTCCCTCCGCATCTCTCCCATCTTGGCTTAATGAATAAATAATGAAGGATGGTCACCAGGTAAATCGATCTTCCCGTAGGAGGTGCTCGTGGACACTGGGTTATTCGCGAAAAATGGCGACGAGCAGAGAGAGAGAGAGAGAACGAGGAGTAGGAACACGAGATGGTGGCTCACGTTGTTACCCCGAGTCTTGCGCAAGTTTCCGGTCCAAAGGTTACACTGTCTTTGTACCCCCCGAGGTCATTGACCCAGCAGCCCAGCATCCCAGTCGTCCTTGCACCCTGTCATCCTGGCATCGCCCCATCCTTTCTCATCTCCTGGCCTCCCATCTTCTCTAAGAAAAGGCCCTTCCTCGTGTCCCTTTCGCCGTAAAACTGCGCGGTGCCACGTGTGTGCCCCTTAGGATATTATTCCGAAACGCCTGTCTGGGGAGCCGAAAAAAAATGTATCACCCAAACAACGAGGCTCAGGCTACCCATGTCCCCGTTGGCCAGTATTGTCAAGCCTTAGGAAGGATCTAGCTCTGGCAACCCCGTTTTTTTATGGTCCCTCGAGAATTAATATTAATCGCTTTCGGCTTTCCCACTGAAATTATTATTAATTGTGAATATTTTCTCGTCCCAAGTTTCAGCCTCCTGAAGCTTGCTGCTCTATTTCGAAAGAAAATCTTTTTTTGTGCCGGAGCAGGGAGGATCGAGCACTCGTAGAACCCGGAATATCAAACGAAGAGTGACGTGGAGGTGGAGGTCGAAAGGGGGTTAAGGAGGAATTGAATGAAATGGAGGTCAACCGGACGCGGCCGTCTGTTCTACAGCCAGTCGAAGAGCTAGAAATCCCGGATTTTCACTTCGAACTCGCTTGGTTCCACGAGAGAGATGAGAGTCACAATTACAGCGGCACAAACGACGATTCACCCCACGTGCATCGACAGCCTCCCGGTCCATTTTCCACATCTTCATCCCTCTAGACCTTATTCGCATTCGCCACCCACCCTGCTCTCACAAACTTTCGGTGACATCTTCAAGTTCTCGACACTCTCGGATAACGTCTGCGAAAGATCAGCCTGGCCAATCGAACGTGGACCAACGGACCGATTTCCTTATCGTAAAAATTCAATTAGTCGCGAAGCTACGCAACTCGTGATTTGCGGACTCTCGTATCACTGGATGCAGTCTGTATATTCTGATCGCCTTGCGGAACACTTTAGCCAGAGACCTTAGAATTGAGGGATTACGAGAAACAAGATAACCTCAAAATTCAAAATCAGTATGGCTGCGTCATAGTTGCGTCTAGTCACGCGACCCTTTTTACAGCCCATAAGACAATTTACTCCCCGTAAGGTTCAGTCGAGGGCAATCGAGTGCGCCGCTCGCGTCTCGCGTAATCTTCCGCAGCATCCCTAAACGCTGCTCCGTTCGATTGGTAAATTCTAAGGAATCTCGAAGCATCTCGCTCGTTAATAGCAAGGAGAGTAAAATCGAGTTCGGGACACTTTGTAGGGGCGGCAGATAACGTTTTCCCTATAAGCGTAAAATTAAGCCCAGCACACGTAACTAAGAGAGGGCTTTGCCAGTTATTCAAAGCTTCATGCAAATGACTATGAATACTGAATAGTAGGAACGCCACGTGGTAATAACTTCTTATTTCCCTCGAAGGATTTAACGGAGTCGCGAATGCGTCATCGGGTGGGGAAAGCGCACCTTCAAATTTCAAACCCGTGAGTCACGGTCAAACATACTTTAACTAATGAGTAATCACACACAGGGGTTGTTCCTGGGACGTGATTGTTTTCGTTTTATCAAGCGAAACGACGTGTAGAGTAAGTAATGACCTCGATATTTTTATCAAAAAATTCAAGTTCCCAATAATACCCAAAACGTGCCCATCTGCTAGGTCCTCCTTCTGCCGTTTAATTGCTCTCTCGTGCCCCCCTCCCACCCTTCCGGGCCATTCGCTCTATCATCCACGCCTATCTTATCGGACTGTTTCAACACGCGAAATAAACCGGAAATACATTGTCCTAATTAGTTAAATTCTTTGAACCTTCACATTCAGGTATCTCGAGTAACGTCCGTAACGCAATGCTGGACCAGAGATGCTGGGGAAGATGAAAGACAGGGATGAGAGAAATATGAGACTCGAGTGAACTACGTCGTTTCGAATTTCAAAATTGGCATTCCTATCGAGGACCCTCGACTACGGCCGATGTAGCCAGCTTCACCCTGAGAGTACGTCTGCTGTCGCTTTTAGCTTGACATTTCAAAGCCCAGTTGGACGAGCGCGGATAAATATTCGCTTCTGAAATTTAAACATTTCTCTTGACGTGCATTCTGGATTCTCTTTGTTCTTTCCACAGACTCCCTACCGGATGCTCAAACATTTGTAACTTACCGTGCAGCAGGGAACGACGACTTGAGATGCTTTTGGCTGGATGATTGGGGCAGATTAGAGTCGAATGGAATTATAGATGGGCTTTGGCGCGTTAGACCGTGATCTTCATTAATTAGTAGTTAACTGCAAGGACCCCTTTAATGATTGTCAATACGATATAGTTGGACGTAGATATATTAATTAAGATATATTGCTTATTCAAAATTCGAAGGATTTATCCAAGACCTTTTCGACTAATTAATATTTAGGAAACCACTTTTGAGGGGTTTTTAAGTTTTCGTCGATACCCATTCGACAATGGTCATTTTATTTTATTTATATCTTTATAATTAGGATTCGCAAAGTGACTACCGCACGTTATTATTAATTATCAAGTGGAGGCTAAGAGCGTCCGAGAACATCTGACTCGTCAAAGAGCATCTCACAGTCTAGATACGCAAATCTCTCTCGGACGACGTCTCGTCGATCATTGTTAAGGCATCGGGCGTCTTGCACGTTGAATGACGCAAAATGATTTTTACGGTTATCGTTTTCGTCTCAACTTTTTTTTTAACGTCAATCCCGTAAGAGTGATTTATTATTCGCGTGCAGAAAGCTGCGGCACCCGCGTTATGTCCTGGTGGGACGTAGAGATAAAGAGACTGGAGAAAGAAGACGTCAGCAGACTTATTGCATCCAGCTTCTGGATTGGTCCAGAGCCAATAGAACGCGCGGGCAGTCGGGCTCGCGAGGAACGAATTTTTTTGCTGATTTCGGCAATAATCTTTTCACCCGAATTCCACCAATTCCTCACTAGCATCCGAGCATCGGCGTCATCTTCGGCCCCTTCGAATGTTTTCTCACCCCTTGGCGAATTCTGACTTTTCCTCGACGTTTCCGCGATGCCAAACAGAAATTGTTTTCCCCTTTATTTTCCCCTTCCCGCGCCTCGCAAAATTGCGAATTCTTCTTACCGGAGATGCGCGTCGATTCTTCTGGCATTATGCAACCCCATTGCGTCCCCAAGAATTCCCCTTGGAATTCGTAAACGTGATCCGCAGAACTCAAACCCGTCTCCAGCCTCCCGATTCTCTTCCAGCCCGACGTGCCCGTCAGCCTGACGAGTCTCGCGACGAATATTTATCTTTTTAATTTATTATCAATTTTATCCTCCCTTCATTTTTCAATTTTATTTTTGTATTCCCGATACTTTTAACGGCACCCCCATCCATACGCATTGGCTGTCTCTCTCCTTTCTCTCCTTACGCGCTTCCTCCGTTCACGCGGCCCACGAATCCTTCGACGTTCGGTCGTCGCTTACCGGTTTCTATTTATACAACGTATTTTACACGGTCTCGTAGCTTCGAGTTAATTAAGGCCCAAAATCAGGCCCAATAAGTTTAACTTCCAGTAGGCCTACACCACGCTAACAAGCCACCTCCGTGAAGACTCGGCTCGCATCCGCTGACTCGCTGGCTGTGGTGTCGTCTGACGTCGCCGTCGCCGCCGGTACTAGTCGCACCGCTCGCCGACCCGTCCGTTTATCGAAACATCCGAGGATGCGAGGATCCCTCCCTTATACCTTCCTCTCTCTCTCTCTCACTCTCTCTCTCCCTCTCTCCATCTTTCTCCCTCAGACCGATCGAACAGATTCTGCGCGCGAGCTTCTCACGGTGCCTCAGGTGTGTCCCTCTCCATTTGCATCGTCCTCGCGTACATCGCGATATACCTACGCGTAGATGTGCAGGTTTTACTACATCGTCCGTACAACCCCTTTTTAAGGGTTGAATACGTACTGAGAAACTGCCGCAACGACTTTTACTCAAAGCTCGTAAATTTAATCAATCTGATCGATAATCGATTAATGGCAGAGGACACTCTCTCTGGTCTCTGGTCGGACAACGACACAGTCACGGACGTGCCTCGCGTTATCTACTCGAGCGTCCTGCGTCCCTGAGAGACTTGAGTTACGACTACGCCATGCCTTTCGGCTGCAATTACGGTTTCCACTTTCTAGAACCCGTGTCGTCCGGAGTATCTTCGGTTTTGAGAAATCGAAATATTTTACGAGCAATTTCTCCCTGGGCTGCTCCTGTTTTTCGTGCCTATCGGCCGTAACACGGGCCGAGTATTTCTTTTTTTGGCTACGAAAGACGCCGAGCCTAAAACGCATTTACGTCCAAAACGTAACTTGCCGATGTGGCGCTGTTGTTGCTAGTGATGGGAAGCCTGTGCTAAAATTCATATGGCACGTTTCATCCTGTGCCATTATTTTTCTTACGTTCCGTAGCGTTCAGAACGAACCACTCTCGTATGATACTTTTGCCTCAATTTCAGACGCTCTCTAGAAACGAGGGCTTTCTTTTTTTTTCATGGTTTTCTTTTACGCTGGCACTTTTCATTCCTAGCAGTGCAAATCCTCCAAGCATAGACTCGGCGGACGATAAAAACGAACGGGATAAAAAAGTGCGTTAGTTCGTTCTATAATACCTAGAGGCTTGCAGAATCGTAGCGATCAGCTATAGGGAGAACTGAGGAGGGGACCTGAGACAGGGGGCACAGAAAAAACTTGTTGGAAAGGTTAACACTGATGTCAGAGTCCAAAGAGAGGGGGGAGCGAGGGGAAAATCGTGAAGATCGTTTAAAAGAAAATTGCCTTCATCGTTTTTGCAAGCTCCGCTATCGAACCACTTGAACTTTTTTCTCAGGTTGGCACTCGAACAGTATATTCGGAAATTCGCTGTCAGAATTAACTTAGCTCTGTACAGTCTTGTAAAAAAAAAGAAAAAATGCTAAAAATGAAATGCCTCATTTTTGCTATTTTGTTCCTTCAATGAGAGCCGAGGAATCGCGGAAGGAAAATTCGCCAATGTAATTCTGTATAGACCCTCCCACCCCACGCCCCCCCCGCACCCCCACCCCACCCCGGGCCTGCCTCGCTCGAAAACCCCATCAGTTCATCAAACTTTTCGCATTTTAGTCTTCCTCCCCAGAAACACCAATAAAATCTCTGGCAGTAGCCGAGAACGATTTCATGGAGAAAATAATGCCGTAATCGGAGCACCGCAAAATTCAATGAAAGTCTTTCTCCAAGAGAGTTTGAACGAGTTGAATGCGACTGTACCTACAGATATACCAGTCTTCCATAGTGCTCTGTAGCCTATACATATATACTATAGCGCAAGCATCCGTTTCTCTCTCCACCCATATGAAATCCAACAGCCGGATGAAGCACAGAGGCTACAAACTACAGACTCCATCTATTGTCTGGGCATTCCATTATTATACGACAACTTTCCATTGCGCGACACAAAGTGATTTACTGGCTCGAACAGAAGTACAGATTATTTTGCAACGAAACCCACTCATTCGCATTCGCACGATATAACTGGCAATTCCAGCTACCCGCAGCCCAGATACCCCAGTTGAGCTTTTATCAGAGTTTCGAAGATATCTCTACATTCGGAAGAAAGAAAGGCCAGTTTTCACTGATTTGAATGCACGTCTCGCGCTTGTCGACTCACTCCTGGCATTTCTCAGTTGGTTCCGCTTTTGTCTTGTACACCTATATATAGGTATATGTATACGTGGACGTATCATCGCCAAAGAGAACCCATCGAGGCTGCTCTAATTAGGGCGACGATGTGTAACAAGTCGATAGGCAAAGGGAGGACGGGTTAGCCGAGAGTACTTTTTCGAAGCGAGTAAACAATGCCGATGAGATATATGGGACACCTACCTTGGTATCTTTAGCGTAGTAGAGCGTGTGGTCTTTCAGCTTGAAGTATCTTCGACGCCAACGCTGAAACGACCAGGTCTGCTTCATCAGGTAACCCTCCTTCGTGCAACAGGACTGTAGGGAAAGGAAGGCGCATTTTGAATATTTACAAAATAATGTTTTCGCGTTGAGTTACGCTTCCGCGGTGATTTCTATTTAAAGCGCGTAGAGAGGTCGGATGATAACGAGTGAACTTTAATCAGCTAATTGTCTAATTATGCAAATGGATCAGAGCTCCGCCGATATCCTAATTAATCCATGGTACCTAGCTCGCATTTCTAGCGATCGTAACTCTTTTTGTTTCTTTTTATAAGAAAAAAAAAAGGTGCAAGACGACGGCCTTGAGCAGTCGCGAAGCCATTTTCTGTGTGCAATGTAAAATAGGCCAAGTGTGCCACTGTAATGAAAAGCTCCGTGCTGATTGCCAGTGGTAGGAAAAGGTGTAGGCACTGCGAGCTTTTTGCAATTCTTCGCGATAAAGCGCGATTTTATTCGCGCCAGAAGTTCTTCAATGAAAGAGACGAATGTTCAATGTGAAATTACGTAAGACATGGTAACAGTCGTCAGGTTTCTTATCATTTCCAGTAAAATCATTTTCCTACTCTCATACGTTGTCTTGTCTGATAACCAAGATTTCTATCCAGATAAATTTTCATCTCCTCACCGTATTTTTGATATCCCTGTTGGTACTGAGCTTCCGGTGAAAGCTCCTGGCTGGTTCCATTTCCGCTTCGCTCTCCGAGCTCTCCGCAGTCTCTTCCTTCGTTCTCTCCTCATCCTCCTGTCTCTCTGCCTCCTCTCCTTCTCGAACTGCCTCCACAAATCCACCATTTTCCTTCTTAAATACTACTACTTCCTGGCCACTTTCGCCAATGGGCTCGATTTCCGCTTCCAACGGACTCTCCATTCCTGGCCAGGAAGCTCCAGGATTCCGTTAGCTTCGCTGATCCTCGTGCCCTCGAATTCTCATTCTTCCGTTCGCGATGCGTAAATTCGATGCTCGGCGTCGTTCCTCTCTCAATTATCGTTCCAGCTCCTACGTTCCTCGGACTTCACTTCACTTCCGTTGCACTTGAACTTTTGAATGGCCCGCGCGAAACTCGACGCTCATCCCGCGAATCAATGCACGGAACCTCCCCCGCTGCCAAACTTATGAGTACGATTGCCCGAAGGAGCGTCGCTTCTCGAGAAGCAGTCACTCCGGACGCAGCATCTTCTAGGAACCTTCGTATACGCTCCCGTACGAAAATCTGCTACTCAAGAACTAGTGATATTTCCGTCTGCTTTTTCCTTGCTGAAAGATATATACATATATTTACCGAATAAATCCGTCCCGCATCATAGATGAGTTGACGCTCGTACGTGCGTACGTTCTTGTCTCGCGTCTATCTTTTTTATCTATTCCCTCAGCCTTGGAACTCCTTGCCGCGTGTCGTCCGGAAAGTTAACGTGAAAATATCTCCCGTTCATTTCCCACTCGGCGTAAGAACGAAAGACCCGCGAGAGTATCGCTCTCTCGCACTCACTCACTCTCTCTCGTATCTCCGTGACTTCCAGGATTCTCCCGAGGCTGCTATCTACACGCAGTGACATTACTCCTGGGAAATTCAAGGAAGACAACTATGAGAAATGTTTCTGAGCTGCTTGCAGCTGGACACGCTCGGAATGAGGAAGAGCTCGACTGTCATTAGAGTTTTCCCGAGAGCGTATTTTTACATAACGCATGATAACCCGCCTCTCGTTTCATGGTATACAGGCAAGTCGGTAAATTTCGTTTTCAAGTAAAATACATAATGTTTCTCAAGGAAATCCCGAAAATTGTCCAATGCGAAGCTTCCGCCTCGACGACGTTCCCCTGGGACAGCGCGAACAGAGAAGAGAGCTGTTACGGTCCTGGACACTGAGGAAAATTCTTCTTCGGTATGATATTAATCACAACACCGATCTACGAATGATTCTTTGATTGGATTGCACCCACGGACACGTACACACACAGCTGCAGGCGTACCTTCTCTGCACAGTGTACCCCCTCTCTGAATAATTTATGTATATTTAAGATCGAGCCCCTGCAGAGTTTGCTGCACACACCGCTCAGCTTCGCAAAAATGAAGCCGGTGCTAAACGAATGGCTGACCCGGCCCGAGCCTGCGCCTTTTCGCCGCCCTTCTTTTCCGACCAGCTGCTCTTTCTCCACTGCTTTATAAAGGGGAATGCAAAACTGCCGTACCTACCAAAGACTCGTGGCGTCTTCCTGGCAGATAAATGGATTAGGCATTTCCACGTGCTTTGAATCTGCCGTACTGACGGATCGTCGAGGATGCTGCTATCTGTGAGTGGAAGCAGCTACTACTTGGTCGAAACACGCACAAGCTGTTCCTCGGTGAATGAACAACCTCCGAGAAACATTTAGGGCGTGAAGGAACTATGCCAAATACAGGAGTGTTGCAAATTACTCTAACAAAAAGTATTGAAATTATATCGATCGGAGATGAGTAGGGAGATGCACAACGCTACAGTTTTAGGCGATACCAAAAACAGGGCGCTAAGCGGCGAGTCCAGCGTCCAGGAGTAGGATTTTGTGATCATCGCCTCCGTCGACAATGCATATCCCGTCGTAGCCGAGCTGAACGTGATCACGAACGTGTAGCCTGGTGCCTGGTAACCTCGAGGTGCTCGAATATGCCGGGAGGAGATGATCTCGACATACAGAGTTGCCCGGCAGAGGAGACGACCCGACGGAGACGTCTCCACGGACCGGCAGAAGCCCGGGTGAGATACCGG
>JARQTI010000712.1:273864-312642 GCA_030142655.1 Trachelus tabidus
CTTTTCGCGTTGCTCTCGCGACATCCGAACAATTCCGTGGACTTTCTGTGAGTGTTCCGGAAGTGCAGTGCTGTGCCCTAGTGAAGTGTCCACCTGAGAGTCTCCTGGATGCAGTTCTCGGCCTTCAGGGGGTCAGCTGCAGCAGCACCGGTGAGTACACCTTTACTGCATTCCATCGTTTTCGTCTTCACAGTTTTTCTTTAAATTTAAGATAAGTACGTAGCAAGTACAGCGTTGCCGCCGTTTTTTTGAGTTTTTCAAGAACGTACCGCTTACACACCTTTACAGTTAGTGCCATTCGAAACAGTATAGTCTCCAGTATGATTCAACAATAGGTTTTTTCAATAGTTCTCGAGGAGCTCTATAGTTCCTGGTAGGTTTTAACAATAGTTCTGCTACTTAACATCGGTAAAATACCTCCTAAGGATGCTAGTCGCGCCACACGCTTCGAGTGCAGGTATGCATAAGGAGCTGGCTTTCAGTATTTTCAGATTGTGTTTGAAACAGTTCCGGGAGAGTTCTCTCCAGTACTCAATGTTGGAACTGTTGTTAAATAATGCTGGAAGCTAGCACCGGTTTAGCTCCATGTTTTTGGTATCGCGTAAAACCGTAGCGTTGTGCATCTCCCTACTGATCTCTGTATCAATGCCAAGACATACATAAGTCGCTACTTTTATCGGAGAAAGTTCACTGGTTCTCTCAGAGATGGCGCCACCCGTCACGCCCTTTCATAAAAATTTACCCACTGAAGTTTCGATGATGCAATTTTCAAATTACGTTCGAAATCATTTTATCGCCGGTTGTCTGTATTTGGAGCGAGACTTAACCGAGTCCCTTGATAAGTCGCCAACTGTGAAGGACTGGAAGCTTCGCGGGCTCGCAGTTGAATCGTTCTGTTCCTAGATAGAGCTTTTTTGAAATTCACTGAACCTGAGTCTGATTATGTTTCTATCGGATGCATCCAACGAATGGGGAATTGGCGGTATTCATAGTATTGAAAAGAAAACATCAGGGTGATAAGATTGTTCACCCAGTCTGGTACAAAATTTATTAATGTCATAATTTCCGTGATTAAAATCGCCCACGTTTTAATACGTCTGATTCTCGATTGGTTGAGAGAATCGAGGGTCGAGGACCGTGAACAGCATCTGCGTAACACTTTTCGTGGAGCATAATATATGAAACAAGTGAAATTACATGCAAATTTACTAGAAACGGAAAAAGTCCGAAAATATTGAGTCCGGAAAATTGTGAAATGCGAAATAAAGACTTGTCTTAAAGAGTCCTGAATAAAATAACTTATCACCACGTAGATCTAATCGCGCTACAAATTTATTTCGTGCGGGGTCATTAACTCGTGGCGTATGAATTTGGAATGAGCTTGAGGGTGGCCTGGAGAGGACAGACTATGAGCAAACCACAGTGACTCCTGGTTACGAAGCGAACTGGCCGGCAGAGGGTGGAAAGAGGGTGGCGAACGTGGAAGTGCGCAGGCGCGTTGACCGGTGTCCACCATCGCGGCATTTCTCGACGCGTTCACCAACCTGCTTTGTCGTAGAAGCTTAAAAAGTATACCCTGACGTGTCCACTTGGATTTAATAATTGCCGCCAACCAGATCGGAGTCCAAAAAGTCATATTATAAAGAAAAATTAAAGATACGTGTTCCTAAAAATTGGATTTGAATCCGGTAAGTCAAAGCACCATTCTAGTCCTACTTTTCTTGATAACAATCAGCAAAGGAATTCCTAAGATTGGAGGCGCCGTCTTCCGGTTCTTCCAAATAGCCTTCTTGTGTGTCTTCCGTTCGCCAATAATTCTGCATCGCTTACGAAGTGAAGAAAGTGGAGGAACCTGTATAAGGAGTCTTTTAGGATCGTCCTTGAAAGCTCTAGTTTTTATGAAGTAGCGCACCAAGTCGCTTTAATTAATTATTTCATACGAAGAATCAATGAAATGCTTTAAGCTGAATCCTCAAGCGTGTCGCTCGTGGCATTGCTTCTACGTACTGACGTTCGTAGTCAGTAAGAAGAAGGGTGGTCGTCAGTCGACAGTTGTCATTGTGAATCAGAGCAAAAAAATAGAAAAAGTGGTCCAGCCCATGCATGACCCAGTGACCTTCGACAGATCATTCGCAAAGTATATCAGAACCGGAAATGAATCCCTCCCGCTTGAGAGAAATATTAAGAATATCGAAAATGTGTGAAAAGTTAAATTTCGCAGGAATGGAGAAGCCAGAGTCGTCAATGGGTGGCGGAAGTGTCGTTGATCTCGAGGACCGAGATCCCAACAATCTAAATCAGCATCTTCAGGTTGGTTCGACCGATCGATAAATCGAATTAACGTGAGCCCCTGAACGTTCAGGAAAAAAATAGCAGTGTGTTCGGATTGCGATATCATAATTGCACAGTAGCCCTTAGCCTTATCAGTTTTCACCGGCACACCCTCGGCGACATCAAAATTCGTACGAATGTTCAAAGGATCAATTTATTTGACGAAGATCAATCGATTTGACTGATGACGATTCGATCGCTCGCACGAGAAAAAAAATCAGCCGCGCTACTTTCTGGATCATCAGGCAGCCGCGTTACGTTACAACCAAATTAATGATTGGCAGGTTATGTGGGATGACGTAATCGGAGAACCAGACGGCATAAGAAGCCCCGAATGCGCCTGGAGACTGAGTGGGCATTGTTTTCGTCTCTCAAGAGGATGTTGCTACGTCTTCCTGTCGGTCCTCGTCGCTCCCCTCGCAGCCCTTTGCCTCGGCTTCACCTTTGCGTGTCTCGCATTTGAAGTAAGTCCGCACAGCTTTACCCACAAGAATCCCTTCGTTTACCAAGGAGAAAGAGGATCGATATCAGAGGAGACCCCCAAGAGAAGCCAGCGCACACTCGATACCCCTAATAAAGAGTCCCGTGCCTGGCTGAGCTTGCAGCGAGTAGTCACTTTGACCCAGGCCACAATCTGCCCCTTTCATCTTTGTTCCAGCATATATGGTGCGTGGCTCCCTGCCTCCGCGTCTGGAAGATCACGTGCGCTGCCACCAGGAACTTCTTCACGGCATTCACGCAGGCCCTGATCCGGCCGTGCGCCGATTCCATCGGCTACCTCTTCCACAACGTGCGAGTCTTTAGCCAGAGGCTGCCGGATGGCCCAGATCGTAAAGACGATATCCTCGTAGTGTGAAAGTGCGAGGGCGGTTTTGACTTTTTTTTTTCAAAATTTTAATATCCGTCATTGGCGATCCAATACCATATCGATGAAATGCACGATGATCTCTCTCGGATAGCAAAAATATTCCAATTCGTCCAACAGTTTCACCATATTTCGATACGCTCTAAATTGATAAGAAATAAGATTACCTCGCTATCACTCAAACTGACCCGAGCCTACGACACTGGATCGAGGCGTCGGAGCGTCGGGGCGCTCAATGCTCCACCAGACTGGCTCGGCCCACGAAGTGGAGGCGACGCTTGTGCGTTCGGCTTGTCGCTATTTCCATAACACTGCGTATCAGTGACGACGGACGTGTGTTGCGTGTTAAGTGAGCGTCGGGACGTCACTTGACAAAAAACGCAAGATTATTCGATGGTCGGCAGCTACTGCGCCGAGCAGTGATAAAAGTATTCGTGCCGACTAGAGACGCTCGTTTGTTTTCCTCCTGGACCAAAATGGCGATTCGTGCAAGGAACTTTATTAACAGGCTGGTCAACACCTGCCAGACCAGTCCTACGACAAGGCGTATCCTTTCCTATTCTCTCTGTGTGTCTACAGTACATACAACCTCTGCCTAATGAAGATGCGTAATTTCTTGTGGATTGTACATACAGAGTACCATCGCGATAAGCGCTTGTATAGTTATGTAATCCGACTGTAAAATCAAAACTAAAGTTTTAAATAAGCTAGGCAATAAAGCACTTCGTCTATGAAAACTTCTTAATGATTTCCTCGACCGTACAGAATTCTCTGTCTCGTCGTATCTTGGAGAAAAAGGTGAGTGAATGATTTAATCAGAGAGACACGTGACTTGGTCTACCAGTGACGCGCGGAGCGACACTTGGGAGACTCTCGAGCTGACTGAATAGAATCCAGAGTAGGCTTGGCGCTAGTATGTTTTGTACGTAGGAATGTTGGCGGGGGGGGACGTAGTATGAGCGGGGAGCAGAGGGGAGGCAGATATTGGACCGGACCCGTCAGATCTCTTATTTGATAGTGCGTGCGGAGAGATAGCAAAAAAAGAATACATGTAAATGGATCCGTGTCTTTCTCAGTCCCTTTCAACTGGGAGGATCCCTTAAATCTGGAGTCGCGATTGACTCAGGATGAGATCATGGTGCGTGATCAATTCCACGTCTACTGCAAAGAGAAATTGGCGCCCAGGGTGATCGAGGCGAATCGCAGGGAGATCTTCGACAGGAGTATCTTTCAGGAACTCGGAGAAGTGGGAGCTATTGGCTGCACCATAAATGGATATGGGGCTGCTGGATTATCCTCAGTGGCCTACGGGCTCCTGACGAAGGAGGTCGAGGCCATCGACAGTGGGTACAGGTCAGCCCTTTCCGTGCAGTCTTCTCTGGTTGCTGGCGCCATCCACGCGTATGGCAGTGAAGATCAAAAGGACCGATTCCTTCCAAAACTTAGTAAGTACAGATCAGGAAGGATCCAATGATCGAAGGATCGATTGCAAACCTTGACGCTTTCCTTCAAGTATCCGGGGAGCTGGTTGGCTGCTTCGGATTGACCGAGCCCAATCACGGTAGCGATCCTGGATCCATGGAAACCAGAGCAAGATTCGATACCGTCAATAAGATCTACAGGTTGAGCGGCAGCAAAACATGGCTAGTACTCGATCGTCAACGTCAACCTCATCGTGACCACGTGACACGGCTATTGGACCTTACCTATATATTTTCAGGATCACGAATTCTCCCGTGGCCGATATACTGATCGTTTGGGCAAAGTGCGACGACGGTAAAGTACGGGGATTCATAATCGAGAGGAAGGACAATGATAAGACGTTGGAGACGCCGAAGATCGAGGGTAAATTTTCCTTGAGGTGTTCGGCCACAGGAATGATTCTCATGGACGACGCTGTCGTACCGGAAGAGAATCTCTTAGCCAATACAGTCGGTTTGTCGGTATGTCTTTTTATATACAATGCTTAATAGATGTTACCATATATAAAAGTAATCTAGGGTCCTTTTGGATGTCTGAACAACGCGCGTTACGGCATAGCCTGGGGCGCTCTGGGCGCGGCAGAAGCGTGCTTGAAGGTAGCCAGAAATTACACCCTCGAAAGACATCAGTTCAAGAGACCCTTGGCAGCTAATCAGTTGATGCAGAAAAAGATGGCTGACATGATGACGGAGATAGCGATCGGTCTTCAGGCTTGTCTTCAAGTCGGCAGATTGAAGGACGAGAACAAGTGTGTATAGAAAGTAACACAAGGAACTTGATTAGAGAATTTCACGCGCACCTTTCGTAGAGCCACACCGGAAATGATTTGTATGATCAAGAGGAACTCGGCAGGCAAAGCCCTGGATGTCGCAAGGACAGCCAGAGACATGCTGGGAGCCAATGGAATTTCCGACGAGTACCACGTCATCAGACACGTCATGAACTTGGAGTCTGTGAATACTTACGAAGGTAAAGTCAGCGACTACGGAGCGACTTATCTCCATTGATGACGTCCTAATTCTCTATATCTAATTTAAGGAACTCACGACATACACGCACTTATTTTGGGAAGAGCCATCACGGGAATCGCGGCCTTTTGAGATTGATGGAAATTATATAGTGTGAGATCTTTGAAAATTACGCACGTCAAGCGCCGTCACGAACATCCTTCTGGCTCTTTGGTCTCTACCAAACACTTTGTTACTTTGATAAAAATAAATCTGTCTCGTGACAACTGAACGGCAATGTTTCTCTCTTGATAAAACACAGGCCTAGCTATTTGCCTGACGACAAGAGCATTCAAGTAGTCTCGAGAGCCGCGTGCTTTATTGCTCGTTTATTCAGTGGAATTGTGCTTTGACAAATTCAACGTTGTGTTACTTTCTCTCTCTCTCATACACACCCTTTTTCACTCACTCTCGCTGTTCCGTTTACTCGCGCGCAATTAAGAGCACCAATGTAAAATCACGGTAAGAGAAACAAAGTTATCTCGTGCCGATCTTGAACCTGCAAGTGAAGCTTCTAAGAGGAATTTTTTTTATTAATCTATTTAATCAGATAGCTAATCGATAAAACAATACAATCCTTGATCAGCCTCTCGTTTCAGCTTGATTGGCTAATTCTGATGCTTAAACGATACAAACGACTAAAGACTTCTCTCTCGCACACATTCATATATGTATATGCATATTCTCTCTCTCTCTCTCTCACTCTTCCCTCTGTCTGGCTTTTCACATTTTCAATTTTTGCCACCTTTTGCCAATCAATTATGTACAGGCTGATTCATCGCTCGATTAATTAATTCGTAGGAGAAAAAGGATCTGGATCCTTCTAGAATGCGCCCCAGGATATTCGTATTCCGTTTCTCAACTTCCGCATCTCTTCTCCTCTTCGTCATTTCCTCCACTCGTTCGACTTTTTATACATGTATATTACGCATTTGCACATATATATACATATATAATATATGTATCTCCGTTCAATCGATTTCGGTTTACAACGTCGAGATTCCCCTTCACGCCACCTCATCCATTCATACTCGATTTTAACAGACTAGGTCTCCGTATAAATATAATATTTTAGTGCTTTTAGACTAATTTGGTATTAAATGAAAATATAAAAATCTATATGTAACTACAGTTATGTATAATTGTCGTAGCCCGCCTGGCGATTTACAAGTGGTGCGATTTCTTCGCACTTCAATAATCAACAAGGAGCTCCCTTTCTTTCTTCCTCTTTTTTTAGAGCCAAGAAATCAATTTTCTTCCCGTTTGAAATTTCCCTCCTACTCTCCTCCGTCTACTTAAGGTTAATCCCTAAATCTGCCCTTTGACCCTTCTACCTCGCTTCTCTCTCTCTCCTCTCATTCCGACTGACTAGAGTTTCTGACTCGCGGCCAAGGCATCCACACACGCACACGCACACGCACTAATGCCACGCACGAGATAAACGTGGGAATTGGAGGATCCCGTGAATATATCGATCTTACTGATAATTTCGATAAGCCCTTATCGAGCTAGGAGGAAAAAGGGAATATAACGATTAAGAGTAAGGGGGATGCCTTGCGCCAAAAATAATTGTTTAATCGCGGCGATGCTCCTTTGACATTGTCGATTGCACAATTGACTTAAAAAAGAATAAGTAAAACTGAAGTACGTGAAAGTCAGCGAGTATAAATAATTTCATTGGTGTTAACTAAACGATAGCTGGTAAAGAAATAATTAATTATGTTATCAACGAGGGCGTAACACAGGCGATTCGATCGGATCGTAAATAAATGAAGTTTAATAGCTAAGTAATAAAACTTTACGTACATGTCGATAATTCAATTCAAGTACAACAATACGTCTCGTGCAAAAGTGTAAAGAAGTTCGTGCCACACTCAATAATCTTTACGACTTAAGTTGTGTTTAATAATTCTCGACTACAGTAAGCTCTTCGTAAAACGTAGTAACATTGTAGTTTACAGTAGTTTACAAATGTTCACGTCTCGATCGTCAATGTGTCTATTACATAGGTACACATCTTCATGTTGGAATCGAATTAGAAATTCATCCAATCTCCTGTTGGACACGTGTCTGCGAATTCGGTGTTGAAGAATTTCCCCGAAATTACGTAACCGCGATAGCCACGTATTATTTTGATATTACGAGTTACCCAGAATGTTTCTCTGTCTTATTTTTTTTTAAACCTTAGTTCGTCCCACTTCCTTCAAAACGGACGAAGTGATAGACGTTTTTTCAATTCGATTCCACCATTCGCACAAGTTTTATCTAAACACTCGGAAAATGATAATATTGTTTCTCAATACCAGGTTCATAATCCGCTCCAACCCAAAAACCAAACCCACCCACCCACCCACTCCCGCCTCTCTAGGATACTTTGTTAAACAATAAATAGTGAATCATTTGATTAAGCTATCCTTTGGTATATTTCGTGAACCTCTTGAACCTGTCAAACTGTCAACCTTGTGAACCCTCCAGATCACGCACAACGAAGGCTCCCCTGTCACACACACGCACACACACACACACCTCATTCATTCGGTTGATTCATCCATTCATCCGATCATTCGATCATTCCGCCACTCGGTCATTTATTCAATTTAATTTTTTTTTATTTATCTATAAAGCTATGTCCACCCACCCTCGCCCCTCCCACCCCACCGCCACTGCAACCAACCTTATTCACTTTAATTACAGCATTAAAAAATCCTTCTCGCACAAAAATTCCCATTCATTCCCATGATTCCTCCATGATCCCTTTCACAGAACTCCACGACCCTTCGTCCGTACGATGATCCTCGTAAGTACAATTAAATATAATAATGTATACTTGGTTTGCATTTGTATTTTACATTATCTCCTCCCGCGTTAACTAATCGATACCTTATTGTCGTGCGAGCTGTTTTTTCTCTTTATTTTATTCTTGTTCTTATTTTTGTTCTATTCTCTTTTTGTCTTTTCTTTAAGACTGCCGTTGCGCGAAGCAAAAGACTAATCGGATACGCGGTTAGCAGTTGCCACTGTCGTTCCTCTCCTGCCTGTCACTTTTTTCCGAATCGAATTCTAATCGAACCCAGGAGGACCGAATGAAAATATTTAAAAGTCTCACGGTCCCTCTATCACGATAAGTCGTCGTACGTGATAAGATATGTGGTAGTCTCAATTAGTAGAATAAATGTTTAATTATCCGTTCGATAAAAAGCGTCACGATCGATATCGAGCGAGGGACAAAATTTTGTCATTCAATAAGTTTAATTTTTTTCCAAAAGCAATCTCCACGGCGACAGGTGTATCTTGACAATTGTGTAATTATTAATTAAAATCAAATTTAATTAATTAATCTATTTAAAAGTGTATAATTAACGGACACGGCGAGTCGAGGAGAACGAGTGGGCAGAGCTGCTTAGCGAAAAATCGCAATATTTTGAAAATTTTCAACGTGCCATGTATCACCACTCTCCACTGCCATCATTTTTCTTTTTTTTTTCTTTTCTTTCTAATAGTCGTCCTCGATTCGATTACCATAATAATAATAAGTTTCGCCTTTCCTCAAGTATCTATACCCATTGCATATAAAAACACACGTATACACACACTGGATGAGAAATAGATTTTTACCTATGAAATCATTCTTTTCGGTCAGCGTCTACTGTCACTGTCACTGTCACTGTCAACGGTCCCATAAACGTCACGTGATCCCAATCTGTCAAGCAGACGTCAACGATCATCCTTTTATCGACTCGCTATAAGCTCCACCCCCACCCTGCCCCATTCGAATCGCCCCGAAAATTATATCAATCGTCTATCGATACGTCATTCTTTTTATACTTTAGCGTAATATATAAATAGATTATCAATTTTCATTACAACGTAATTTAATATTATCAATTAAGGTCGTCCCAACCTTTCGCACTTCCGCGAGAAGTCGGTTAACGAAAGATCGAGTGATCGTCGCCCTCCCTCTTAAGATTTTGTCTATCAATTTTTTTCTTATCATCCCTTATCATTTTTCAAGATCGCAAGGGAGACACTCACTCGCTCCCCCATTCGACTCTCATCCCTGTTCCTCATATAATATATAATATATATCTGTATACATAGACACACATATAGATATACACACTCCTGCCAACGTAGGCACATATGTGTATATATATATACATATATTTATGCAGTGTGTCGTTATAATTAATATATTATACTATGTATTCCGTTTACGTTACGTTTTTTTTGCATACCTAGGCGTGTCCAGTTTTTCAATACGTTTTATATTTATATTAACCGCCCCTACTACAAGTGTATCTAGCTACGACTTCTTATCGCGTTTCTTATTTCTCCTTTTTTTTTTCTTCTCTCATTTCTCTTAACAAAAACACGTCGTGTCGATATTTATAATGTATATTAATAATAATCGTTATCGATAATAATAATAATAATAATTAATAAACTTTCTCGTAACTAATGTATTTACAGAATTATGATACAAGGTATATAAGCACGTATTGAATCTCTGCGTGTCACGTGTGTTGAGTGTGCATTGTGTGTGTGTGTGTGTGTGTCTGTACAGTTCGTAACGCTAGTCTAACCTAACCTCTAGCTCTCGCAGTCATTAAATATGACGTCACAGCTCCCATTGAATTTTACGTTTATCTCCCCGTCCGCAGATCCGCGACGCAACGCGAAGATGTCAGGCTTATCTTTCTTCGAAATAATTGATTCAGCCGATTCGGCGCAGACGCCTCATATCGAAATGACTCGAGTTTTCCATTTCCCTTATCGCTCTTGATTCCCTTTCGGTTTTTCCACACGCACGCACACACGCTCACACGCACGCGTCCACTCTCGCACTCTCTCGCTTCCCCCGTTAACCCGTTTATCTTTATTTTATATTCATTATTACAATAATATATGTTTATTTTGTACTATATATGATCATAATCCGGCGACCGTGATGGCCGCATTTTGGTACCACGAATTTTATACATAACGACTGTTCGTCGAGCGTGTGCACTAATACCTTTATCTCTTTTATATTTTTCTTTCGTCACTCTCTCTCTCTCTCTCTCTCTCTCACTCTCCCTCACACACTCTCTTCGTAATTCCATTTGTCGTTCCGGTCCCAGCGTCCATCGCACAGAGCACGAGGAACGCTACGACGCGTTTCCGGCTTCTGATTGTTGGGCCAAGAGTGACGCTACAGTCTTTGAAAATGTCTCTTTGGTGCACCTGGAGTCTCTCCTGCCCACGGACATACGCAATACGTACACGCACGGATTTATCACTTTGAGAGCGCATGCGCGCGTTATCTGTCTCTTTAAAAAGTTCCTCACGTTTGATTGACCAACGAGGAGTTGACGAGTCTCCTTCCCTAGGACCTCTGACCTCTCTCAAATATTCACCAAAAGGGCTTCCAGCTGTCCTCTTGCTTGTTCGATAGTTCTCTTGTGAACTTGATACAGTGTTAGTAGTAGTAGAGTAGTAGTAGTAGTACGGTGAACCACGGTAACACAAAACGTACGTCACACATGCGTGGGCATATGTGGGTTCCTTAAATTTTGACTAGACGTGAACGTGGTCGAACGTGGACTAGAACGAATTACAACGGCGGCGCACTCGAGACTAGATCGAGGGTGCCGAATACCTTAAATTCTAATATGGCTAATTATGGCACATTGGATGCGAATCGATAGAGCCTAAAATCAGAGGAGATATCGAGGCGCCGTTTCTTTTGCAGAAAAATAGAAAAATGAAAATTATCAAAATCTAATGACAGCTGGACCCCCGCGTTGGAGACCTTTGGAGTAAAATGAACGCGTTTGCCTCGTCTACGAGGAACGACGAAATCTATCGGGTCCCGAGGTGCGATTTTTGCAGATTCTCGAAAAACGTGTAAAAAATCTAAACACCCGACAGCTCTCGTCGAGATTTTGAATTAGAATAAAATTTGGGGATTTTTCAAAATCCTCTCCACTCTCGTCTTGTCGTAGACTCGAGAGTCGGTCGCGTCATTTTTCTCCGTAGATTCGAGAATTAGGCTCGGAGGACCTCGGGCAAGGATTTACGAGAAGGGCAGATCCTCCTCGGGTGACTCGTCGTGATACTCCTCGTGGTCGGACGTGTGTCACAAAACGTCGGATCCCTGTCGTGGGCTGATTCCAATGGTCGGCGAGAGCTGTCCTTCGTCCATCGTAACAGTTTTTGGATCTTCGTCCTTCCATTTGTCCATCGAGCGTCTTCGGGCGTTCATGAAGAAGTTCCCGACGGTCGTCGGTTCCAGACCCAATTGCCGCGCGATTGTCACCTGCATCTCCTTCGACGGCCTCTTTGTCTCCTGCAAGCACAGTGGCACCACTTTACATAGAATTCCTCGTGAAAACTTTTGCCAGCTACGCGCTCCTCAAACTTGAAGGTAGCTGCAGATAACTAGGCTAAGGTCATTCGGGAGGATGTTTCAGTCGTTTGGCATTCGTCCAAAGGATTAAACTACTATCAAAGGGTGGCCACCCTGGCGCATGCACTTTACTTCCTCCATCGATCGTCGACATCGGACATATATCCTCAGGGTTATTATCGTTTCCATGAAATTCAACTCCATGAATTACCAATGCAACCGAATTCATCAGCTAAACAGAGTACAGCTATAAAAACTGTAATACGAAATCCTATAAAATTTGGATTAAAAGTAACTCGAAGATTGAAAGGAGAATTCGAATTGGAGATCGACCTAACGTCAACAATCGGTAAGACTCGATCCTATCGGAAACCCAGAAGACGTCCCACAAAGGAAGACGGATTGCTTCTGTATATCCTGTCATATCCAATACGTAACTTCCTGCGGGAGGTCTCCAGAGTCCAGTTAGTCAATTCAGAGGGCTAGTACAGCCTTGCTGCAGGCTACTTAGACTCCGTAGAAAAAGACAGAGTTTCGAGTTGGCATTGGAATAAGTAAGGAAGGGGTCGCGAAGCGACTGTCGTTCGATTGGCCAGTTCCGAGCTGGTTGTGAACTGGTTGCGAGCTGGTTCTAAGTTCGCCCACCAACCGGCCGAGTCCAACTATCGATCGGGCTTGAATAATTTCGCGGCCAGTTGCGAGTCTTTAGCTACACCAGCCAAGCTACCTAGACGTTTCACTCGAGTTGTCACTCCCCGAAATCCGCTGGGATCCTAAGGACACCCCGTTAGGATCATCCGGGACAACCTGGGACATCCGGATGGAGACGGTGGTTGTCTCCCAACCCCCCCTCGAACGATCCGTACTTAATTCCTAACCTCTTAAAGAGCCGTCAAATGGACGGTACGTGCGCCAGGTTATCGAAGCCGTTAAGGATCAAAGTTCTCGAGTTTAAGTAGTCGAGGTGAAAACTCACCTTAAAAATAGCCTGTAGAGTACGGCGCTGAAGGTCTGTGAAAACCAGCCGTGGCTTCTTGGGGGCGGGCTGTTGGTGTTCGGCCTGGCTCGCCATCTCTTCTTTCCTCTTGCATGCTGAAGCGATCGAAACCAAACGGATTGTTCTAGAGTGCTCGTTTATGCGCTGGGAGGATTGAAGGGCAGAAGGGCGTGAACGGGGGGTGGGGGGGGGGTTCAATGTGGGGTTCAGAGAAAAAGGTGGACACAGAAGGAAACTTCCTCGAAGGAAGTCGTGCACGATCGATTTACTAACGAGGCCAAGTGGTATCGTCTTTATTTTCCCATCCACGTTTCTATCGTCTTTTACTGGAATAACGCGTACGTCACTTGCCCTCGTCAGTATTTCTCTCCAACTATTAATAATCTGACTTGAGATACTTACTTCCTCGTTGTGGAATCTGCGCAGCTGAAAACAAAAAGAAGATAAGGGTGAGCTAGTAACGAGAAGTTACGATCGTTCGATGGGCGATCGTGTTAATTTGATTAATTTTTTTAACGGTAATTCTTCAATTTTTAATAGTATAGTTATAATAGTAGCAGTAGTAGTAGTAGTGGTAGTATAGTAGCAGAGTGGTAGTAGTAGTGGTAGTAGTAGTAGTATTAGTAGTAGTAGTACAGATACACATTAAGAACATAACATTTACAGTCATTAGAAAGAATTAGGTTGCATACACGAATCCCAACTTGAAACTACATTAGGATCAAGTCACTAAAGGGTTTTTGAGGGTCCGGTGGAATTTTGGGTTCTTTAGGGCGAGAGGGGGGGGGGTGTTGATTATAGTAATCGAGTTATGTATATTATTTGTGTTGATCTTTGAAGGGGTTGTTTTGTGGCATGTGTATATATATATATATATATATTATGTTTATGTGATTGCGTAATAGTGACTATGGCAGCAGAATTGGTGTTGGTGTATGACGACACGTGTTCGCGACGGCGCCGTTCAATCCTGCGAATTTCTTTTTTTTTTGCCACCCTCGACTTATACTCTGGTTTTGATGGTTTATAGACTAGCCTAATTGATGGGCAGATTGGGAGCTTCGACAGTTCTCGAGGGGAAAGAAGAGAGTAACGTAGGAAGGAATAATTAATCAATTACGTAATTGCCGTAAATTCTTGATGAAAGACAATAAATAATAAAAATTATAAAAGATTCCCCGTAAATTCTTTTTTAAAATGTCCCAACGCGACTGGTTGACCAGTGTAAAATTTATGATTGCTACTGTCTTCTAAATCTTGTTCTTCCTAGCTTAATCGGACCTGAGCGAGATGATTGCTTAGAGAGATTTCGAAGGAGAGCTAAGAAAAAATGCAGATTAGGCAAAGTAGAGGAGCGTGAGTGAGTCTCATGCAGCTGAGGAAAGCGGAAGGAGGAGAGGTGCCAGGACCGGAAAGGCCTGCCCCATAGTGTGCCAAAGCGATTCTTGGGTCGTGGCAGGTTCAAAGGTTACGTGACAGCGGCTGCCATTTTTGTTTAATTAAATCAACCGTTTCCACGCTTCTCTCTTTCTCCCTCACTCTCATTATTTCACTGTGAATTCGTTTCGATAGGTAAGCAAGTCCCGTCCTAGCTAGAGTCCAGATCAGGCCGCAAAAGAGCAGAAAGACACGAATGGGTTGACGAAGAAGAATTTCAAATGGACCAGCACTGTTGCTGCGAGCCAGGGAATAATTTTGAAAGTTGGGATGTAATCGTACCTATACGTTAGACCGGAAGCGAGTTCCGGGCAGAGAGAGAGCACTTCCGACATATTTCCCATATTGCACCCGCCGGCGAAATCAAATACCTCGTCGAATCGTTTAATTTTATCGAATGGCATTTTTGAACTGACCCATGACCCATAACCCAATAGGTATATATGTCTGCGGGTTGGACAGCGAGAGAAAGAGAGAGAGACAGAAAGAAATAGAGAGCGACGACTATTGCTTATTCCAGAGTCGGGAATTACGAGCTGAGAGAGCGAGAGAGAGAGAGAGGGTCTGAGAAGGAGGGATGAAAGACGACGAAAAGGGTGGCTGCCACGAGATGGGGACCTAGGATGGGAGGTATCAAAATCATATTTGTCGCAGGGTCACGCCGAGCCCTATCCGAAGTAAGGTCGGAGGTCACGCAACCTTCTGTTTAGAATAACTCAAGAACGATTGCGTGGTCTGTTACCGGGGGGGGAGTGGGATAGGATATATGTCGATGGCGCTACTGGCATTGCTGCCAGTGGTGGTTGCTGTGGTAGAAAAGCGTCACGTGTTCTCAATAGCCTCAGATATATATATATTAATATCATGGACGTAGCAAGATATAACGGGGTATAGAGTAGGATGGATGAGCTCCGACATATACATACAGCACTGGGTTAATATACCGTGGTACGAGCGTCTCGCCAGACGCGACGAAACTTCGAGAACCATCCCTAATTCTTTCCCCTGTGCTGGATTTATAGGGGTGATTCGACTTTATTGCTTATCGTCTACACCCCCGACCGTGAACCGACGATCCACCACGATTCACTCCCAATGGATCAAACGAATCTTCGCGACAGCCTGACCTCTCTCCTTTGACCTACCCTACTCGAACCCTCATCTCTCTCAAAAGTTTAAGTCGAAACACGGTGCACCTATCGTGGACGACCAACCCGGTCCCGCGACTACCCCTCCCCTCCCCCCCCTCCCAAACGTCAAAACGTAAAATGCAAAACGTACGGCGCTGCGCTTAGTCGGTTAAATCGCTGGACCCGATGGCAATTCCGATAATCGGATTGAGCGGTTGGCTCGTCGAGAGTGGTGTGCGTGTATCGGAGGTGCAGTAGTGCTGGAGGTCGTGGAGGTTCTGGCTGATGTAAGGTTGGACTTTCTCTGGATGAATTATATAAGAGTGAGGGATGGCCAGGAGTGGCTGGTTCAACGGATAAGGGTTTTACTAACTGCGAGGAGACCTTAACTCAACGAACAGATATAGTATACGAAGACTCATGTCGGTAACAGCGGAATCTAGGCTTTTAGGAATTACCTTATATGTATGTATATATATGATTCAATATATATAGTACACATAACAGAGGGAGGGTTTCTGATCGCAACAAGATGCTCACGTGGTGGTAAATGGTAGGGTGGGGGGTGGGTTGAGGCTGCTGAGGGGGGGCGGGCGCATTTGCCTTTGCAAACATTGACGAGAGTCACGCATGGACACATGTGCTCTTACCGCAGTACGGGAACAACGCGTATCCACACGTATCAGTCAATTAATCACGGGCTCAAAGGAATGCATCGATTCTCGCCAATATTTGCTTCTCGACAAAAGAGACAACCTACTGGGGCAACTGTGGTCGTTCTTCACCCCGTGCACGTCAGTCGGATACTCGTATTCTTATACAACGACAGAACGAACTCGCGATGCACAGTAGATAGCGGGGGATGCCTCAAAATGTTCTTTTAATGCTTTACTGAAACGATATCAATATGTAGAATGACGTCACAGGGTACTCGTACGACCATCCAGCTAAGTCACTCGTTCCCATCTGTATTGATAATATAATTTTAATTAATGTTATATATGGCCATGCATCTACTACTGTAGCCTGTAGCCCGGTGGCGTTTTATTGAGAAATTATCTCTTACTTAACATTCGAACTATTGACGATTATCGATATTATTTCTCGTAACGCGTCATGTTGCTTTCTACATACACACACACACGCATATTCTCCTTCTATCTCTTTCTCTCTATATCGTTCGCTCTCTCACTTGCACTTTTATCTCTCTCTCTCAGTCTCTCTCTCTCTCTCTCTGCACAGCTGCCAGAAGGTAGGTCGTATTCTGAGCTCCGGCTGGATCGGGTCTTACTGGTTGAGAAATACGTGCTCGGTATATGCATGGAAGTTGACTGGGCCGGTATATGGTTATGAGCACTGGAAAGGGATAAAAGAGAGAGAGAGAGAGAGAGAGAGAGTGAAAGATTACGACACGTAAGAAAGAAAGAGATAAAGAAAAGAAAAACGAAGGGAGAAGGCTTGAGAGGAGATAGTGGTGATGCAACACTGTAGACCAGAATACCACCCACGTCTGGTGTAATCTGGTTTTATAAGAGTGAATTTTGGATAAGCGTGTAATTATCGTCGGATCTTAATCAGCTGTCTGTCCTTATCTGATTGCCAGTAGGTTTCGAATTTAGAGTGTGTCTACTTGGTAGTAGTAGAAGGACTCGTCCCTCACGGGACGCAACAATAATCGTTCTCGCATCGGAAATTCTTTTCCACCCTCTTCTCCCTCTCGCATTCAGTCCTCATGCCATCTCACTCAGACACACAGACTAACCGTTCTCTCGTCCCTGTCTTTCGTCATTTCCTCCAGTCTCGCAGATTCCGTTACACATTGCCTTTTTATCACCGACGAGCGGCTTCTCAATAAAATGCCTCCGTACGTGAGTCAATGTGTGTCTGCGATGCGTGTGCGTGTGTGTGTGTGCGTGTGTGTATCAATTTTACTTATGAGTTGGCTTTCTCTTCTCTTGCCCTTATCTTCTTCTTAAACACGTGTCCTTCGAATCGCTCAACCCCTCCTCTGATTTAAATTTCTTCCTTTTGTCATTATTATTATTACTGTTACTATTTTTTTTCAATTTGTTACTTTCGACTCGTCGCTCGACTCTCGTTCCCCTCTTGATATTCCACTAGATTGCTTTTATTGCCTTTTTCATAATTGGTCTCTGTTTTATCTAAAGCTTACGTTTACGAAGCAGCCTCAACAGCAACAGCAGCACCAGCAGAGCAGCATCAAGATACGATAATACGTATGCGAATCAAGAGACCATAATAATATGTATACGGTTCATACAAGGTACAGCGAAAACGTGCATGGGATCTTGGGTCAACTTCAATGGGGCTTCTCTTTATTAAACTGTCCATTGGATAGGTAGATAGGCAAGAGCTGGGAGTCGGGACGATTTAAGAAAAGTATCAAAGAAATTAATGCCGATGGAAGGCTCGTGGGATTCCTCGGGAAAGTCATAGCGTTATCGCTGCTGCCTGATCCACGAGCGGAAGTGGACCTTCTGCGATCGAGGCCTGCGATCGCAGGACATCCGGTTTCACAATCTCGCGAAGGAGGCAGCCGCGAATTCAAAGAAAACATCGGACAGCGTACGTCTGTCCGATGGTCGATGTTCCTGTCGGGAATGGGGTGAAGGGGAGGGCGGTGGAATTAAAGAAAAAGAAAGTGAGAAAGAAAGAAAGAAAGTGGAGAAGAAGCAGCAACCGTTCGAGACAACGAGGGAAGCAATGTCCGCCCAGGCAAACGAAATAGCAATCAATGGCCGAGCAAGGAAAGGGGTGGGATATTACAGAGAAAAAAAAACGAAAAAAAAGATAAAGAAGGCTCTCCGAGAGAACGGAGCTAAGTGGGGGATGGGGGATGCTGCAGGATGATACTGCACGAGATACTACCTCGCTCGCTGCGCTTCAAGATGGCAGATGGCAGGTGGCAAGATGGCAGACGGGACACGATGCGCTCTGCAGGTCTCGCGAATTCCTTTTAGCGGAGTCAAGAGACGGATGGGCTTCCTAGAGATGTCCGGATTTGCAAAAATGATTCCTCGGGAATCGATGGAGATCGGAACGGAAGTGGACCGCGCGCGAGACCTGCATCCGCAGGGAGCCAGACAGAGAGAGGGGCTACGAATCGATTGGATGTGGGATGGGATGTGTAATAATATTTCTTTGCCAAGGAATGACAACGGGCGGAACAGGTAGCAAGCCGATGAGCAAAGACACAGGCACAGGCTTCAAATAAAAGAGAGCTCGCGCATCTAGCGCCTCGCGATTAGTTCATGGCGATGATTGGCTAGTGAGTGCCGATTGTAATTAAAGAAAAGGCAAATAAAGATTAAGTGTAAAGTTGAGCTTGAAAGTGAAAAATGAAAAAGTAAAAATTAATAAACCGTATTAAACGAGGAGAAATAATAAACGTGGACTTTTGGGCTGCGATCGATTAAACGTATTTGATCGATCGCGATTTTTAATTATACATTGATATTGAATTATCCGTTGATCGGTTGATGGTCGAGAGGGTTGTCTAGATGTTTTTTTTTTCTTTTTCGTGCGAGTGTAGAAATGTGGTATGGGATGAATGTGGGCATGTCGCTCGTTGAAACGATCAATAAAGATTACAATCGAGCTAACGGAAAGAGTTAATCGAAGAACCAAGAATGAAAGAGGCAAGTTAAATTCGGCAAGTTTACAAGTACAAGAGGTCGGGGTCAATGGTCATATCTCGGTTACAACAATATTAATATTGGTAGTAAAAGTGGAATTATTGTTACGAACACCGAAACTGAGAGACTCACAAGCAGGAAGAGGAGGGTGTTTTCCTTCTTTTAGAGTTGACTGATCTCACGTTAACATTGCGCATCTGGCAGTCTGCAATGCAAAACATATTGGAAGGGTCAACATATGACAACCTCCAAGGAGAAGCTTTCGCGGCGTCGCGACGCCACAGACGCCACGGACGGGCTCCGCGTGAAACCATCTTTCTTTTCTTTTCTTTTTTTTTTCCATCTACGCTCCCCCTCGAATGATCCCACACCCCTTGGATTTTATCTAGACTCTCCTCTCCATCCCTCTCCAGCCTCTTCCCACAGGAACACAGATCGGCTCACGGGACCCCGCCACGCTTAACCGTCCACTTCTTTCTCGCGACATTTCTCTCTCTCTCTCTCTCTCTCTCTCTCTCTCTCACTCTCTCTCTCTCTCTTTCTCTCTCTCTTTCTACCGTATCTTTCGCGATATCGCAGGATCAGTCTCGGCCCCGTCCAGCGACGAGAATCCGAAAGACAGACGCTCCTCCGCGCACGGCGTCACTCGGCATCGCGCTGGGCGCATCCGGTCGCGCTTTAAATCTTTTAACGAAAGAAAAGGATAAGAGTCGGTTAGGCTGAAGCTTTGATTCTTTCAAAGATTTAACAAACAAAATTGCTCGGCTCAGCAACAAAAAGGCGGGACAACCAACCGGTATGATATTTTTTAATTTTTTTTCTGTTTTTCTCTTTCTCATTCTCTCAGTCTTTCTTTCCTCCTCTCTCTCTATCTCTCCCTCCACCGATCACTCACTCACTCACTCTCCAATCTCCAGCCTCTTTAGTCGGTTGTCAACTACGAATAGAGTCCACTCTAAATTCGAAACGAAATCAATGAGCTATTAGGTATACGTAGACAGGTGATCTCTCTACCGCATGATGGGACTCAGGCTGGAATCCCTAATCGATCAAGTAATTACAGTTAACGTTCGTCTAGTGTTGATCGACCGTTGGAAATGCTCACTGGAATCTGTCGCAGCTTCCGTCTTCCGTCTCCTTCCTGAAAAGAATAATGTTAGTCGACGAGAAGCGGCCTCGTGATTTCTTCGCGCCCGTTAAAATCACGAAACCGCTACTTTTCCGTCACATGACACTTTATGTTACGTCACACGTATGTATCCACACACGCGAGTTCCTGCTGCGAGAAATCGGCTTGTGAGACAATCAAGAGACAAGAAAATGAAGAGAATAGTAAGAAGAATAAAGCAGAGAAGAAGGGTGGGGGGGGGCACATGCGGCAGGGCAACTGAAAGTAGGCCTGAAAAGCCCGGAGGTCAAAGGGCAGCCCTGAAAGAAAGAAAGATATAGAGAAAGAAAGTGGCAAGAAAGGATTGTTGAGCAACGTGAAAGGATCGCTCGATCAGTCAATCGCTTGTTCGCTCTGGCGCTTCTTTTTTGCGGATGAACGACTCTCGTCTTCAGCCTGGACCATCGTGCACGTTGGGTTAGGTACTCTCAAAGGATGCATATCGGCATATCCAGAGGCTGAGGGCATTTCCGGAAGTGGCAGGAAGCTCGGGGAAGCGTTTGGGAACGATGGCTGGGTCCAGGATTTGACCGAAGGGTCCAGATGGATTAGCCCCAGACTGATCTCCGGAGTTTCCCTGTTTCTCTTTTAAATTTTCGATCTCTGCTAGTCTCTAAGTTCCCACTCGAGTCTGTCCATCCGTTCCTACCCTCTTCGGCCCTTACGTTTACTCTCCGTGTATTATAACTTTGTGCTTTTTGCCTGCGCCAGCCACTTGCTCCGCTCCCGTGGACCATTGATGCTGTTATGCCTTCGGTCCTGATTTTTCACATCTTCCGTTGACGGACACTCGCTTGGACACGGGGAATCGGCTATTCGAACTGCGTGTGTCGAACTGCGTCAGGGCGCAGAAAATGGGAGAGAGAGAGAGATAGAGAGAGAGAGAGAGAGAGAGAGAGAGAGAGAGAGAGAGAGAGAGAGAGAGAGGAAGTAAATGACGCGAAGCAGAGCAGGGAGGTCACAGTGCAATCGCGGAATAGCGGAATAACAGATAGACACCGAAGGAGGGAGGACAAGGAATCGAAGGATCCGACGTCGAAAGGAGAGGAGGGGGTGGGGCAGGAGGAGAAGAGCAGAAAGGACTGATCGTTACGAGCCTTTGATCGTGAATTAAAAGCTGAAGTCGACAGTTTAGCAATGGCACCTCTTCTATCGCGAGTACGATGCTTGGACCTCGCGGACGGTTCGTTAACCTGTCTAGAGCATTTATTGGGATGCCGATGCAAAGGAAGGGAGCATATCGAGGCACCAATAACATATTAGCGTTTCGATTCGCGTCGAGAGTCCGCAGAGCACCCGACGAATAAATCCTTTGCCCGACCGATCGGACTGCCTTTTTTTAATTCCTCTCTCTCTCTCTCTCTCTCTCTCTCTCTCTCTCTCTCTCTCTCTCTCTCGCACTGCCGTTTTATTCCTTTTATTTTTGTTCCAACAAGTCCTCCCTTTCGGCCAGCTGCCCCCACGCGATATTCAACCGATATTTCAGCAGCGGCCGAAAATCCGTCGAGGCGACGGGTACGCGTCGCCGCCTTGCTTCACGAATTTCGAATCTGTGCGGCCGGATGCTGCAGGGGCTAGCTAGCCATCATCTGGCTGTGCCAGGAGGGGCGGAGGGAGGGCCGAAGGAGGGTCGGGGGGTTCGGACGATCGGATAGCCGGAGGGTAGAGGAGGCGGAGTGGAAGCGAAGCGGCTCGTGAAATAATGCGCCCTCGCTGGCCAAGAGTATGATAAATATTTGAGAGATGGAAGCGGCGCGAAGCGATCAGTGCGAGGAGAGAGGTGAGTTTTGGGAGTTTTGCGGGCCGGTGAGTTGCAGGGTTGAGGCGAACGAAGCGATTGAAGCGGATGAGGTGGGTGAGGCCAGTGCGTTGGCCCGTTCGTTCGATTTCATCCGAATTCGAGGGAATATGAGGGTTCGATGCGGCATCCTCCGAGATCCTGGCATCCCGGACCAGGAGGCTTTCGCTTCGAATATTGGAAAACGCGAGCGTGTCGAGTCCGCCGCGTTCGCCGAGTACAAGGGAGACTCCGAGGCTCGATATGCATATAAACACAATACCTTGGCATCGTAGGCTGGCCAGGTCCGACCCCAGCAACCAGCGCGCCTACCTGACTCACCCTTCTATCCATAGGCCACCCCTCAGCCTACCACCCAACCACCCTCCATACGTCGACCTACGTCCACGTACGTCTATCTACACCCCCACCACCCCCACCGCCTCCCTCACTGACTTCTAGCTGTACTGGCTGAATCCATCAAACTACCTGCCTACATGCCTGACTATCTCTACCGTCCCACTGCGATACCTGAATGCCTAGCTGCACTTGTATATTTCATGTCGAGCGAAAGAACGACGCACGGCGTCACGACGTCCAAGCTAACGAGCACCAGAATGCATATTCCAAAAGAATGATATACTCTTCAGATATTTATTCTGAACATTAGCGGACCGTACAGCGCGGGTCTCGTCAGAAAGTCCCGTCGGAGAAGGGGGGGGGGCCTTTAATTAGTAATTTCCCGAGAAATCTGTCCCCCGGGCAAGAGGACCAAACGCACTGAGGTTGCGCTACGCGTCGATGGAAGGACGCCTCGCGCTGACGATTGATGGGAATCTAATTATGCGAATAAAAATACGAGCTAGGCAAGTGAGCGAATGAGTGATGGCAGGAGAATCCGACGCTCGGCGTCGCTTCGCTCTCGTCTCTTCCTACCCCCATAACCTCGACCTCGTCGCTCTCCTTGCCCTACTGGCAGGCAGGTAATGCCACGCTAGGTTTTCACTTTGCTGCGCAGCAGATTTCAAAATCCCTCAGCTTGATGAATGGTCGGGGAACGCGTGGCGGTCCACACCGAGGTGATTAATATGCATTGAAAACGACATCCACGAGAGCACCGGAACGTTACACGCCGTCGCTCGTGAAAATCGATCGACACCCTCCTGCCGAATTTATCCTCTTACCGCGACAAGGAGACTCCTTCCCCCTTCGCCCCCACCCCATGCCCACTGTCACAGCAATCGGCACCAACTTCTCTAAACTTCCTGGCGTCATCTTCATCTCGCTCCAATCTTCTTAATTCAATCTTCACCGTGTTCCTACCACTTCCGGTTTCGAACCAGCCACCGAGGATACAGGATTACATTTGGGAACATTCCCTCGACTCGACTCTTTCCGTAGGACACGCAGTCCCTACACCCACCCCAATGCATTCCAATGGATAAATAGCCGACGAATCGCTTTTAAAATCTGGAGCAATCGAAAATAGCGCCCCAACGACTAATGCAGAGGAGGAATCGGCCCGTGGAGAAACGATCGATCGACTCCTCGTCTCCCGGTGGGTCGACCGATTCGCCCGTCTGCATTTTCACACCAAGAATTTCCTCGTTTGCCTTCGTTTCCGTTGATCCGTTTTCGCCTGAGAACCGGATCCATCGCTATTAAGTTACCGGTAATATCATACGCGAGCGTTCACAATTCGCGCAGAGACCAGTGGGAAGAATCTACCTGACAAACCGGAAACGGGAAGTGAGAGCATTGAAAAAGGATTGATCGACGACAGCTACCGCGATTTTACCACTTCGGGACGTCGCCTCCCTGAGGATCTGAAACGGAACAGGGTGGTCCGACAGTCGGACAGTCGACTAATCAGGTTCGGGAGCGAGTTAGGAGACGACTGTTAAACTATGTCCTTGTCTCTCTTGGTTTCGTGGAGGAGCGAGAGACCACGGCCCAGCGCGGAGGCCAGTCTTTCTCGAGCGCGGTAGCCGCCGTACATCAATATTAAAAATAAGCGTCGATATACAGCTACGTATGCACATGGGTATGTGGTGTATATATATTTATATAGACTCTTAGGGCAGGAGGTAGCCCCGGGCTGGCGTATATAGACGCATACAGAGAGACAGGCTTAATGTGAAGGTGCCACTGGGTGCACAGGTGTGCACTGGTACTGGTGTGCCTTCCTAGCTAGGTACCTAGGTACATACCTAGCTACCATCCAAGTACAGGGACGCACGAGAGAGAGAGAGAGAGAGGGGTAGCTATCTTCGCGTATATAGGGGGATACATATGTACTGGAAGGGATGTAGGCAGTCCGGTGCAGCGGTGCACCGCGTTCCAGAGGCACCCTCGCACCCTCGCACCAGGGAACTAGCTGCCGTTCTCGATCACCCCTTCGACCAGCCCTTCGACCTCCTCGCCGAGTCACTCATCCTCTAGGGGCTACGAATCCAACGTCCTATAGCGAAAATCCGACCGCACTGTATCTGCTACGTGAAAATTAATAAAGGTACGATTAATAGAAATTAAAGAACTTTCAAATATTCAGGTCTGCTACCTCGGCCACCCTCTGACCTGTGACCTACGTGACTACTTGCTTGGGCTGTGCTCTAAATTTTCAATTGTGTTTTTTCAGAGGGTTTTTTAATTTAACTCGCTTTTCAACGCGCGTCCTTGAAACGTGGGAGGATGATTGATTTGGCGGATGGGGTGGAAATTGATGAATAAAATGATTTTATTAATTAAATGCAAGTTTGTGTTAGGGTAACGAGTAACGGAGTCTGAGACTGTGCAGGAGTACCGACGACAAAGGTCATGCAATTTTGATAACGATAGAGGATCGGCATGCGTGGAGATGCGCTCCGTCAATCCTCGCGAGGGCGTCCCGACGCCGGTGCTGGCCGTTGGGAAAAATTTAATTACAAAAAAGTTTTGGCATTCCGTCAGTTTGGCTTAACCGGTATATCGCGAAGGCTAGAACTCTCTCGACGGCCTCGCTTGGGTCGCGTATCTGTGGTTTATTCGAGCCAGCCGTGGCCAGAGCCACCCTCTTCCAGTCCCCCGATACCCCCCTGCAGCCCCCCTGCTGACTCCCGTCTAAGCCCCAGAAGCCCGATCATCCCACCAGCCGCACGCGGCCGCCTCTATTTATTAATATTTCATAATATTTTATTAATAATACTATATGTTTACGAGGATAACGAACACGGCGATCCAACTTTCATCGAATGAGGTTCGCGAAGCTTCCGCACCTTCCGGTACAACGATACTATCGTCAGCTGGTTTCAAAACCGTGAGAACTGACGTCACTTTTCGATTCTGATATTTCCTTTTTTTTCCATCTCCCTTTGCTCTCTCTTTCTCTCCTCCCATCCCGCCCTGCTCTCTCTCTCTCTCTCCCCCTCTCTCCCTCTCTCTCTCGATGGCTCTCCAGGAAAAGAGTACGTATGCGCGCTTCACACCGGAAATGAGAGGAACCGAGGAATTGCAAGGGCCGGCTCGAGGACCGAGGGTGTCGATAGTGCTGGGGATATTTATCCCGTGCAGGGAAAAGAGTATTTCGTGAAATATTCATAATTCGCAAAGATTCTCGAGCGGCACTCGAGAAGGACGAATGGCCAAGTGGAATTGGTGGATCGAGAAATGAAAGAAAAAAAGGGGGAACGAAAAATAAAATCAAATTGAAAATAAAGCGAACGCGAGGGGGATAATGGAAATATATAAATTTGAGTATGGGTGTACACCTGGTATGAATAGGTAATGCCATTTCATTTTTTTCAACGTACGTCTAACCACCGATGACCAAAGTTACGTGAAAATGATTTTGATCGACTAAACTTTTAAAATGATCTTGCTGCAAGCTGCACACGAGGACACACGTCGCTTCTTGCAGCTTACGATATTCCTCGCAGATTGTGCACTGTATTCTGTCGGCAGTCAACCAGTCAGCCAGTCAACCAGTCAACCAGTAAGTCAGCCGACCAGGCAACCCTATGTATGTACATCAGAGGTATAGAGGCGAACCTTATATCCAGTGGCATTTCAGCTCGGCAACCTAAAAATATATTTTTGACGAGGCACCCTCCTCCGCGGCTAGTAGAACCGCCCCTGGGCTTCCACTAAGAGGAACAAGGACGAGAATAGGCTTTGGCCTGAATGCACCAGCAAGGAAAAACAGAGATACGAACGAAGGGACAAAGACAGAGAGGATGAGAGAGAGAGAGAGAGAGAGAGAGAGAGAGAGAGAGAGATGCAAAGATTGCTGCTCTCTCCCTCAACGAGAACCCTCTTCCTCCTCCTCCTCCTCCAGCACCTCCTGCTCTTCCTCTTCCTCTTCCTCGTCCTCCTCCACGTCCTCCCTATCCGGCCACGAACGGAGGACAAAAATCAATATGAACGTGTAGCCATTTCTCTTTAATCTGCCACGTACTGGCTAGGAACCGAACCGAACCAAACCGAACCGCAGCCCGCCTTTCCTCCTCCTACGTTTCCAGCGCGTCAGCCACCCCCCAGCCACCCCCCAGCCACCCTTCAACCACCCTTCAACCACCCTCCCCCCCGTACTACCAGTGTCCAGTCTTTCCAGTCTACCATATCCTATTTCTCTTTCTCCTGCATTATTTCCATCTGGCATTTCGCTTGCACGCGATGCTCCACAATATTCCGTACTCTCTCGCACCCCGACGCACCCCGAAGCACCCCGAAGTACCCCGAAGCACCGATAGAACAATAGAGTTTTCGAGGAAGGGTGACTCGAACGCATCGAAGAACAGCAACCCTTAGCACGTAGTGTCTCTCGCAGTGACCTCCCGACCCCGTGTCTCATCTCGCGAACCTTCCTTCTCTCTTGGGCAATCGAGCACAGGCTCCTTGGCCCGGCAAAACTTAACTGGGAAGAATCCTATCGGACGTCTCGCAGGAAGCGGAAACTGGGTTGCGCGAGGATCAAAAGGAAAAGCGACTCGAAAAGGTGAAAACGGGGTCGAACTGCACGGGTGGAAGGCCGCCTGGTTAAAAGGGTCACAAGTAGCTCGAAGGGAGGTCAGGGGTCAATGGAGCATACGCGTACCACGGGAAAGGTGAAAATGCGTACAGAGGCTGATCGTCCGAGTAGCCATATTGAAAACTTTGAAAACTCCAGTCCAGAAGTTAAAAGCTAGAGCGGCTGCACGGGGAGTGTAGCTGGTGGCCTCTACTCGGCAAACGTACCCAGGTGCGAGATATTCCAGGTCGACCTGAGCTTACCGAATACCCTTGCTGGTTACGTGCACGTCCATGGACACACACTGGCTGGCCCTACGGCACCGTACCCACCCTCCATATGGATTATTGATTAAGCAATAACTCAGCCGCTAGTTAGGGCCATATTACCTCCATACCTGAGAGACCCTACCCCACGAATGGTCGGACTCGGCTACGCAGTGGTTATGCTAATTAAAGGACGTCTTTTAGACATCCTGCGATTACGTAATTCCGACCTTCCCTCTCTTCTTGCTCCTCGCCCTTTTCCGACGAGCGAAGACGTTTTCAAAGGAGTCAGAAGACAAAAGGAGGCCGTCTCTGACTTTGTAACCGCGTCGAACTGACTACGTGTAACCGAGTGAGCGAGTGAGCGAGTGACTGACAGCAACCGGTCGTTGCGTAAGTAGAAATCGATATCAGTTTGGCATAGGTCCGGCTTGAGACCTCGGAGGTTGGAGGTCATGAGTTCAGGAAAATGTCTACGCAAATTCTGTTGGCTCTATATTGGATGAGATCGAAACGGAGAAGGCGGACAATGAAGAGAAGGAAGAGAGAAGAAGTAGGAGTGAGACAGAGAGAGAGAGAGATATGTCCTTTCTTGAATATTTCTTTTCTTATCTGCTTCTCGCTGCTTTCCATCATGTCCTACATTTAGAGTCTATTCCTTACTGGAGTGACTATGGGCAGGACTAACACCCTCCTGAGCACTGCGCTTTACTCAAGAGATTGCTATACCTTCCACCCTCTTTTTATCCTCTCTCTCTCTCTCTCTCTCTCTCTCTCTCTCTCTTTGCGAGAGAGCGCCTCCCTGCCTCTCGGGTTTTACTTTTAAAAGTCGCTCGCGCGTTCAATCGATAAGCTAGTACCGTGTGACGTAGATGGTGGGGAGTTGCAAGAGAATAAGGTACCAAGGTAGATATATATGAGAAGGGACGATATAGACACGGGTTTTATAAACCGAGAGAGCATATTCAGAGCAGAGATGCTGGACCACTAGAGTGGCAAGAGGGAAGAGGATACTAAGAGGATTCTCTCGAGAGAAAAAAGAAGAGCAGAGACGGAGTCATCGAGGAAGGAGTGATTCTCAGAATTCACAGAACTCAAAGTACGTAAAATGGTCAAATCAAGAACGAAAAAGTCAAATGACTTCGGGCAATTCTGTCTGGCATTTCGTAGGATGATCCGTGTCATTATTTTTTCGAAATAACATCACGGGATCAAAAAAAATAAAGTTTGACCAAAGTTTCAGAACCTGATTTGAGTCCTGAAACAAATCACTCTACTCGGAGTCTCGTCGGGTTAACTCGATGACGACCCCTATAAACTCCCCCTTCTTCCCCAGGATTAATAGACTCCCTTTATCGTGGCAGATCCGATCCTGGCCAACCAACAAAAAACTGGAACAGGGCCAGGGTCACGTGTTCTGAGTCTTCGAGGTAGTCAGCAAGTCCCGATCCTCCAGGTTAGCCAATGTGCTCCCACGTGGGCAGCTATCGCGCTGCCGTGAGCCCAGACTCCCCCTACCCTTCTGCTCCAAGAGAATAGAAGTTGCAGCAGCAGTCACAACACCATGAGACGACCTCCTCCTGATCTTGGAGTACAAGTACAGGAGCAGGGCACCCGAGGCAATAGCGACGGCGTCGGGACGCAGCTGAGCCATTATTGGAAACTCGTTACATGCACGGCACGCCGTTACAAAGGATGCTGCTGCTGTTGCTGCTGTTGTTGCTGTTGTTACTGCTGCTACCTCTCTCGGGCCGTTCGCCCTGTTACACGAGGTGCAAGTATCCACTAGATTGCGCGCTTCTATAATATACTGAGACGCGTCGCGACGCTTCAGAGAATGGCTTAGCCCAGCACCCTGTATTTCCACTACAATCGCCCCAGGCACCCAGACGCGTGCTGCACCCAACGTGCACACGGCAGTCGCTCGACTCGACATCCTCAGTCGAATAGTTTGGCCCGTTCGCTACCGGCATTCCACAAAATCAAAGAGGGCCAAACGTCAGAGCCGACGCTCGAGGACGCACCGCGACGCTCGATTAGCCACTCGAAAATCTTCAACGAGCCAGTCACTGGTCGTATTCGGCAGAACTGCTTTTGAAATTAAAAAAAAAAAGTTTCGACTTCAACGGCAAACCTAACTTATCAATTACCAGTGGCCATTAGGTCCTGCGCGTTTCTCTGCGTAATGACGCGATACCTTCTCCCTTCTTACGTAACTCACTGTCTTCTTTCACAGGCAAATTCCAAAGTGTCATACATCATATACTTGTAAGTAGCCGAGATATCGATGCCAAGGAATTTCCAGTGCATTTGTTCGGCGCATCGCGCAGATCGTCGCTCGAAAAATAGTGCCGCGTTAGTCCCAGGCTCGTTATAGGAGAAAACGCGAGACTCGCAGTCGTATCTTCAAAATGTCCTGGAAGATAAATAAGAAAGTCCCGAGAGACGAAAGATCAAACAATATCGATGCACCCGATAAAATAATATTCACTGTATAAAGTTCGAACTTCCGACCCGATAGACTTTGGATCTTCTACGATTTGCATCCCGGTAACGTTCGCCCATCCATTTTCCACTTTACCTAGAAACCCTTAATTCTCGGCATGTCGCATTGCTCGGGCCATTAGGGATATCGAAGGGTGGGAGCCAGAAACACGAAGACGCTTTAAAAGCGTTAACCAGTTTGAAAAAAACGTTTTAAAAGACGTAGGAACGAACAAGACTCTCTCAACCCGGCGTCCCGACGCTACCACCGACGCCTTCGTCCCCATCCAACCCCCCAAGAAAATGCCAACTTTTACTCCTGATTCGTCCCAACTATCCGCTACTCAAAGAGTACAACACTTCATTATCGAGAAATTGATCTTATTAGGCGCGTCCCGACGCTCGAGCTGTTTGCCAAACTTTCCCGAGGCACTCTGCTCCGTTCCCACGGCGGCGGGAAAGGACGCGACGTCGACGTCGGAGGGGCTGGAAGGGAGGCCAGAAGCAGGAAGAACCAACCGACGGAAGAACGCGCGCAAAGCTGCTCGGCATGTAAGTCGCGAAGTACAAATTCGCGAAATCTTTAAGTATCGCGAAATCAAAGAGCCCCAACCTGATTTTAATTAATTGCATTAAAAGGAGGCTAATTAGTTTTCCCTAGGGCGTAACGCGGCCCAGTCCGTCGTTCCTAACTTTACGATATTCTCCCTTGTTCTACGAGCGAGCGTCGGAATACTTTGAGAGAGAACCTTTGGCAACCTTCACGAATGTGAATATATACATATATACACGTTCACCGAGCAGCTACTCCAGGCCCAAGCCCAGCTTCAACGCTGAGGAACTTTAGCGCGGAAAGGAATACTTTTTCGCAATAGTAAGCTAAGAGCAGCCCCCGCGTAGGAGTAACGAGAAAATGAAAAGGGTGCTCTCTAAGAGCCGGACGGACGACGGGCACGCTATCAAGTTTAATTAGGTGCGCCGCTGCTCCTATAGGTCTTACAGGTCCTCCAGGTTCCTATAGGCCCTGCAGGGGACGCGCTGTATACAAACCGATACCCATCGCGGGGACGTCGGTTCGTCGGGGGGGTAGTAAAAGGCTGTGGGGTTGGGGATGGAGGTGATTCGAGGAGGTCGAGTCGTCGTTGGGGATGCTGGCTGATGGTTGTGGGTAGTTGGGGGCAGTTGGGGGGGTGGAAGGAGAAGGAAGGGAGAACGAGAGAAAGAACGGATTGGAGAAATGGACCGTTGCCTCGAGCATGAGTTGTACCTACGTAGCGACACAACGGACTAGGAGGGATGAGTCCAGGCCTGGACCGGGAGGACTTTTGTACACGTCAGATTGAAATTTAGCGTGGGATTTGAATGAGCTTCCGAACTAGCGAGATTACCTCTCTCCTCTCTCTCTTTCTCTTCTTCGATATATCCACTCCCTTGGCTCACCTAACTTCGCTACGGACGGACTGTGCGCTGCCGCTACGTTAACGCCAATCCAGACTACCCGCACTGGCGTAGCGCTAACGCCGCTCCTATTTCCACCAATGGGAAGACAACTTGGTCGGGCAAGTCGAGCGTCGAGTTAACGCTCCTCGCTATTAGCCAATTCGCATCTTTGCGTTGGCAGTGCTGAGAATGGCACTCTTCCCGAGTGAAAATTCTTATCTGTGGGATGGATATCAGATTCCGTTTTGGAAGTGAACCTCGTCTAAGGCAAATGAGAATATTCCCCATTTGATTTTTATATAGATCTTCTGGTATCCCGATTGAAAAAGTTAATTTCCATAGATCTTAGATTCATCTTGCCCGCATCAAATACGTTGCGATTGCAATGAGAGATCTATCTTTGGAGCTCGCGATAGATCCGTCTCAAAAGTTTGACCCGTGCATATCGAGGGGTCCGGATATTGATGTATCTGACAGATGAAAAATTTACTTGGATCGCACAAAACGTAACCTCTGGAATATTTAGCCTGGAGTCGAATGGGCCTCTGTCAAGTTTCCTGTCGTCTTTCCGTTACACGTGTATAGCTATACCTGTACAGCTAAGACTGATCTCTGCACCTTGCACGTATAGACACTGGTACATGGGATTTGTTGTTCGGGATCCGAGTGACACGGGTTTCTCTGAAATGCAGATATTCCCATCTCCCGTCTCTCCCGCGTGGAATAATGCAAGTCCCGTAAAGTGCAGCAATTCCCACGGACAGGAATTGCAAATCGCGACGAAAATTCTTCGCGCAATGGGGATGCACCGAGACGATAGCCGCCTCGTGAAAAATCAGAACGCAGAATTTATCATGATTTAAAAATCATGGGAAGCTGCATGTAATGTGTTAATGATGATTTTGATATTACCATATGAGTTGTGAAACTGTTGATGATGAGAGTCGATTCCGGTTCCTTGGTGGTGGCTATCCAGCATGGCGTCCGGGTCACCTCCGCTCTCAGAGCAGTTGCTCAGCGCTAAAACCAAACCGATAGACACACACCTTGCGTTTTCTCTTTACTCCAGTACTCTTATCATTCTCCCAATCCCATTTTCCATCTATCAGCAATTCCAGACTCTCTCTCTCTCTCTCTCTCTCTCTCTCTCTCTCTCTCTCAATCACTCTCCCATTCTCACTGTTGCTCTCTCTCTCTCTCTCTCTCTGTCACTCTGGTTCGTTAACAAGCTCTCGCTCCCGCTATCTCTTCACCCTCTAACTCCCTTAGACCGAATCCCACGAACAAGAAAGAGAATTATTGTGTCAGAAGTTACAAAGTCAATGAGAGAAAGAAAAAAGCGGTAACGCGATTCAAAGTGTTTACGGCGAGATGCCAGACTCGGCCAATCGAAATGCTTCTACGGCCTAACTGTAATCGGGGTCACGTCGTCTGCAGCCACGTTTCCACGAGGCTGTTTTACTGCTCGTTCTCTCTTTTTTCTTTATCTTTTTGCTTCTTTTCCCAATTGTTTTCATTAGAGCGAGCGAGATAGAGTGAGGACTTTTTTGAAAAACTTTTTTTTTTATTGTCTCAACCTTTTTTTACACTTTAATTTTGCTCGTTCAATACCTCCTTACCCGCTCTCCTCTTTCTCGCACTATTTCGTTAAGATTGAACGTGAGTGACGGTGTGCTCCGCTCAAGGAAAACGGAATAATCGGAGAAACAAGAGAAGGACGCGATCAATGGAGAAAATTTGAAACTTAAGATAACACACACCGAGCCAGGGCACACACGTAACTTATCAAACTAGGATAAATCAAGCAACGAAAATTCAATCTGGTAATTCGCAGCTTCTTTGGTAGGTCCAGCTAATAGGTTATTCACTTTTTTAATACCTATTCTTCGCGTCAACGTATGGAGCCCGGGTCTCTGATACGGGACGATCGAGCCAGAGAAATCTCTCTTCGAAGGATTCGATCGAAGGAGGCTGCGCTGTACCAAAGAACCTGCGTCTTCCGGTCGAATAATTAACGACTTATTACTGGATAATATGGCTGGGATCCAGCGTGAAGGGTTTGGAAAGATAAAAAAGAGAAAAAGGCGATAGACAGAGTTCGAGATAAAGATAGATAGACGTATAAATATGCATAAAGGGGAAGAGAGAGGAAAAGAGAAAGAGATAATGAAAGAAACGATCCGAAGAAGCGGGAGTGAAAAATAAGTGTAACGAGTGTTGCCAGGAGGATAGTAAGAGTGCCGGTAGGACTACGAAAGTCAAATTAAAACAAGGGCAAAACGAAAAAAAAGCCAGTGTTCAATCGCAGCGAAATATCATTTATTTACGAGCGAGATCAGTAATCTGATTATCAGCGGGATTCCAATGAGGAGTTTTCCAAGATTCGGAGACTCAGAGTTCGTTGTTGCACAATCGCGCCAAAGCGTCAAATTCTAATTTTCGGTGCGTTTGTCTATCCGTTTGGTTTTGCGTCTCGTGCCGAGAATTCGATGAGATTAGCAAGGAGGGGGTGGGTTGCGAATTTGCCAAGAGTCAAATTGGCCACCCACCCGCCCCCCCTTCCTTCTGAAGAAAAGAAGAAAAAATATGAAGAAAAATAATTCTAGATGCTGCGACCGGAGGGTCCAGCCTCCCTCCCACCGTCACCGCAATCTTCCGTGTAGGTAGACATTGTTGCTTTTGCTTTTGCTCTGCTATCTTCAAAGTCGACAAACACCCCCTGACCGCCCCCCTGTCAGAGGCTGTCAGTGTCAATCTCGGAGAGACTACAGCGGTCAGCCGAAGCCCAAGACTCCTGAAGATTCGGCTCTGACGCCGCCAGGACGTCTCCTCGCCGGAAGAATATCGAAGAGGGGGATGATGGCGCAATCGTCTTAAGGGTTGCACGGGGAAATATTCGATTTCAGGTAATACGGAACTTGTCGCTGAAGCCACGAGAGAAATTTCGTACGTTGAGGATAGGGCAGGCAGGCAGGCAGGCAGGCAGGCAGGCAGGCAGGCAGGCAAGCAGGAGGGGTGGGTTGAGGGTCATATGTATGCGAGGCCGTTTTACCCCGTAGGCGTGTAGGCTGATACTCGTGCGCTCCAACCCCTAAGAGAGAGGGGTTGGTTGCCTTATACATAACCACAATAGCGTGCACTACATGGATATACGTACGCGTACATATGTATGTACATACGTAGTAGAGCCATGCATGACGCGACGGAGGATGAGTCAGCCCATGGAAAATACAGAGCGTTTCACCCCAAATTTGTCGGGCGATATAGAGAGAGAATATTTTTCCCATTTAGCAGCCGCCACCGCGAGTCTCCTTTTCTCTTTAATTTTTTATTATTTTTTTTTTATTAAAAGTCTTTCCACTTTTATTTCTCATTTTTTTTCGTTTTTTACCTTTCCTCCCTCTTGTCCATCGCGAAAGAATTCTTTAACCGAGCTTCCTTCACTTCCGAATGACTACCTACTGTCTGTATCCTTATTTCTTTTTTTTTTCTTATTCTCCCACAAATTCGTAACGCTCTTGGCGTAGGTTAGGTTAGCTGGTACCAAGACGCTTATCGTGAAACATACCGGACTCGCGTTACAATTATCAACGACCTGACAGAATGGCAAGAAGTCGAATTTGAGCTGCGCGACTCTCGGTCGTCGCTCTCGTAGTTCGCGACGCGACTATCTCTCTATCTCTATCTCCCTCGCTCTCTCTCTACGGTTCCCTTAAGAGAGAGAGAGAAAGAGAGAGAGAAAGAAAATTCGCTCGCGAGTCTCCATGAGCTTCTTGCTTCCGTTTCCATGTGAGTCCATATACAGTCCGTAACCCACAGTCGAGTATCCATAGCCAAACAGGATGATCCATATCCCATGAAAGCGACAAGCGATACCATAGGAAGAGAAAAGGAACCATGAAAAGAGGATACGACGATAACAACACGAAAGCAGGCTGTAAGCGGCAGTAAGGAAAAGACGGAGAGACCGATAGAAAGATAGAGAGAGAAAGAGAGAAAGAGACAGAGAAGGTACATGAAGGTTGACACCATGGAATATGGGAACACGTAAGGTCTCTCGTGGCGATAAGTTTCGAATTTCGGCGCGTGCTGTAACCAGGACCTGAAAACCATATGCACGAGTCCCAGACATACTATACTATAGCTTACTATACCATAAACCACAATGCAGTATACGCTTTTGCGGTTTAATAGTCTCATCTCACAATGTAATTCTCCGACTGACGACAGTCGCTGTTGTGAGCCAGGCTTTAAACCGTGAGGACAGCGTCTAACCGAAAATTCTAATGGGAACTGGGACTCCTGAATTTTGGAAGAACCTAGAAACGGGATCCTGAACGGTTAGGCTGAAACTGCTCTGAATAATTCGAAAGCACGTTTGCTGGGACCTCTAGGACAAATGATGTGGGTACCACGACGGGAGTTACGTCATTTCTACTATAGAACCAGAGACTCCAGTATGCCTAACTGCCTGATTCAGCCAGCTGCCCACACCCACCTTCCTATCTAACCAGGTCTATCTGGCCCAACCATATTTCGCCTGTCGTTCCTGCCTTTATTCCGTCGCTTTCATGGAAGTAACCAGGAAGTCTACACCAAGAGCGCCGACTTCGTCAAGTTCCTACGGTGCACTGCTGCAATGAAAAGAGCGCAGGCCGAGAGAGGCTCCCGTGTTCCTCGAGGAAGCGAGTATCAAATTCATGGAGAAAACGAAAGCGAAGAGAAGCAAGATCCAAGGTAACGAGCTGAGGCAGCTGATACGATGCAGGGAACTATCGGTCAAAGTGAAATAGGCCGACGTCAGTCAGACACGTCGGAAAAGGAGCGACGAAGAAAGGCAGTCGGGAGGGACTTGAACGACAACCTCATCGACGAGACAACAGAGTCTCCATATTGATTTTTACGCCGTTCCTTGCATGTGTCGCGTTCCCCGGTAACACCGGCTAGCACGGCCTAGTCACTGTGGCTTTTGCCTAAGGAGAACGGATACACGCGGTAGCGACGCGTCGCGACGCTACACGACACGGCACCGCTGACGCTCCAACGTCCTGTAGTTTATACTTTGGAGATATATAGATATATCGAAGACTACCCTCGGGACTCTAGCCAGGATTCCTTACTATAAAAATATACTCGCCACTGGACGCGCCTCCCTACGCCAATGGGCTTTCTATCCACTTTTCCTAGTTCTTCCTGCTCTGCTTCCTTCGCTTCCAGTCGAACCCTTGGAGAAACCGATAGCGAAAGTAAAAGTAAAGAGCCCCTTAATTTCTAGCTAGTGTTAGTGGTAGGCTCGTTCGGGAGAGACGATCAATACCGGTACCCCGTGTGCCGGTACACGCGAGGAAACGACACACGCAACACATAGACATTTTCCCTTTCTCTCCCTCCTGTGCCCGGTACTCTCTATCCTACTTTTTCTTTGAACTGTACTGACCCTGTTCGGCTGTGGCCAACGGTGCTAAGGTTACACGAAAATCTACGCTCAACCAACATGGACTCGCCGATTGGCTGATCGGTGATGACTCAAAAATTCCCAATCAGTTGTGCAGATCGTCCAATCTACAGGACGCTTAATATTCGAGTAAAGGAATAGTCTCCTGACTCGGTCGAACTGAGCCAGGGCTATTATTAATTCTATGGGGTGGATCTACATATTATTCAGGAACATATGACTCGGGAAATAGGGTCAATTCGAAATAATTCCTATCCTCGATTCCACTAACCGGATCTCAGACACGTTTCCCAACGCTCGCGCCGGATATCCGTGTCCCGATGACGGTCCTGGTCTACGTCGACGTTAGAAGCGTTAGAATTTTCGGGCCAGCCTGAAAGCCAAGTCGATGCGACAATGGCGGATGCTAATCCGAAGGGTTCTGGTTCGAACCCTCGGGAAGCATTGTCTCTGGACAACCCTTAGTACTGCCACCTCATCCTCACCCTCGAGTCCCTTCAGCCCGTTCAGCCAAGCTACCCCTAGAGCTCCACGCTGCCGCTGCTACTAGGAGGGGCTCGAAATAGTCAAGGCTTGGGACCCCCTCAAGATTATCTTACCTTTAGAGCGTGTAACAATGGCGCAAGCCGAAAGACAGGAAATAAGGGTTAGGAGTCTAGGGACAACAAGATAGACATTAAAATTTAACAAGCGATGGTCCAGACTCCAACGATTTAGTCGGAATGGCGAGAGGAAGAGAAAGTGAGTGGAAAAGAAGAATCAGATGGAAGGAGAGAGAAAGGAATAATATCAAGGACACGGTGTACTTTTGAAGATATATACCATTCCCGTACCCATCTCAGATAGACACGAGAACGTGAGCGAGCATGGGGGTAAGGACAGAAAGTTTTGAGGGTGGTTCGAGGAATCCAAAGTGAGGCACAGTTGCTTTGGTCGTGAAGGGCGCACTCGTATCACGCTAGGCAACCCCTTCGCTTCTGTATTCCCTTCGAGTAGAAGGTTGAAGGTGCTGCCAGAGGAGGAGTCGATGGGGAACCTGGTGGTGGGGAGGCAAGCAACGTGGCAGCGGCATGGCGAAGTTACGACATGGCGTCGCTCTCGTGCACGACGCTGAGGTTGCGACTGCGCCCTGGGTCCAGGACCGCGTGACCAGGATCAATACTACGTGCTATTGTGTTGGCTAAAGGATGTTGAATTCGAAAAGTGTTATTCCGCGCGTCTATCTCTGAATGATATGGAAGGGAACGCCTCTCCACGTGGGGACCACGTGTGCGCCTCTCTCCACTCCATTCCCCCTTGACAACTTCGCAACGCTACCTCCTACACACCAACACCTCGTTTTCCCCTCTCGGTCCTCGTATCGCCCCGCACCTTCATCTCCCGGAGACTTCTCTATTCCCGCGAATTTTTACTGCGATTCACAAAAATCTCATGGAACTCGAACGAACGCGGTGGAAACTGGACTTGAGGGGTGAACACGAGGATGACGGGACGACATGCACAGGGGTCTAGTAGTGTTTTAAATTGTCAAGATCACTTTGCCGCTTTGACTGTTGGAAGCACTGTTGGCTCTGGCAATTATGAAGGTTGACGCTTCAATTTAAAATACTATGTACGAGGTATCGGATAAGTGTTTTAATGGCAACATCGAGTGGCGTTTGGATGAATTGGGGCTGCAAGCGGGTTTAGATCAACGACTTGGAGGAGAGTCGCCGTGAATATTGCACCCGCTAAGTAGTACTGCGAGAAGAAAGTCGAGCGATCGTCAAAGAAATGGTTAGACACAGAGAGAGAGAGAGAGAGGGGGGGGGGGAGAGAGAGATTAAGATAGAGAAGAGAAAGAGAGAGACAGAGAGAGACAGAGAGAGACAGAGAGAGACAGAGAGAGACAGAGAGAGACAGAGAGAGACA
>JARQTI010000712.1:312742-406152 GCA_030142655.1 Trachelus tabidus
CCCCCCCCCCCCCCCCCCCCCCCCCCCCCCCCCCCCCCCCCCCCCCCCCCCCCCCAGAGAGATAAAGATAGAGAAGAGAAAGAGAGTATATTCTTGCAAGTGAGAAAAAAAGGGGAGAGAGGCAAAGAGAGATCGAATGACAAGAACGATTGAGTGAGTGAGTGAGCGGGAGAGGGGGAGAGAGAGAGAGAGAGAGAGAGAGAGAGAGAGAGAGAGAGAGAGAGAGAGAGAGGAGGGATACAGCGAGTGCTTCGGGAAACTAACCTGCAAGCCGCAGAGCGGACATCCGCTGAAATTCAGGCTCCTGCAACCACTTCCACATACGACGGAAGGTCTCCCGGCCGCTCTTGAGTTTCGACCAGGGTTTAGGGTTGCGTAGCAGGTCGCTGAGAGTGCCCTGACTACGGCACAGCACCCTCTGGGCGAATATCGCCTGGGGAATGCTGTACCTCTTAAGCTCAGCACTGATCCTCTGTGCCAGCTCCTTGGTGTTGATCTCCTCGACCTCACCGGCTCCGTTTCCCGCGGAAGACACGGTCTTCATGACGACCGAGGTGTGTTGTACGTGCTGGGTGTGCGATATCGTTTGCTGTTGAATCGACTGCTGCTGCTGCTGCTGTTGTTGCTGTTGCTGTTGTTGCTGCTGTTGCAGCTGAGTCTGTATGGGGGGTGGCGAGGCAGCCGGCACTGAGAGGCTGGGAGGGGAATGATGGGAAGGCGCGAAAGTCGCGGCAGCGGCCGCGGCCGCCGCAGCTGCGGCTGCAGCCGCCGCCGCGGCCGCTGTGGCGGCGGAAACGGGTGGCGATGGCGGCGAAAGGGCTGCCGGACTCTGCTGTAAACGCGGGAGAAAGGCCGGCTCGTAATGCGGACTGGCGGATTTGTGTGGTGAGTTCAGACCGCTCTGGCTGTAGGCGCTCTGGGGCGAGAGAGGACTCGGCTGAAGACCCGCGCCAGGAGACGGGTAGTTGTGCGGCGGAGACATGCCCATCGAGGGTAACTTGTCGTAGGCGTAGGGCGAGCCTCCCATGCCGAGGCCGATGTTCCCGAGGCCGTTGTTCTGCATTACGGCGAAGCTGCCGGAGACGCCGCCGGCCGTGTGACCCCCGTATACAAACTTGTCGCTCATCGTCGAGATCGGGGGCAGCGGCTGCAGCGGCGTCAGCGTCGCGTATGAGGACCCTGGGCTGAATCCTGGAGGCGACATCCTCTCGGCGACCGACGTCAGCGTCTGGTAAGTCGGCTCCGGTTGCATCGCCCTGAAGTCCGTCGCGTCGATCATGCTCGCGACCGAAACGCTGATCCCGGAGGTGGGCGAGAGCTTGCCGGGGCTCAGCAGTTCAGAGTCCGCGTCGCGCGAGTCCACGTCCACGTCCTGAGGGGGCACGATCACCGACAGGGACTCCCTCGCGCTCACGCTCGCCCTTCCCGGAGGTTCCTGCGACGAAGACAGATCCTCCGCGGCCGCGAGCTCTCGCTCCTCCTTCACGCCGAGCGCGCCAGCCGCGAGCAGTTCCAGCGGGAGGCTCGCGCACGCGATGTCGGGACTTTGCGAGGCCGACGACATACCACCACCGCCACCAGCACCGCTGCCACCTGCACGATCACCACCACCACCACCACCGACACTGCTACCGGAACCACCACCACCGACAGCGCCCCCTCCTCCGTTGCTCCCACTTCCACTTCCACTACTGCCGCTACCACTACCGCTGCCACCAGCGTGTCCGCCGCCACTACTTCCGCCACCTCCGCCACTACCCCCACTGAGCCCGCTGCCGCCTCCTTCGCTCTCGTGATGACGATGGTGTTGCTGTTGCTGCTGCTGCTGCTGCTGATGATGATGATGGTGATGATGATGATGGTGATGTCTAGCCCCACTACCTCCCCCGCCGCCTCCCGCGCTAGATGCACCTCCTCTCGATGTGTGGTTCCCATTCGAGCCACCCCCACTGCTCCCGCGGCCATGCGTAGAGAGCGCCGCCGGAGAATCGACCGAGTCCAGTAATTGCTCGCTATGCGATCGATGATCGGTTATGTCCCCTATACCTTCCATTTACGCACATCTAGTTCGGGTGGCGCTCTCGCTGCCGAATGTACGATACACGTGTCTCAACGATACACCGGCACTAGTGTCACCGTCTTCGTAGACGTCACAGACGTCACCGACGTCACCACCGCCACCGTCACTCGCGCCAACGGCAGCGTCACCGCCACCGTCGCGACCGCCGCTACCGACACTACCGCCACAGCCACCACCACCGGCTCTGATTCTATGGGACACCACTGCCACCACCAACTGCCCTCCTCTTCTCCTTCGACGCCTCCTCTTTTTCCCTCCTCCTCCTCCTCCTCCTCCTCCTCCTCCTCCTCCTCCTCCTCCTCCTCCTCGCCCTCTCTGTATCTCCTCGCTCTCTCGGAGTCTTCCTTCGTCGCGCTTTGCGCACTGCGCTTCTTCGCGACGTGCGTCGTCGTCGCGACGTTGGGCGCCGCTACACACCGCAATAAGTATCTCTCTCTGACCCTCCTCCCTGAGCAGATACTCTCTCACCCTTACTCTCGCGCAGCCACGTTGCTGCCCTTGTTGTTCCTCTACTTCCCGCTCCTCTTCCTCTTCGCCACCTTCTTCCTGCTGTTGCTCTTTCCGTTTCTGCACCCGCTGTCGGAGTAGTCGACGTCGTCGTCGTCACTGACTCTGAGCACCCTGAGCAACAGCGTCTGCGACGTCTGCGGTTCCCCTGCTGGTTCTCGCATCTGCACCACCGAGAACACTCGCGTCGTCCCCGTAGTGACTCCTCTTGGACAACACTCCCTCTCGTCTTCGGATCGGCATAGAGATCCGCTTGCAGAACGGCGTCCGCCGAGCGCCCATGACATACGCGGACCAAGTGAGAGCCACACTCTTCTTTCGGCGCGAGTGTCTCTCTATAGGGGCCACCTAGTAGACACCTAGCCAGTCACCTCTATCCAGCCAGCCAGCCAGCCAGCCAGCCAGCCTGCCAACCGAGCTACCCCTCGGCTCCGCCTTCCAGCCCTTCCCCTCCTCTACCTCACACCCCAATCTCTTATTCCCCTAACCTCACTACCACTTCTGCTGTATGCAGCCTGCGCACACGTCACACTCGCTCACCACACACCTCTCTGGCTCACTGACCGGGTGTCTACGTGTCTGTCACTCTTCGCGCTCCAGGTGTCCCCCGTCTCATATTATCCTACGTGGACGCGGTGTAGAGTCTCTGCTTCCTCGGATTCCCTACCACCACCAACGTCAATAACAGCCAACAATAACACAACAATGACACTATCCAGGATGCCGAATCACCGAGTCCTTCTTCAATCTCTTTCCAGGCTCGCGGAATACACCCTTACGGAGACGAAGCGCCTCGGAGCGCAACCCCTGACCCTTCTCTCTATATCCACCTCATCCTGATTTTCTTATACTCTTCATATTTTTCTGCGTCACCTCGAATCTTATCTCACGTTCCTCTTACCGTCTTGGAAATAATGTCCTCCGACTAACGATCTAAATTGTCCGTTAAAATAGTCATGCTGTCGCGTGGCATTGCGATATAATAGAATAATAACAACTCCCACCGGCAACACCAGCAGCACCAGCGGAAACAACGAGAGGTACAATCACTGACAGAAGTAAAGAACGCGCCACTGACGACACTCTGGCGTCAGTCAGGTTTCTATCGATTTTCCGATACCTCGTGACCGCTGTTGCTCGATACGCCAATACCTTCGGCGTAAACAAGACCTGCACGAGACACCTGCCTCCTGGACACACACACACACACACGCGAGTCCTGTCAATTATTTTCAAAGTCACTAGGTCCCACCAGGTCCAATAGATCGAAGACGTCGTCAACGGGAACTCAAGCACGAGTCCTCTTCGCAGTGGATTCCAGGCGCGGGGTAAGATTCTCAATCGAACGTCGATCGGCTCAATCGATGACGAAGACGCGTCAGCCGAACGAGTCTTGGCTGAAGCGCAGCGCTAATGCGCAGACAAAAGCGCCCACCTAGTCCCGATAACGCAGCGCCGGAAGTCCGTCCTCGCGTCACCAAGAATCCGGTAGCTGATCAGGCGGATAGGTAGAAATCGAAGTGGAGACCGATTGAAACGTCAATGTATGAATCAATGGCGTCGCGGCGCCGATGCCACTCGTCGTTCCAAGATGTCTACCAGTGCGCAACGCGCACCGTCAGCCACTACCACTGACACCGTCTTCCGCATCCGAGACGGAAACTCTTCCAGCACTCACCAACCGGTCGCTTCTCTGTTCCTATCGAAAGAGACGCGGGCGTCGGGACGTCGATCTTCACGACGTTGACTCTTCGTTTCACTTCCAGAGTCAGTCGATTGCAGGATCGATGGGCACTTTCTTTTTTGCCTTTCCGATACACTCGGCGATCGGATCGGATTACGTTTCTCGTACGTATAGCGCAAGGCGTCGCGACGCGCCGATTAGAACGCGGATACGCGGCCGAATGCAGACGATATTAAAATTCTGCGTAGCGCGAACCGAATAACGAGGAACAGGGGATGCTGGGACTCTTCGGGATGGCTCGAGACCTTTTACCTCGGCCGAGACGCACACACGTACGCGTCAACCCCTACGTTGAGGAGAACGTAGGGACGTGCACGAGGTTGGCGGACAAGAAAGCGAGCGCGTCGCGGTGACGGAGTTGCGCAAATCGCAATGTGACTCCGGGGTAGCAGACGGGACGGGGTGACCGGGAGGGGTCAGGGGTGGAGATCTCAGCGTCGGGGATCTCTAACGAACTCGATACGTAGCAGGGGCCGAGGGGTGGCCCAGGAACGTATTCTCTCTTCTTGGTACCCTGTACCTTTGTGCCCGACTGAGGTTGCGGCAATTCCCATAATCAGCACTGTCATTAGAATTATTAGCGACACTGATCGCAACGGCAATTGCAATGGTGCGAAAGCCTCGTAAATATCGGAGACTCGAAAAGACGAGATGACTTTTCAAAAAGTCTCTGCAAAAGTAACAGCCTTTTCGTGAAATTAAATTTTAATCTCGCCAGATGATCGTTAGTCGGTGGTCGCATTAAAATCGAGAAATTTCAATTACGGAAATGATTTGTCGAATGACGTTGTGGATTTTTTATAATTCCATGTAGGGTGGACGGGGTAACTCCCAAAATATCCAGCCCTGAAGGCTGCTCGGGCTTCGCGATAGTGGGGGTTGCAAGAGGGTAGCGCCGGAGCTGAACGGGGCAAAGGGGACGTCGAGAACTGCGATGTAACGTCGATATCTCGCTCTATACGAGGCGTCGCGACGCCAGGAGGAGTAAAGGGCGCATAGGGGAAAGTTCCACATGGGTGAAATAATCGATAGCGCGACCGATATGTACCCATCTCTCTGTGCCTCTTGCTCACTCTCGCCCTCTCTCACTCTTTCTCTCGCTCCCTCAGTGTAGATATACTTCTGTACGTATCTACTAGACTCACACGCCTCCTGCTGCTTTCCATGTAAAACGCAGTGACCGCTTTCTCCACCACCCCCTGCCCTCATTCACCCCGGCCCTCCTCACTCCGCGCCATAAACGTAACGCAGTGGGTATCTCCTAAGTATAATGCCTCAGCTAGCTTAGAGAGAACAGTAAGGTCGAAAATTCTGCTGCGTCACAGAATGACCTATTTAGAAAAGCGAAAAAAAAACGAACAAAAGCATTAATATCTTGGAGATCCATATTTTTTTAAAGATCAATAAAAATCGATAAGGTTGATCCAAAGAGTCGAGATCTTTGCAACCCCTAAACTTCGCCATCTTAAAAAATAGACCCATTCGTTTATCAGTATCGCCAGTATGCTATATGAATTCCTCGACTGACCCCAAGAGCCTTATGACCCCAAAGAGACGAAGGTTCCAGGGTGCGTCCTTTTGCTCCTTCGCTGGTCCTTTTAACAGGAGTCGTAGGGACGCAGGATCATCAACCAGTGGCCAACATATGATCGTGAACACATGTGAGTCGAGCAAAGGGCCCGATGAATGAGGGTGAAGCTTCTGTGGGGGGTTAGTCCCCTCAACGGAGTGGGCCCCCAGAGTAGGGCCCACCTGCCGCCAGGTGCAACCTGGAACCATCTGCAGCAGGGGCCCGTGCCCGTACCCATTGCCACGGGACCGACCTTTACTCCCTTTCCGACTCGACACGCACACCGTACTTTCCCCGCTACTCACGCACTCACCCTCCCCCACGAATATTTCCAGCACGTGACGTAATTACGACGATACATCACGGCCAATGAGCAGGGCGCTGTGCTAATGCGCCGGCCTACCTATTTGAGTCCTTAAAAGTACAAGGTGGCTGGACTCTCCCATCCTGCTTAACGACGTCCTAACGTTTCTTTCCTGCTGGCGAAGCCACCAAGCGACGCCTGGCGTCCTCCTCGCTTACCAGTATAACTTACAAACAGGCTTCTTGCCCAAATACACTCTCATTAATGTTTAAGAGGAAAACGTTGTCACTAAAGAAATGGGAACAGTTGCGTAAACAGTAAGTACACCTCGTGCAACGAGATCATTTATTTCGTAGAGAATTCCTCAGGGCGCTCCTAGTCGAAGACTGCACTGGCAAGCTAATCGTACTCCGCTCCGATGGTGATACTCATATCGTCGGAAACGATGAGAGTTTGATGATACCAGCGATTTGTGTCTAGGATAACTGTAAATGCGTCAATAAATAACCAGGTGTTGTAGAGTTCATCCGGGAATCACTAGATGTCAGTGCACTATCATTGGCAGAAACATTCTTAGGATAATGAACGAGAGACTCACTGATTTCACCAGGATTCACGTAAACCTCCAACCGATTGCAGACATAGTGACACTCCCGGGGTGGCTCCAGGATCCACAGCTTCCTGCCACGAAGCTGAGCTTGCCAGGACGGATGCTCAACGTCGTCCACCTTAGCCAGAATAAAAATAAATTAGGAATGGCATCTCTTCATTTTATGGATTAAGAACGTTTCATAGTGAATATTTTTGAGAAGACGAGGATGATGGTCCAGACACTCACGTGCATCGGAGCACCATAACCAGGACTACCCATGAAGATCCAATCTGTCTTCTCGCTCTCAGCTGTAGCTGGCAGGAAGTATGGTCTATCGTAATGCTCTCGTAATATATTTCCGGTTCTCTCGTCGCAGTTACTCCTAAAAATTAAAAGAAACAACCCAGAGCCGTGTCCTGGACTGACTGGAAACTACCAAGGAAATTGAGGACTCTGTCCCCTGAGAAGACTTACCATCCGACGTACCAGGGTTTGGTACCAGCTTCCAGTTGGGCTCGACTTCTACTCATGTTCAGGACTTCCTGAAGACTGTGAAATTCAGTTTTGTACGGAAAGAACTGACAGTTTGAGACTTGACCCTCGTAGAGGTCCTTGAAGAAAGAGAACGAGAAGACCTGGGGAGCTGTCCAATTGGTCGTCGCATCCGTTATCACTACGGGTCGTCCCGAATAGGCGTAGCTGATCCACAGAATGATATCAGTTAAATCCTCATAAAGAAAACTGTAGGAACCAACCGTGGAATATAATCTAAATACAATTGTTGTACCGTTCTTCAAAGAATGCTGGATCGACACCAGATAATTTTTCAACTTCTTTAACATCCAAGCACACGGAACAATCTTCTGCCGGTCTGAAGATCTTTTGCGTGAAACTGGGAAACTCAAAGAGACACTGAAAAATAACACGAGAGAAATTAACTCAATAATCTCTTTAAATTTTAAATGAAATATTACACAACTCACCCTGGTGTATCGAGTAGCCATCAGTGAATCACGAGCCGAGCAGTAAAGTATCCACAGGAGAAGAACGATCAGAAAAGAATTCCTTTTACCGAAGCTCAACTTGATAGGACGAAGTTGAAAATAAATCTGAAGAAGTCGTAGACTGCGACGCGTCACTCCCAGATCTTGAATCTTGAAGAGAACAGCCTGCAAGTCCTTCCTTGCAAACTCGAGTGACTTCTTATTGGTGACCGAGTCGATCTTCTGGGTTGTATCTGTCATGACGTTGCTGAAGGCTGCTGGAGAACTGAATGGCCATTGAAAGCACCGCCAAGAGCAGAGATGCGCGCGAGGACCAGGGTGGGACGTATCCTATAGTACATAGGATGCTGTGACAGGACGTAGGTGTAGCTACCCCAGGAGCAGAGAAGTGTGAAACAAGAAAACCTAATCCTATTTCACAGTCATTCTGCTGAAAGAAATCCACCATCGTGGACCGACGCAGATCCGCATCAAGAAGAAACAGGCACCCACCAGGTCCAATACCAAACGATTCTAATTGTAAGTAACTCTCTGAGCCTGACACCTTTCATTAACTTGATCTCTGATCCATTTGGCAGTGAGATGAATTTCATTTTTTCCCTTCTCACACAATTGGCTGAGGCGTTGAAGATTATCCAGAATTATTGGAACGAGATCGATGGCGACATCATTCTTCTTATCTCATGTTGCAGCTGCCCCCAGACGCTCAAGCGTAAAATACAATTGACCTCCATCTTTATTGAATCTCTCCCTCTGCTCCTTCGCGAGGAACAGCCACTCTTTTCTATCTTAAAAAATGCGCGATGACTCAAAATCATCAAATCCCAGCTGGATCATTGAAGTTGAGACTGTACCAAGTGCAACCTCACAGGGACCCCCGTCAACGCTCAATTCTCATGAAATTATAAGAAACGCTAGAAATGGCTACTGAGCTGGATGGCTGACCGACCGAGTGACTGGCTGATCGACTCCGACGAGACGCGTCGAACCTTTTACGAGAACAGATTGACAATTCGAACAGCAATCTGCACTCTAATTGACAATTAGTAAAAGCGCACCGGATGCCTCGACTCTCCAACGTATTGTCAATCGGTCTCAATTGAAATTTATATGTTAAAGTAAGGACTATCGACGGTTGCTAATAGATGGCAAGGGATGACAACGGGAATCCACGTGCTCCAAAATGAACTGATCGAACCCAGAATTATCTGGAGATAAACTGATAGGGACAGGACTACATTTGCAAGGATCCATTAAGAACCAGGACAGTCAGAAGACACAGACAAGTCGCGCAGTTAAATCTTTTAATTCTTGTCAGTCGGGTTTCAAATACACTGTTTCGATCTTTATTATTATAATTACATATACGGTGATACTCTTGCGATATAAATAATACAACGTGTCGTTAAAGTTAATGACAGAGTACGTCTCGTCGAAATGAAACCTAATCTCGTTAGTACTGTCTTTTCAGTCATACTCATTTTCTCTCTCTTTCTCGTTCTCTCACACACTTTCACTCACAATTAAATCGCCCTATCAAATGAAATGACAATATTCGTAACAGGTCCGCTTCGTATGGATCTGATGTAAAGAGGTCATGAAGAAAGTTATGACCAATGACCTTTTTCCCAGTATCGGGGAGTGCGAGGAGTCTGAGACCAGGATAAAAAGAATATCAACCGAATGAAAAGACCTGTATAATCTGATTCCGATAAGAGGTATAATACTGATCATGGTGAATAATAAAAAAATATCCACTTGCGATAAGAGGAGAGAAATAAAAGCTGCTAAATATCGATAAGAAATAGAAGCTCGACTAGCTGCCATGGAAGATGCTTCCTGTATAACAGAGTGGGGGGGGGAAAAAACGAAAGTAAAATAAAAAAATGGCGAATCTGTCAATTATAAACAACAGCGACTCTAATTATTCCATTCGCTCTTCATCTTCGTCTCAGACCACGTTAATTCGTAATAATCATTAAATGCGTGATGAACTTCCTCTAAGACGTCTAATCGTAAGATGTACACCCAATGCTTATTTATGCTCAGTTTATTTAAATATTTATGCAGCACAGTAGACTATCTCTCCTATACGTTATTCACGTGTAGCAGACGTATGCTCATGCATTATGCCACGACGTAATCTGATAACCGTCCTGTGGTTTACCTAATACTCCAAAATTTCAAAAGTCATCGAAAGGACCTGCGAATCCTTGGAGCACAGTTTTGCCTTTGCACATATGGACTTGAGACGTGGCAACGATAATGTTCGATTTTACGGTGGATGGTTTACGCGGGGCTGATGATCGCGGATGATCAAGAACGATCGATTCTGACACAGTCGTTAATACGAGTACATGGCAATGCCGTTGTAGTAATAAGTAAAAGTATCGGTAGCAATATTAATAGCTAACAGTTAGACGATATAAGAAGGTATTAGATGAGAAACGAAAAAAAAAAAAAAAAAAAAAAAAATTCTTCTATCACCCCTTTTTCGGAATGTATCATATTTTTTGTTCTTGTTATTGAAATACGATTGAACCTACAGTATTATCCAAGAATGAGAAGACCACTTTGTGGAAGCGCAGTCCTTGCGCTTTTATAATCATTAATTCTAGTAGCAAGGATAACAACAGCGAATCTTTTCGCGAGCCACGCACGCTTCCCTATGCTCGTATATAATACAATGAGGAATGAGGAATGAGAAACGATTGATGAGGAATGAACAAGAGGAATGTGGAGGAACGACGAAGAGAAGCGGTGGAGAAAATCCATATGAATGATCGGCGCGCAATGCATGTATAAAGTTTATGACGCACAGCAGGCGAAGGAAGGATCGACTGAACGGGCCTTAGGCCGAAATTTCGAATATTAATCTTGAGCATATTGTTTCCCCCCACCACGCGGGCTACACTGTACAACAATTGGAAAACACAGTCTCTCTCTCGCGCTGTAGAAAATTATAAACGCGGTTTTACAAAATACACAAAGAATAAGCAATTATCAAAATTTTTCAAGGTCTTCTTCTTGTTCCTCTGCTGTTCTTCTTTTTTTCCCCTTTTTCTTTCTTGTTTCTGTTGCTGCTGCTGCTGCTGCGATCGCTGGCTGTTTCCTCGCTCTCGGTGCTTCCCCGTGGAGTGATGTCGCTTGGACGTGCGCGAGATTCAGAAATCGATTGCGAAAGGTGCGCGATGCTTTTGATTAGCTGGTGCATTCCTTTACATTCCTCCCAATTACTTTACATTACATTACATTACATATTACGTTACTTTACTTTCTCTTTGTGCCTCGTTACTCGTAACCGCTACGGACTACGCTCATTCGACACGAGCTCTTTTGTTCTCAATTTCGCCTTAACAATTTATGCGAACTTTGTCTCTCCGCTAATTTCATCTATCACTGTGTGGCACTCTCATCCGTACACCTTAGTATTAACGCTCGCGTGTGCGAGCACACGTGTACGTATACCGATTATGAATGCGCGACATAATCATAGGGAACATCTCGAACGTCACTAGGTCCGATAATTCTACACGCGCAATATGAGCCCCAATATACCATATGTGTCTAATTCCAAATGCAAAGTGCATCCAATCTCTGCTTAGCCTCGATCCATCGTATTGATGTAGTACTCACCACCACAGATACACCCTGGCTTACGCACTGTCCACATATGACACATTCTCCCAATCATAGATGCATCCACGCACGCTGGCATTATCACGCACTTATGCGCTCCCTCGAAAACTAGTGCTTAGATATCATATCGTAGACTTGCTTATATCTTCTATTAAATAGAGACGTATTGCAACGGTGCAGTCTGCCAAGTACCGTCCCCTGCCACACCCACAGCCTCGAGAGTTTACATATATAATATAATATAATATTAATATAATAATATAATATAATGTAATATAATATACTATCTTCTATATATATATATGTATGTATGTATATATATACGCGCGCGTGTGTGTATATATATATTTATATTTGTATTTTTATATGTATATATATAGTTGCGCGCCCGCATTTCCGAGTTAACGAGGATGTGTATTTTAACGTGGCTGCATTTGTGTGTGCGCGCGCGCGTCTGTGTGTGTGTACTCAAAAGACTTGAAAGTACAATAGCGTATAATCAGTACACGCGCATCGCACGGCCCCGGCCGCTTATGTTATATATTAATTTAGAATTGTGCAATAAAGTTAGAGCCATTAGTGCAACTACTACTGCGGATGTGGTCGGACGAGCTGCTGCTGCTGCCTCTTGGGAAAGTCCCGAAGTCTCCTCCGCTTCCTCAGCCGCGCACTGTGTCACTGACAATTCGTTCAAATCTTCGGCGACGGCCACAAGACGCCAACGACTTTGAAACTTGACATCCTCTTATCTACCTTCCATGTGCATCGCGTTTAACACTCGTGTAGCTCTTCTTCGTCGTTGGGCGTCACAGGATACTTTCGGATCAACGTCCCTCGCCCTTACTGGCCATACTCACTTCGCACGCATCACGCACACAGTCTCTCACTCTCTCACTCTCTCTCTCTCTCTCTCTCTCTCTCTGCCTCCCTGTACCTCAGTTCATGTGGCCCGAACGTCTCACGAAGAAACCAGCAATAGTTACGCGAAGCGGCGGCCTGATGACCTCGTAGTTAGATTTCGTAGGCGGTCTAGGTTCGGTCGGGTGGTTTTGGCCGTGAAGTTGCAGCCGCGAGGACGACCGGCCCAAGAGCGTGTTATACCCAGGAGTCGCCGGCGGACGCGGCTGTCGAACTCGGAGGGACGTTGGCCGCCGGTGCCGGGGATTCCTGAGCAGTACTGACGCCGACGTCATCGCCGACCCACTGCGAACCTCCACCACCTCCGACACCGACGCCCTGGACCGACCCGACTGGGCCCTGACCTTGACCGCCCTGAACCTGACCCACCCCCAGCTCATACTGCCGTTTCTTTTTCTTCTCCAAGTTAACTTGCGCATAGAGCGGCTCACCGGGTTTTGGCTGCTGCAACACACACACACACAAGCCAACATTAGTACCATTGCATCCGCCAGGAGCGATTGCGGAGCCTTCTCTCTTTTTCTTTTCTACTCTTTTTTTTGCTTTTTTTTTGGTTCCGCTCGCCTTTACTTCCTCTCTCTTTCGTCTTTAACTCTTGCCTCGCCTTCGATTTTCTTTAGGAACTTGTTTCGCGACTCGTGTACTCTTTGTTTTCTTTATTTTTATATCTGCATTGCTGGTTTCAACGAACGTTCGGGCAGCCATCTTGGCATTCCGCATTCTATCCCTGCCGATGATATCCTCGCACAACCCCACCCACGAACCCTCATATACTTAGTCGTACCCTCGCCCTTATTTCCTCACTCGCCACCCTCGGGAAAAACGACTCCAGGACTGATGAAGGTATCTCAAGGATCCAGGATCCAGGATCTAAATGGCCAACCGTGCATGGCACGGTTCCGCCACATGAGTCAAGTGAGAATCGAGCGCGTTATATGTTCATAGAGAGCTGTTTAAAAATATATATGACACGACATGCAAAATGGTGGGTCACAATGTTTTTCCGTTGTATGCCTCCTCTTTTTCCTCGCAGAAAAAAGATGTACGTTTTTATTAAATCATTATGTATATTATATATGTATTTGTATATATGTATATGTATATGTATAATTGTATATAGGATGTACATGTTTCCATTGACGTTGCATTACACAATAACTCGTTCTAGTCTAGATGAATAAATTAAAAAGCAAAAACTCGGTTAACCATAGATAACAATTAATGAATACTTGTATATGATAATACAGAGACAAGAATACTATCATTCCGGAAAGTGTAGGTGTACCAACGCGCGCTCTCGAAACTGCTAAACTTTTATGGTGACGTGTGTCTGTCATGGTGTCATTAGAATGTTAACGCGTGTGATTCGGCACCCAGAGCGTATCACTTTCAATCCCACTTAACTTCTATCCCTTCCTTTTTTTTATAGTCTTGTAATCAATGGAGCTCCTTCCGTATCAAGGTAGAACGTCGCCACGGCTTTATAGCGCGGTCGACTACAATTTACGTGAGTCCATGGTAAATTTCATTTCATTGTAAAAAAAACTTACTAACTTCTAAGGTCGGGCACCTAACCCTCTAGAAGACTAACAGGATCGTTCAGCTAACCTAAAACCTATCTACAATTTAAATAGAATCCTATCTTAAGTAACGATTTTTATTCGTTCTATTAAAGAAAAGCCCTTCTTGGCACATGTTACCTGATTCGCCTTCAAATACCATATTCGAAAAAAAAGATTCGTGAGAAAGACTAACGTAAACCTACTTGGTCTGGCAAAAACGCCTTTTTAATTCGTGTGTCATTTTTGTGTGTACGTGTATGTATACGAATGAACCCTGCATCGACCTTAGCTTGCGAATTCGCTACTGTCAACTTATTCTTTGACCGAATCATTATCAACGTCGCTATTAATTGACTTGGTTCACGTCTTCGATTACTTTAATTCGCTGCAAACAACCGCCGTCGCGCTCGTCCAATGAGTATTTCCTATCGTTACTTGTATATTTTAAATTTATTTATTTATTAGAACACAGCAACATGTGTCGCTCAAGATTCATTGGCTGACGATGCACAGGAAGAATATTTTCGCGAATGCCCGTCACCAATTGTCATCCCCCATAAAATTTAAATACTGTATCTCTGTGTGTGCGTGTGTACTATGTGGATTTAAGACTGTGTGTCAGTGTCATGTGTATCAGGGTAATTAATAAATGTCAACAATAGTACGAGACCAATTAGGGGGTTGCATATGTCGAAAGTCTAATGACTTACGGGGTTGGCAGGAAATACGCAAACGCCTCCCGCTGGCGGCGCGTGTCCTCCTTGTTTTGGATACTGCATGTCGGACATTCCAATCTCCTCGTTCTGCTACAAAGGTGGAGGAAAAAAAAAGTTTATTCGATCTAGAAACGCAAATGATGAGAACGTTTCTTGAAATATAAAATACTTACAGACTGGTAGATCGTGGGGCGACCCACGTTGTTCGAATTCTGATTGGGTCTCTGAATCGTTCTGTCTTCGTATCGCGTGCTACCCTGGCTTGCCATTGGCCGATTGAGGGTACTGCAATCATAGCTACACTTAACATAGTGCCGAGTCCTTATGAAACTGTTTAGGACTCTGCGCGTGACACTTTCAGTGCAGCCAGTATATTCAGTTGAAGCGAAGAAAAAAATAGCGCGCAGAGTCCCACGAACTCAAAAGATAATTAAAAAAAATGGCAAGGAAGACTTTGTGGAGTCGATGGAAATTAAACGAAAAGTACCTGTTCGCATTGTTTGGTGAATTCGGTCCGGAGTTACGTGCCGCGACTGTTTTCGTGACAAAGTCCTGCTCCTTCCAGCCGTGCTTCTTGTAGACGTCGCGGAGTTCCTGGTGCTGCCACATCGTGAAGAGTACCTGTCCTGTTGGCAAAGCGTCATTCGATTAGTCGTTGTTTTCCTCAGACGGCGAAAGTCAACTGTGATTGAGAAAGCAAAACGATGCGAATGACGAACCAGCAAACTTGAGAACGCGTGGTGTGTACTTCTGACGTTGTCTGGTTATGTTCATGAGCCTCTCGACACCCCCGGCGTCTAGGAGGGACCTCGAGAATTCAGCGTTCTTCTTGATGACCTCATTCAGAGTCGCAAGAACGGCGGCTATGGTGTCGTCGCTCGTACCCTGATCGTGCTGGTTATTTCCTGACGGCAATTTCTGGATAAGATCACGCATTGCATATTTCCCAATGAGCTCCTTATTTCGCTGATCTATCGCGAGGTTCCTGAGAGCCGTGGCCACAGCACACACTACACGATCCACCTTAAACCAAAAAAAAAATTAGGAAAGGTCCAACAGTGTTCAGCAGACACCCAAAGAGGTTTGAAGATGCTGTCGAACGTACCTCCATTCGCAGAAGCTCCACCAGAATGGGCAAACCCTTCTCCTTTCGCACTGCAGCTCGAATTTCAATGCTAGGCTGCCAGTAACAGGCTGCGAGATTTTGTAAAGCTCCTGCAGCAGCCTCCAGGGTTTCCGGATTTGAGCAGGTTTGTAGCAGCCTCAGATAGGACTGAACGACTTCCGGTTGCCATAGGAGTTCCATTCCCTTGACAGGTTCCGTTCTAGGACTGGTCGTACGCGACGTTGTCGCCTCCTTTTGAATCGGTTGTCCATCCTTCTTCTTTTTACTACCCCCAAAACAACCCAAGTTCTCACCTAGAGCAGAGAAATCCAGAAATAAACTTCTCTTCCTTGATGAGGCGACTCCTCATCTTGCGTTGTAAACTTGAGGGGATTGATGTCTCCCTCAGCATTTCCTCAGAGATTGCACTCGGTATTCACGCGGGGAACGTATTTACGCCCCAGCTAGAAGCTACGGCTTTCAAATATTCACATGGTCCCACGAGACAAGCTCAGAGCAATCTCGCTCATTCACAAGGAATCGTCAGGATCCAAGATGAAGATTATCACGCGAGTATCCATTCCTGAAGAGGTTCTCCGTTTGAACGTCGAAATATCAAAATTAAGCAGTGCTTCTAATCTCTGTGGCACGTAGAAGCGAGCATGTCAATCTTATTGCCTATTGTTTCAATTTTTGGCTTACCCTGGTACCTCAGGCTTGATCTCCATCACTAAGACTACATCATGATACATATCAGGACGAAATACTGACTAACGACGGTAATATCAAATGAAAACGCACACGACTCTACTCAAACTATTATCTATCAGGCAAACTATAAAACAAAAAAAAGAGAAATCCTACATAAGCGATTTTCTAAAATGCACTAATATATCTGGATAATATATCTAATTGAGGTTGTCAATGGCACAAGAGGTTGGGCACGAGCCACGCTTAAGCTGGAACGACGCGCACGTGCTTTTCACGTAACAACCGAGTGGGCTGAGTGTGAAAATTAGGGCTCATTTTTTTCCATATAATGGTATCAAAGGTGATGTATGTATCTGTGATCGTAGAATGGTAATTGGAATACGTGCGTTCCAGACAGGCGTGTCCAAATGCCGAAATGATAAAAGGAGCGAGCGACCGAGATTTAATTTGATCATCAAGGTAACATTAATTTATCGAAAATATTACAATAGTGTCTTACCTTGACATAAACTGTACGCTAAAAAAATGAAACAGACTTTATAATCCATGCTAAGGTTCGGGTGATTAGGATGATTGCTTTAGCTCTATGTACTAGCCTAAATCGCGGGATCCGCCTTTACGAATCGTGGGAACGAGGAGAAGACGGGAAGCCGACGGCAAAAACAAAGTCTCACTCTACGTATAATGATGTTGTCACGATTTCTAACAATTAGCCTTAATGGTTTTCTAATGTCGTTGCACGGTACGTACTAGCTCCTCTCTCTCTGTCTCTCTCTCTCTATGGTGGAAAATTGTCAAGCTACGCACTGAGATTCCTGCACGAGAGGAGCGAATATGAAGCTTATGTTTTCTGACAGCTAAATAGTGGCCGCCTCATGAGAAAAGATATAACTGCTCGCCGAGCAAAGGTACACGACTTAATCGCATGCACCTGATTCAAGACATGCCCACCGAAGAAGACCGATTTTTCTTTACCATCACAAGGAAGTACACACTCTGTCTTTCATACTCAAGTGCATCAGAGGGTAGAGAATCGGTGGGTGAAGTAACTCACCCTTGGCCGGCGCCGCTACCCTGTTTTGTACAGCGGACTGAATTGGATGCTTGTCGTAATTCGGATCCTCGACTTCCTGACACCTGTAGCTCAAGTTCCTTAGGATGCAGACACAATTCTCAACGATCTTGTTGCCGATGTTCGACTTCTCGATTGCCGAACGCACTACGTAGAGAAGAGCATCAACCAGTCCGTCGCACTCTCGCAGCTTTTTTCTTGCGTACTCTCCGGCACTGGATACGTTCCTCAGAACACCGGAGGCATTTCTAAATACTGTGGACCAGCAGGTTTCTCCGCTGGAAGAACTTGGATCCCATCCACTGTGCGGAATTATGATATTGTTGACTACCATCGTGACTCCGTCGTCGATGATGGATCTCTTGAGGTCCTGAAAGTCGTTGACAATGACACAATAGATCGAGGAAGCTCGTCGAGGTACATTTTTCGATTTATTTGTGACTTACCTCGCAAGATGAGAGATTCCAGAGGACCCCGGTCACCAGTTCCTTGACATCGGCGTCAGACGTTCTGCGTAGAAGATTGATGAGAGCAGGAACACCGCCGGCATTTTTAATAGCCCTCTTGTTCTCGTCATTCTGTCTTCCGTAGGAGAGATTTCTCAGGGCGCCACAGGCGTTCCTGTAGACATCGGGACTATCGTGATCCAGGAGTTGGACAAGTGGAGGAATACCACCAAGACTCCGTGTTTTCTGCTTGTTGGGATCATCCATGTAGCAGAGGTGTTGGAGATATGCGGCTGCATTCGCTTTGATTATATTATTGGGATTGCTCAGGAAGCCTATAACTTCTGATAAGTTCGGATCCCGCCACCGCATGGACTTTTGATCATCGTCCAAGGGGCTGGCCATTCCAGGAACTCCGGGATGCCGACTCTGCAGCCGCTGCAAGTGAACCTCGTCCTCGAAGATACCTGGTGGAACACTCGTGGATAATGGCGCTGGGTGGCCTTCCTCATATCCGCCGGAAACGTCCCCAGGAACTGCGACTGGACCAACCCCCACGCCAGGGCCATATCCAACTGGTCCATATGGAGACGGTGATACAAAACCATAGGCCACCTTGCCCTCGTCTGTAAGGAAAAAAATTCGTAGATTACGAATTGTCGAAAGACGACCAAGAGGAAGGTGTAGAGCCGGTCAGAGGCGAGAAGTCATTATGGATTCCTTGATGCGGTTTTAAAATAATAATGACGTTCTCGATATCATTGAGATAACGGTTGCTATCAGTGACCGCGATAACGACTACGTCACAGCGATATAAAGGGTAGGCAGACCGGCAGTAGCGATCGATTTGGAATGGGCAATAATGTGCAGGACGGGATAGAATAGGTCTTTCAGAGTCAAGAGTATTCGAAAGATGATGTTGACCCAGCCACGTAGTAAATCGATCCCTGACTCACCGTGAGGATGTTGAGAGGGCTCGCCCGAGTCGTCCATGTTCCAGGAGTTGCTAATTTGATCTGAGGAGATAAGTGAACGATATATGCTGAGATGTTGGATGAAACACGGTTCGCCGCGCGTCTCAAACATTAAACGTGCTCGTATGCGGCAACAACAGGCGGCGCGTCGTTCGAGGCAGGAATGTTCCGCGAAGGATTTTCGCTAGTCAGCAAAATTGCATAACGCTTCCCCCCACTGAGCCTCGCCAGGGTAAACATCCCGGCTCGAATCCGATAGGAATTCTTATCGCGTGAATGACGTCGACGAACGAACGGGTGAGATGGAGAGAGGAAGAATGTAGGAAAAAGGATAAAAATGCAGAAGGTCCTCGTAAAAATTTACCATATTGATCTCCAGGGCCGCCTGGACTAGGAGTGATGCGATAGTGGTCTTGGAGAGCAGGATTCAGTCCTGGGTCCATGTCATTGTAGCCACCCTCCAAGTACGGCGCGCCTTTCCGTAGATATTCTGCGAACAGAGGGAGCAGCTCTTTCATTGACTCTCTCGTGGCACTGAAAGGTTGCTACCCACTCGAGTGCAAGCGACATCAGGCGTCGACAGCGCGGCCAGAGAACGAGTGAAGAAGTGAAGAGGACGTACCGTGTGGCGGAGAGGCGTGACTATGCTCCGAAGGGCTGTGTGGACTATGGGGTGAATGTGGTCTAGGCATATAGATCCCATGGGGTCCAGGAATCCATCCTGGCTGCGGAGGATATCCCAAGTAAGGATCATAGTGGTCAAAACTGACCATATAGGGATCTGCCGCGTAGCAAGGATCCGCATGCTGATAATCCTGCGACATCAGAGGAACGGACATGTAGCTCACGGCGCCTGGATCCGGTTCCATGTGCGAGACCTCGCGCACGACCTTCGTCACGGTCGTAACCTGCATCGGAAGAAGTAACATTGAGGACCATTGATTAACTCCAATTCTCCTGATTACACGCTCATGCAGGAATACGCACTTGCTGGGACGTCTGTTGCTTGTGAGTCCTAATAAGAAGAGGATCTTCTTGCACCGAGAGGTGAGACGAGTGCAGGGAATGACTGTCCGCCTGTCCATTACTTCCATGGTAATCGGTGTCGTTCTGTCCACTGAAAATCGTCGAATCATCGACACAAATTAGTCATAGCACGTCATGCGGCCTGAGTCAAGCGGTCAGAGACGCGGCCTGTTCTGGATACTCACGTGTACTGTGGCATGTCGGGACCTTTCTCTTGCAATACTCGTCTGAAAGTAAATTCGAATCGCTTTAGAGAAAACGAGAAGCTGTAAAACTTCGCGTGGAATAAAATAACGAAATACAAAAGGCTAACGAGTCAAATGCTTGGAAACATGCACAAATGTCAATAAGAGACTAGCTAGTGATGAAGCAATGAAGGCGTGTAAGAAGGAGAAAAATGGCGCTGCTACTCTACTTGCCAGACTATTCACTGAGGAGCGAATGAGATCACAGTCCCTGCCTTGTTAATATATCTAGGAAAATCTGAAGCGAACTCCCGATTTCTCCGATACGGCTCAATACGTGAATTCAGTTTATCTTTAAAAATACAACTGACTGATTAGCTTATCGCGCAGCTAAATCGAATGTAAACGATGAACCGTGCTGAAGTGACCGAACCTAAATCGTGGACGAATATTGATCGGAAGATCAAGACCCGACTAAACCTCAGTGAAGAGTCAAGCGCCCATCGAGTTAACTCGTGTTAGTCACCTCTGTGTGATTTCAGTGCGCGTTATGTTGTGCTCCTGCCTCTGCTCAATCCGCCGATTCACCAGCCTGATTTTCATGAGTACAGCCAGTTAGTAAAGTCGTTATCATCTATTTGATATTATTAAGGCTAAAGCACATTACGTAAAGACATTCCGGACGAAATGGAATGAAACGCGAGAGCCGCAGATGACTTTAAGAAGACCGAGTCAGTGAGGAACTAAATTTGATCGCCCACGAACAGCAGTGAGGGAGTCTTAATCGAATTAAATTAATATTTTCTCTCTCTCTGTCTAAGAAAATTTTTATCGTCGTTCGTCCAGTGACAGCTGTCGACTTTGAGTGACAAGTTTCAGCCGAGTAGCCCCGTATGCGAGCGATGCGAGAAGTTTGGACAGCCAAGCGTTTCAAATGCAAATTGAAAAGTTCCGGAGCAATTGAAATCCTGGCAATGCGGCCGGACGCGCGCGGATCCGTCGCGACGCGTATTATTGACGCCCTCGAGACGAAAGTAGAATGCGGCGATAATTCTCGAGGGTGCCCGAGGCAGGCTCGATTTTTATCTTCTGTGTGTGTTCTGTCCCGAGAGAAAGAGAGAGAGAGAGAGAATGAAAGAGGGTGCTCGATAAGATAGGTGCGGCTCTTTGTGTGTGCATTATGCAGTCATCGCGGTGCAGTGGTGCAACCGAGAACCGAAGGCGTCTTCCACGGGGAGTCCAGGATCTGTTGAGTCTAGAGTATGCATACACTAGCAGCCCAATGCTATGAAATATGAAGAGACGTCGAAAGGATGCACAGGGGGATGTGAAAGGAGATGGTGCATCAGGCTGGAGGTACTCACAGACAGGAGTCAACCAGCTGGTTGTTTGACATAGCAGCTGAAGTGTCTTACTCGGTCTTGACCCGGCAGCGATCTCACCTGAAACAACAAGCAAAAGAGGTTCTTAATGAGAATCGTCAGCAAGTGTGGACTACTCAGGTATCGAGGAATAGCTAAGACCTTAATGGCGTCGATCGATTCTGACGAAGGTTGTAGATTTTACGAGCAGAACCAAAACCAAATCAAATAACAAACAGGAAGTCAGCTTAATTATAGGATTATACAACTGCGGATGACAATGCAGGACAATGGGCTCTCCATCCTGACCAAATCTATACCTATAGGGACTACTGTAGCTAGCGAATGGCCTCTGCCCACATTCGACAGGCATTCTTATGGCACGACCTCTCTCTGCGCCCCACAATGCCAAAGTACAAGAGAGGCCACTCGAACACAGGCAAAACATCCCAGACTGATGGGGTTGGTAATCGTGCCTTGGGGAGGACTCCGGGCTGAGGGGATGGCTGAGCGAAGGCAGAACGAGCTAAGGAGAAGTTAAACGAGCCAGGGCTGCCATCGAAACAATTTTGACGATTGAAAGGACTTTGAATTTACATGGCACCAGCAGACCCTTCCTGCCTCCCTCGACCTCCCACGGCTCCACCAAGGGGAAGCAAAAGGTCCTTAATACCGCAGTAGACTTCTATGCTTTATTGGCAAGCTAGACTCTGTTGTCATTAACGCTTCATAATAAAGCTCGTAAATCCTACGGGGGTAGTTGCGTTGTGAAATTAATATCGAGGCAAGAAAAATGAGACTTCGCCATATAAATGATAGCGGGGTAACGTTGGCGGTAATAACTTAGCAGTCTCGATATTAGTGGAATCTCCAGGGTATTTTCATTCGGGAACGATTCCAGTAATAATTTATCATCTGGATGTACGCCGGTGCATTCAACATCTTCCATTGTTATCGTTCTGCCTATCCCGCTGCTGTCACTGTGAGAAAACGGCAGCATCGTTTGGATGGGACCCCAAAACGCTGCCGGAGATTTCGTTCAGGACCTTCTTCACGAGGAGAGGTCGTGACTCCACGCCACGTGCTTCAATGTGTAGCAGATTCTGATCCGCACGGGGCCAAGTATACAGATGGCTGTCCACTCTATAGGAAGGCATAGAATGCATCGTTTCACGATTCAGTGCATCGTGGAAACACGGAATCCTATTAAACCCACGAGAGTTCGAAGCATCTTGCGGTCGCGCAAGAGAAGTAACAGCAGAAAGAGTATAGCGAGTGGGAATGAGAACGAGAAGGATGGAGAACTCGAGTGGCCACGTAACCAATTGCAGAGCTCCACTAGAGCCATTACCAAATACCAAGTCTTGGAATAGACCAAATCGAGCCTTTAGGCTCCTGAACTGCAAGCAGAAATGTTAATGATACAGATAGAGCCGTGAGCTATAAAAGAAAATGTCGCTGTCTATTGCTGCCTTATAAAGAAGCAAACGGCATTTTCGTGTTCAGAAGTTTGGACGTTAGTAAGGCAATTCTTTTTAAAGTTTAAGGTTACTGGGCTGAATGATTCTCTTTTTCTCTTTCTACCCACCTCCATTGACGCATAGACTACGTTGACCTAGAGATCTTGGTTTAAATGTCCGCCAGGTATCTTTGCCAGACAATGTGTCGCGATTAGATCGCATAAACGAGGCTTAAGCTTAGATCCGGCGCGAACGTCATCGTGAAGTGACATGACATGAGAGGTGGAATTCAATGTTTCTACTCCTTTCTTTTTTTTTGCTTTTCCGATGCAAACGCTCCAGAGGAAGTTTTGTTTAATGGGCATTCTACGCGTGGAGCGAGTCCGGGAAAGGGAGGAAAAACTGGAACGGGAAAGCCGACAGGATTAGCAATGACAGAGGAAAACTGAGAATCGCACAAACCGGGTACGATTCAAGTAGGAGAACGAACGGGTTGCCGGTAAAATAAAGAACGGCGCGTGCTCTGTAACTCGTTTGATCCTTAAAGACGCTTGAGGAGAGACGATTGATCTCTCCGGGCTCTCTTGGGTGCGTACTCGCACGACACGCACGCACGCACCTACAACGAGACACCCACACCCTCTTCGGCCACCACCTATTACGCGTCCTCGTTACTACCTACTACGTACTACCATCCATTATACAGAACCCATGAACCACCACGTACCTTCCTGTCATTTCGACGATTCACTCTCTTTCTCTACCTCTCTGACTACTTATATTGCTCTCTTGCTCCTCGCGGCTTTTCACAATTTTCCGGCGTCCCGATGTCAATGGCCGTGCAGCGCCTCCTGGATGATTTCCACGGCGATCTGGCAACGCGATATCGCGCTACTGTCACATTCACGTCCAAGGAACTGAACTCGGAGGAAGGACGTTTTCTCTTTCTTGGATCACACTTATTTTCTGCACTGTTATGTGACTATGTGACACTATTCACATGCACTGCAAAGCTCGGGTTTTCACGCGAGGGTTGCTGATTCGTTTAGCACAAACACCGTAGACACTAGCACCGTCGTCGCCGTCGGGGTCGCCGTCACTGCCGTTAACGTGCTTGACCTCTTCCACGTCGCACCCTGAAAATCCTTTGATCTTGAAAATTCTTTCTGGCAGCTTGACCAAACCGATCCCGATCCCGCTCCCGCACCACTGTCCCTTTCAAAGATTCCGTACATCTCCCAGAGCCAGAAACCGAACGTACCGATCTCTGTGGCACCTGGGAATCAACCGGACAGCATGGACGCCTCGCCTAGCCGCAGGATCGTTCAACCATTCGAAATAGCTTCGGCGTCACTCTTTCTTCCTCCGATCCTCCTGATCCTCGTCCTTGCTGCTCAACTTGGCCAGCTACGTTACGTGGCTTCGATGAACGGGATACGGAACTCTCCCGCGGCACTTTTTACTTTTTTGTCTCAGTCCTTAGATCGGCACTCGAAGGACACGGAACACATAGACTGCTGGAGACCCTCCTCCAGATGAAGTCTCGACAGTACACGTGCTACGAAGAAGACGGAAACCTGGGACTTTTCACGGACACATCCCCGACGAGTCGCCTCCTCGCCAACGCCTACACGATACACATTGCACGCAGCAACGACGCCCCTACTCTACCGGGAACAGTGGTTCTCCATCGTTAAGCAGTGCTGGCCAAGTTAGATGGCGTCGGCGCCGCCATGCCATCAAGGGAAATCTTCACAGAAGGCGGCAGGAATTCCTAGGGGATTTCGCCACGACATCATTGGAAGCCAAGCGCTTTGCTACAAAATGAGTAATGGCGATTCTTGACAGTCAACCTCACCTGCTATTACTTGTCTCACTGATTTCTAGAAAGACACTTCATCTAATAGAATATCAAGCAAATATATGCATATGCATTTCTTACGTGTTCGTTTCTCCTTAAAGGTGACAAACAGGATATATTCGTGTAGTTTTGCGTCGGATATTTTCACGGACAAACTGGTGTCGCTGGCGTACCTGGTTGTGAATTAGCTATGAATACAATGATTCAATCCCATAACCCTATTACGATCAGGTCACCAGGGTTGAGCGCCTCTGCTTACGCAAGTACTACTCCACGTACTACTTCCCTCACTACGAGCTCAAACAACTACGATACCACACGACTCCACCCTAACCTGTATAGGTATATACACGCAGCATATCGACGCGACTATCAACAATTAACAGTAGATTGTCAACAGGAGGAAATTACACGGAAAAAGAGTCCAACCGTGATAGGCACTGGATGCAAGTGCAAAGTTCACATACCACGTTCCACGGACCCATCAAGATGTAATCGTGGAACGCTTGAATGGCGCGCAGCAGCATACTTGTTTTAAAAATCTTGTCTAATTGTACCGGGGAGTCCACCAATCCGAAGTACGGGTCAATGCGCAACGTTATAACGAGCAACCATAAGTCGGTTGACAATGGTTGCCAGTGCTTCTCACTGGATAAGACGACACAATCGGTGAATCACGGCCAATCACGGCACTTACTTCTGTTCACGCTATAAATAGCTGATCCTTCCTGACAGCTAGTGATTGCTGATTGACTTGGTCCTTTCTGGATGGAACACAAAAGCTAACAATATGTCAAAACAATCTGAGGCATTTTGAATGGAATTGATAACCGGATCTTCATGCGCTCTAGTGCAAAATTATTTCACAAGCATTTCAAATGATAATCACCTTGAAACCAAACCGCTTTTCACTTCCATTAATTAGAGAGGTTGTCGGGTTAGACCCCGAAATCAAAGGGATGCTGTAGAGCGTAATGAATCCTATCCGGATGCAATAAATTGGTTTGAAAAACGATGCACCTGTAGAGATTCGTGGTGCACATCTCCTTCGAGCACCAACATCGAAGATGGTGTCGGTGCACGACTGCCTACGAAGAGCGAATAGTTTAATCTACAATAACCAGATCCCTCTAAAATGTCGGCGAACGAGGAGTATCGGGCATCTTGTGCTCAATGACCGCAACTACTTGGAAAGCGAAAAGCCGTAATTTGTGGAGGGATGCTTCGCGTTTAATACGGGGAAATCTATATTCTTATTGATATAACCTCGATCGCGAGTAGAGATAAACATAATCCATAATCCTTGAGACAGATTCGGAGGATCGATCCGAAGACGCTTCGTTCCTTGTGTATTTTCATTATTCGACGCTGACGACGCCTTCTTTGGACATAGTGTTTACGAAAGTGTTTGTAATTAAGCTGTGGTGATTGCAAACAATTAATTAGCGCACCTGGCAAGGTGTGGTTGAACAACATGAGTCACAGGGGGTTTCCTGTATGGGATAAGTTTGAAGTCTCTGCTGTCCTCAAGCATTAGTCTTGCTTGTAACATGAGACACTCTAGAAGCAATATCTTGCATTTGTCACACAGATGATCTATCGATTACAACAATTAGAAGATGATAACAATACTTTCAATGCAAGCATAATACACTGATACTGATATCATGGTGCTTTGGGATATCCTTCTGGCTGCTATCTTTTTGGGCTTCAATTTGGTGCAAGTCAGTAAGTACGAGTCAGTCTATTTTATCAAGACTTTATTATATAAATGTTGATGTATTGTAGAATCTGAAAGTCACGGTTACTGTGCACCGTATAATGGTAAGGTCTGTAAAAAGTACCTCACAGGTATCGGGGAAGTCTGGTTTAATGATTCCAATGACAATCCTGGAGGCTGGCAAAACGAACGAATAACTACAGATCTTTGGGAAGAATTGATACACAGACTAGTAGAGCCATGTAGATCTGCAGCTGAGAAAATGCTTTGCTTCTATGCATTTCCACAATGTCAAGATTCTATAGGGTTGCCCCTCTGTTATGAGGACTGCATGGCTGTGAGGCATCAATTTTGCTACAACGACTGGGCCTTGATAGAAGACAATAAGCAAAGAAACATCTTTATCAGATCCAGAGGGCACTTCACTTTACCAGAGTGTGAGAGGCTGCCCAAGATCAGCAAGGAAAAGCCCACTTGCTCTCACGTTCATCTGACTGATATAAACGTGGATCTCATCACTTGTAAGATCACTATTATTATCAAAAGTAATGTTGCATGAAACTATGAGATTCCGAGAATACGTCACGCGACTGTTCCAGATGACTGTGTTAAGGGCAATGGCCGTTTTTACTTGGGGAAGGAAAACAAAACTAAATATGGTCGCAACTGTCAATCCTGGGGTGTTCAGGAGCCGCATAGCCACGATAAGCCGCCGGATGTCTTTCCGCAAATACGCTATGGAGAAAATTATTGCAGAAATGCAGGCGGCGATGAACCCATGCCTTGGTGCTTCACTATGGATCCGCTGATCCGCTGGGAACATTGTGACATTCCAATTTGTGGTACGATCCAATCACTTCATAGTCCTTAATCCTTAAACTTCGAACTTCGGGAATCTCTTATTGCTGTTCATTACAGATAATTCAACGGAGACGGTGGTAGAAATCGACCCGAAAGATCTGACCATGGAAACATTCTTCACGCCTACTTTTGTAATGATCCTCTCCGCCGTAGGGTTCATCATCCTGGTCGGTGCTTTACTCGTCGTACTGTTGTGCCAAAGGCTTCATAAAACACACCAAGGATACAATCCAACAGAAAGCCAGGTATTTTTTTTTTTACTTAGAATGGAATGTTTTGGATAAGGGCAGAAGAATGCAACGTTACAGGATGTGAACATCGATCTGGACAAACTACCCAGCAACGATGCGTACCATAAAACCGGTGCGCAACTAAATCCAAAGCTGGAGAAGTTAGAATTTCCTAGAAACAACATCATCTACGTAAGGGATCTGGGTCAGGGTGCTTTCGGTCGAGTCTTTCAAGCGAAAGCACCAGGTCTGGTACCGGATGAAGAATTCACGAACGTCGCTGTCAAGATGCTCAAGGAGGAGGCTTCGGAAGATCTGCTAGTGGACTTTGAGCGAGAAGCTTGTCTCCTAGCAGAGTTCGATCACCCAAACATCGTGAAGCTTCTAGGAGTCTGTGCGATTGGACGTCCAATGTGTCTCCTATTTGAATACATGGGTCGCGGCGACCTGAACGAGTTTCTGCGTTCCTGTTCTCCAGGAAACTATATTGTGCGAAGTCTTGAAAAGGACGGCACTTTCACAGACTCCCGTCTCTCCCACATGGATCTCATAAATATAGCGCGACAGGTCGCGTCTGGTATGGTCTATCTATCCGACAGGAAGTTTGTTCACCGAGATCTGGCTACACGAAATTGCCTAATAAACGATCAGATGGTGGTAAAAATAGCAGATTTTGGCCTCTCGCAGAAGATCTACCTTCAAGACTATTACAAAGGCGACGAGCAGGATGCCATCCCGGTGAGATGGATGCCACTAGAGAGTATACTGTACAACAAGTATACAGTGGAGTCAGACGTATGGGCCTTCGCCGTCTGTCTCTGGGAGATCTTCAGTTTCGCTCTTCAGCCTTACTACGGCATGACCCATGAGGAGGTAGTCAAGTACATCAAAGAGGGCAACGTATTGCAGTGTCCAGAGAATACGCCAAAGTCTGTATACGAGCTGATGAAACTGTGCTGGAACAGAAGGCCTTCGGACAGGCCAACCTTTAGGACCATCTACCAGACCCTGGATCTCATCAAACATGAGCTGGAAAGCAGCGAGAACAAGCTAGACAGCGTTCCCCTGCGCATTCACGTTTAGATGTAGCTTCTCTCTTTTCTTATTTTTCTTCATCTTTCTCTTTTTCTCCTTCCTTCCTCTCCTTTTTAATTGCCTCCACGGTATCTCCCATCCATACCGTCAATTGCAAAGGTACACTAAGTATGCAGCTAGTCGAGAGACCATTTATTTGTCGTTAGCTTTCTTATCGTAAACCAAAGTTCTTGTCGAAAATTTTGTACCGAAGAAAGCCGGGGTTTAGGCCTAATCTTTAAACTGTGTGATCGACGAGGCTAAACTTTCTTAAGTAACATTGAATTTTGCGCAAGCGCCTTTACAAAAAGCAACTAGTTCGTTTGGCCTATGTGAAATACGAATTTCAGTATCGAATTGTGCATCCATCGCAGTTGCGTTTGATGTTCGTTTGTAAATAGTGTATTTCGTTAGGAGCTGTGACACAGGCTTTATCTCTTTTCAAAGTTCCATTGCGTTCGCAGTCCAAGGGCATAATCGTGCATGTGTAAGTTTTGGCTATATAAGTGTTTTTATACTTAAGCGAGATCTATTTATACTTTAAATGAACGTTAGGTGTTAGATGCAAGAGGGTCGCTATACCAAAACCTAAAAAGGAATGAAACTAAGATGAAGTAACCGAAGGCGCACAATATAGTAACGGACTAAGACACACTATTGGAAAATATTTGGGTAAAATGACGTTAGGTATATATTGCGTTACTGTTATACATACTATAGTATAAGGTGGGTTTTCAAAAAGTATTCGCGTATTCGGTACGCCATCATAGACAGGCCACTGTTATCACTGCCACTAACCAGTAACCACATCATTCCAAAGAGACTGCTATGTACTTTGATAACTAAAGAGAAGTAAACTGAACAGTTTAAACAGTATTCGACATTAGCGCGGGTACTTTACGAATACCCTTAAGAATCATCCTCGGGTGAAACAATGCGTATTAAATGAAAATAAGAGAGATATATATTATATATGTATACGTACGTGTGTACATGTGGTAAATGCATTTCAAGAAATAAAAGAAAAGAAAGACGGCGCCTCATTAAAACTGAAACGCTCCGCCGCCATCTTTTCTCTCAGATGAACATTCACCACTGTCAAATGAATAATGCACTACTACCCTAATTGTATATTGTCGTAAAAGTATTCATTGCCAAGTGACCAAGATGCCGATTTTTTTACTTTTGTTATTCCTCCACCCCTCATTATTGACGTCGTATATTTCTGGACGCGTTCGTATCTATGGCTAAGATCGATGTGGTATACTATTCTGAATTTTATATGCAAAGTATTGGCAACGCACAATAATGTATGTACGTTATTCACGTGCTATTGCATTGCCGACGCGACGGCAGAAGCCGCCGTCGGATCTCTCTACGGATGTACAACTTTTGTATGAAATAAAGAATCAATTTCCTATCTGTTCGTGGGCTGTTTGTACTATATAAATTCATTGGTTCACACGTTCATTCATTTCTTACTGTGGGATAATGAGAGAGAAGGCGCTTTTGCTTCATAAATATATTATATATGCACATTCTTCTTAAAGGAACTAATTTTTCAAATCATTAGGTTTATAAAAAGCGAACGTTTACCCTTTATGCTTCGTGATATACAGTTCACTTTTACCTTTGATTATAATACATTCCTGATTACTATTGCCCATTTCCTTAAAGTGGAGGAAGTTCAGTGCGTCCAGTAGAACCTTCCACAAGGTGCAGAGATTTATCCTCTATCTACGTTTGTCCTTTACCTTATTGCGTCCCGGGCAGAATCCTGAACACGATCAGTCTCTCGACTCTTGATGAATATAAATGTCGTGATGAATATTGGAATCGCCTAACGAAATCGCTCGAAGCACGAAATCGCACAGTTACTCAGAATGCGTCTTTTATATTTTGGAATTGTCGTACAGCCAGGTCGACGGGCAAATCGAACTTGTAATTGGTTAATCGGTCGAGAGTGTGAAAAGCATCCTGAAAGCCTGTTAGAATGAAAAAGTAGGTTTTTGGAACAAAGCTTCTCTGTATGCAGAATACTTTCTATCTTTTGATATACCTGTTTTGACGACGTAACTCCACGACGTGTAGTGATTTTCCAATAAATACTGACATTGTAGGATCAGCTTTAGCCATGCCACCAACTTCTTTAAGCTACAAAGAAGACACTTTAACTGAACAACTTTGATTCGGTGTGTTTTGTCTATACAACATCACGGCACACTTACTTTAGCGCTGCACAAACGAATGCTTTGAAATGAGAGTCATGACTTCTTTTGTAGGGCGTGTGAGAAGCTATGATATTTCCAATGGTCGTTAATAAACTCTGCAAGGATTTCATCAGATTAGAAAGAAACATAGTGAACGAAAGAAGACAACAAAGCTAGTACCTGCTTAGAAGAAACAGAACTCTCTCCAACAAGATCCAAGTTGAAACTTTGAGAAAGCTTTTGTGCTGGACTAGAATTATAACGATGCCCATTCTTGATCTCGTAATACTTTAAAATGAGTTCCCATGCGTGCATAGAACTGCTAGACGTGGGACCTCTTTGAGGAAAACAACCCACAAAAGGAACAACACTGGTTGCTCGTCGATCAAACGTTAAGCCGTGTTGCATCAAGTCACGAATACAAACTGCCAGATGTTTTCTGACTGCAGAAGTTAACTTAGCATCGCATCGACTCGAGGGAGAATCGGAATCAGAAGTGTAATCATCATTGTCGTTATCATCGACTGCCTCATCCTCATCCTCTTGCTCTTGAGAATTGCTCTCAGAGACGGTTTCCAGCACGTGTTCTACAGCGATATCTAACCTGGTCCTTAGGTCTCGCCAATTGTACATTGAGTTTTTCTTAAAATTACGGCGTATCCTTTCACTGCCGCAACCCAACTGCGACATCAAAAACATATGCAGTAGCGACATTACTTTTCTGACAGTGTTCAGAGTCTTAGTGCGATCCTCCTCCTCCAAAGGTCTCCTCTGAAAGGATCTTCCTGCACAGGAAGAGGCTGCAGCTGATCCACTTGTATGCACAGGACAGGCACAGGTGCAGGCTAGGCTATCTGTGCTAACTTCACCCTGGAGGTAATTGATGAAGCGCTCCAAATCCACGATCTGAGTCTTCAACTGTGACACCAGCTGTTCCTTCATCTTGAGTGGACTGACAATCTTAAAGGAGAGTTATTCAGCATTATTGTACCTTATGCGAACCAGGTAGCCATTTTTCAATGTTATGTATCTTACCTGACTGATGGCATAGTCAACTTGCCAACGCAAATCATCCAATGGCAGTTTACAGAGATCATCCACATTGAAGTTCAATTTTTCCTTAAGATGATCTAGAAGAAACATTGACTGTTTTATTGAGTACTTCACAACATTCATATCTTAACTTACTTATTATTAAACTCTGACGTTCCATTATTACGCTCTGAGGCAAATCAGCTCCTCCTGTCTCATAGGCATACTTTTCAAGGTCTTCCAATTGCGACTTCAGTTGGTTTATTAACTCTCTCTGCTTAGATCTCTGCATTGCCATTTTAGACTCTACTTCCAGGTCACATACAGCTCCATTCTGTTGAATTCATGACTCTCTTTGTTGTGTGATGTTCTCCAAACGGAACAAGTGCAAGCCAGGAAAGTAAAAACATAAAGTAGCGCAAGGCAGCTTAAAAGTGCAAAGTAACAGCCATTCAAAATTATGACCATAAAAAATACAGGTAAATGCTGTTCCTTGGTAGGTCCTGTGTCTTTTGAAAAAAAAAAAAAAAACAAGTATATACTTTTAGCAACTCTTGGAAAGAAAGGATATCACATGCAAAAAACTGAGCAGGTTTGAAAAAAATAAATCACACTTGAAAATAAAGAGTATTTATTCAAGCAAAACTGAAGGTATAGATGGCAAGCAAAAAAAGTGTAAATAAGAAACAACAGATTTAATGAAGAAAATACATATTGCATCTAAGTGATACATAGTGCAAAGCAAAACAGAATACAACCGGTGTTGAAGAAAGAACCATCATAGGACTTATAGCGTTTGGTGCACATTTTTTTGGCTTACACTTTGCTTTTGGGACAGTGGGGAAGTTGGTGTAATCCGTTGACTCTCAAAAGGTAGATTACTGGGAACATCAGGAATTCCCCTAAAGGCAAACTCTTCCAGTTCTTTAAGTAAACCCTCCTTCTCTTCAGCTGGAGCATCAACAATTTGTCGCAATCGAAATTGGACCTAAGAAAAATAATAACGAATTTAACAATAAAATCATTAACTATTGTTAATGAATTTACCTGAGCAAAGTGAGTAGTTAGAGCAATCAGGGATGAATTAAGCATCTCCTGCTCTTCCTCGAGAACTTTGAGCCTGTCCATGTCACAAGATAGACTAAAAAATCAATCCAGTTTATGACTGAAGTGTCAAGATCATCAAAGAAAAAAGACAACATACTTTTCCATACTGTTGGAGTACTTGAACTCGTCGCCAAAGTCATTATCCCCATCATTTGCTCCAACCGGGGCCCATCTCTCCCCGGAAGGTCTTTCGCTCTCATCAGAATTGTCGAAGTCATCATTCTCACACAGTCTGGGCAGTTCGCTAGTCATGTTTGTCTCTCAAACGTCAATTCTACCTGTTTCTACTGAAGTCGTGTAAGTCAAGAACGTGTTTAGAAATTGACACATTACCATGCAAATTAGGTGGACGCAACAAGTTCAGACTCTGCACCAATGACCATTTTAATACTCGGAATGGCTTAAACTCGTTAAGAATCGCAGTGCTCGAAGCAGCAGCTACTTTTCAGGGAAAGCATCGCTTGATTTTGAGTCCCACTGTTATCAACCCATTGATTAACTTCTGCGCACGTGTATCTGCCATGACGTCATCGAGCCGTCATTATGCGGTGGTGAAAATAGAGTTATTCAGAGCTATTCAACCCAGATATGAGTAGGAAGATGCACAACGCTACGGCTTCAGGCGATACCAAAAACATGGCGCTAAATCGTAGCGGCGAGTCCGGGAGTCGGATTTTGTGATCATCGCCTCCGTCGACAACGCATATCCCGTCGTAGTCGAGCTGAACGTGATCCCGAACGTGTAGCCTGGCCGGCAGAGGTTCTCCGCAACTTACCGCTGGTTCCCAGAGCAACACTTTGAACGGGGCCGCTCATCAGATATTACATAAATATTTTTTTTTAATCTTAAATTCGAGTGCACAGTGTAAGTTCGATAAGATTTACTGGTGGCAGTCGTGCCGATTTCTATTAACTGAAACACCATCATCGTCACTCGAACGTTAATTAAGCTCATAGCAGTCTCCTGCACTTATCTCTACCCTTATCTGTCTTCTCCTTATAAATTATTATGGTTACCGTAAATTTGCTTTATCACTTATCATTTATATAAAATACTGAGCGCAATGCACTCCATACAATTATTCTAGTTGTACTTATACGCTGGTACATGAGTAAGGTTTCTGACGTGATTTTTTGATTCACGGTCACAAGCGACTCCGGCTACCGATACAGATAACGTTTTCGCTATCTGGTTCCCTTCGAGTCAGCACCCTGCTCAGAAGCTGCGCTCTCGGATTGATTCGTATAGTTATGCCAATGCTCTCGTAAGATTTCATTATTGTTTAGTTGAGGTTGAGGTGCTCGAATCTGCCGTGGGAAGATAGTCTCGATGTACAGAGTTGCCCGGCAGAGGAGACGACCCGACGGAGACGTTTCCACGGACCGGCAGAAGCCCGGATGAAATACCGGTGTCCTGCTGGAGATGGGCAAAGGGCTGTAGAGCGGGCGAAGATAGAATTTTAATATGGTTAAGAGCAAAGGAGGAATCTCCTGACCCGAGGTAAGAAAGTGGTGCCCAGCTGTCACCCGATGCCCTGGGGAAGCGGCCGTGAAGGATCTCTAAAAGTTCCGTACAGATTCGCTAAGGAACGCTCTCGATTTGGCTTAAAGGGACGACTGGAGGGAGATGGAAGAGTAATCGGCTATAAGGATCTCGACCAATCAGATGATCAGAATGATTAGTTCTCGAATTTGAAATTTGGCTACTGTCAAGGCAGTCTGCCTCGGGACACCGACCGAAGTGTCACGAGCTGCATCGCGCTCCCGTGCTATCTGTTGACAGTTTTTCTATACGTGTTTCGATACGGTATACCAAGTTCTCGCTCGTGTACTTTTCGCGTTGCTCTCGCGACATCCGAACAATTCCGTGGACTTTCTGTGAGTGTTCCGGAAGTGCAGTGCTGTGCCTTAGTGAAGTGTCCACCTGAGAGTCTCCTGGATGCAGTTCTCGGCCTTCAGGGATCAGCTGCAGCAGCACCGGTGAGTACATCTTTACTGCATTCCATCGTTTTCGTCTTTACAGTTTTTCTTTAAATTTAAGATAAGTACGTAGCAAGTACAGCGTTTCCGCCGTTTTTTTGAGTTTTTCAAGAACGTACCGCTTACACACCTTTACAGTTAGTCCCATTCGAAACAGTATAGTCTCCAGTATGATTCAACAATAGGCTTTTTCAATAGTTCTCAAGGAGCTCTATAGTTCCTGATAGGTTTTAACAATAGTTCTGCTACTTAACATCGGTAAAATACCTCCTAAGGATGCTAGTTGCGCCACACGCTTCGAGTGCAGGTATGCATAAGGAGCTGGCTTTCAGTATTTTCAGATTGTGTTTCAAACAGTTCCGGGGTAGTTCTCTCTAGTGAGTACTCAATGTTTGGACCATAGTTCCGCTTGGAACTATTATTAAATAATGCTGGAAACTTGCATCGCATCGCTGCACTTCTTAACATAGGCAGGCATGAGGTTCTAGCTGTTGTCTTAGTAAATCTTATTGAGCTGCACTGTGCGCTCGAATTTAAGATCACAAAAAGAATATTTATACAATATCTGATGAGCGACCTCGTTCTAAGAGTTGCTCTGGGAACCAGCGATAAGTTGCGGAGAACCTCTGCCCGCCAAGCTACACGTTCGTGAGATTACGTTCAGCTCGGCTACGACGGGATATGCATTGTCGACGGAGGCGATGATCACAAAATCCTACTTCCGGACTCGCCGCTCCGATTTAGCTCCATTATTTTTGGTATCGCCTAAAACCGTAGCGTTGTGAATCTCCCTACTCATCTCTGTCCAAGTAGAAGGGGATGCACTATGGGCAAGAGACATGCAGAAAATTAAAAAATGTCAGCTTTGCAGGATTTTATGGATTTTATGTTGCTTGGAATAGTTGATAACGTATCTATACAGTATGTTAAACAGGTAGAGCATTGTCTGTACCTTGATTATAAGTTTAGTGCTCAGTAGATATAATAACACTGTGGGATGTTCTATTAATGTTTAATAGAATAAAATGCGTTTGGTCATTTTCTTTATTTTGCAAAATTTCAGCGGACAATTAAATTTCTTGCAGGGAAAGCGCCACTTGTAGCTTGTATATATATAACTTCCGTCTGGCAGATGCGCTGCTTGTTTAGGCGGGAACGAGTTATGTGGATTGTCAGTCAGCAGATGAATCTTTGACTTTCAAGAATATTTCTCAGTTGAATTTCACATATTTAATGTGTCACTTAATAAAAATTTTAACAATTTTTGAAGTGCACTCCGTATCCTGATTTAGTATTTATAACGATAATTTAGTAAGTATTTTAGTATTTTCTACGTAGCGAGCATTTATTACATGACACGTATTTTACTTACCTGCTTACTTAAAGATGGATTTGTTTTTCAGTTTTCTTAAGGAAAATAATTAAATATGGATGAGGATAGTGACAGTGATTTGGGAGATATTTTAGACAATCTTTTGGCTAATAATGATGAGTCCAAGGGTGACACAAATTATGACAAATATGATACACAAAAATCCACATTAATTACTGCCGAAAACTCTTTAAAAGAATTAGAGTTTTCATTTTTAGATTCTGTTTCTTCATCGAAAGATCTTTCGAAATTCCCTGAAAAGTCTATTGGACTAGTTCATCAGGATGATACAGACTCCGATGATGATGAAGATAAACGGTATTTTGAAAAACAAACATATTCTGAATCAGGCCGTAGCGTAAAATTATTATTGAAAAATCAAACTTTTGAAAAACAAGATAGAGAAGGTCCAGTAAAAGAATCAAATAAAACCTTTGATTTCAGGAAACGAAAATCTTTCATTGCAAATACAAAAAGAGAACCATTTGATTTTAATAAATCTGGACCAACTAATACACCTTCTACATCTACAGATGTGTATACTGATCCAATATTTGGGCTCCGAATTGTTAAGCCTTTGGTGTCATCAGCTGAACTTAAAGAAAGAATGGTAAATAGAACTCCAGTGACTCTTTCCAAAGTAAAAAACTTTGTGAAAACAGGGAATCTTAATTCGGATTGGGTAATAGCAGGTGTTCTTACAAATAAGTTACCACCAAAAACATCACAAAAAGGCAAACAGTACTGTATCTGGAAACTATGTGACCTCACCGATGCAATGAACACCATTTCATTATTTTTATTTGGCAATGCATATAAACTCATGTGGAAGACCTCAACAGGATCTGTCATTGGCGTGTTAAATCCTGGTGTGTTGGATGATGATGGCAAAACTGATCAAGCTGCGTTGAGCATAGACAATCCACAAAAAATGATGATTCTAGGAAATTCAAAGGATTTAGGCACTTGCAAGTCTTTGAAAAAAAATGGTGAACCCTGCACATCCATTGTGAATAAAAATAGATGTGAATATTGCATCTATCATGTTAAAAGAGAGTACAATAAATGCTCGAAAAGAACGGAATTGCAATCGGATTTTAGTAATCGCGGATTCTCCATGGACGCTTTAAAATCAACAGCTTCACGATCAGGATTGAGCTCATTTCCTGAGAAAAATATGACTTTGGTGCCTGCAAAGAGGAATAAAAAATTATATGATAAGGATTGCGCCAGATTAGCTCTGCTGAAAGGTGATGTCAGTTTGTCAGAAAAGAAAGTCCATGTCATGGATAACGAACAGGAGAATAAGACGAAATCTTATATGGTAGAAAGGACCACCAATCAAGCTAAGAAGGACTTGGATCGTTTAAGTAAGCTTAGAACATGGAGCAGTACACAAACACCTATGCTGGAAACTAAATTGACCAATGATAAAGTAAAAGACAAGAGCAATGAAAGCATCGGATTATCTAAGCTCTCTGCTTTGTCAAATCCAAAATTGGGAAACGGAATCTCTGGTGGCATCATCGACTTCTCAGAGCCCATTGCAAAGAGGCACATGGAATCAGCAAAAATGAATGCTCTGAAATGGGTCAAAGAGAAAGGCTCTTTTAAAAAGTCAAACCCCAACAAGGTACGCATGACTAAGGATGAAAAAATAGAGAAGGTGACAAAGAGAAGAAGAGAAGAGGAAGAGGATGAAGAAAAAGAAGATACACACAAGGTGAAAAAATCAAATATATTGTCTGATAAATTTCAAGAAATGATGAAAGCTACCTCGGCGCACACAGATCTGATTGAAAAATCAAGGGACGATGAGCAGGAAAAGTACTTTAACAAATTAGAGGTGAAAGAAAAGATGGAGGAGAAAATGATGTCGACCTACCAGATCGATTGCAAAGCTGTGAAGTGCCTTATTTGTAAATACACTGCGTTTTCTAGTTCAGATATGTGCAAGGAGCAAAGACATCCATTAAGAGTGATCGACGCTGTCAAAAGATTTTTCAAATGTTCCGATTGCGGAAACAGGACTGTTAGTTTGGATAGAATTCCTTCGCGAAGTTGTCAAAAATGCAGTAGCTCCAATTGGATGCGAGCAGCCATGATGGATGACAAGAGAACTGAAATACCTGGAACCAGTTTGTCTATCCGTGGTGGCGAAGAAAAGTTCCTGGGTTCCCTAATGAAAGACGCTAATTTAGATCTCTTGGTGCCGGAAGTAGACTGACGTTATTGTTAATTATGCATAGAAAACCTTAGTATTCCTAATTCTTTAAGAAACACTTTAAATATCCAGAATATTTTAATACGACTAAAAGAAAATGACAATAAATTATAAAGACACGCGACACGTGTACCGTGTATTACATATATACAAAACATTATCCAATCTAGTAAAATCTGTTTTAGAATAAAAGCTTTCCGAATCTCGTTTCTCTTCTAACTTTACGATCAGTTCAATCTATCTGTCAAAGATGAAATACAAACTGGCGAGTCGAGCATTCTCTTGCATAAAACGGAAGAAGGGATACATATGACAAAAAAGCTGATGGAGTTTGCTTATGAATCAGACGAGATCATATATTGTCGCTCGATATACGTCAACACTGTAAACTTTCGGTTCACCGGTGGTCTTTTTTAAAATGACAACCAGAGCTGCCAAGCTCGTAAAATAAATAAACTATCGAAATTATCGACGAGGGCTCATGAATACATATATAATGAGTGTAGAAAAACAGAACTGCGTCAGGAATAGGTATCCACCAGATGCATGAAAATGTTCAGTCCATTAAAGCCAACCGAACTTCTCATTTTTAACCACTAGAACTCAACTGAACACAATCAATCGAGTTGAAGTGACACGCACAACTCTAATCAATAACTTATCATATCCATACGAAAAATACATAGATATGACTATTCGGAATAAGCACATATATATCCGTAGATGTAGATTGAAATCGAAAATGATCTAAGAACAACTTTGCAAGATCTTTCTTTCCTGCGTCTTCGGTTTTTGTCATTTGCACATGTAACGCACGGGACTTAGGTGTTCTTAGTTTGAAGAAATCAATTTATTAGAGTTCATTCATGATTTAATTGTTTTTAATACGAACAGAAGAGAACGCAAGCAGCCATTCCGCGCATTGGAGGCCGCGTAACCCGTTGCTGTCTTAAATTACACCCAAAAAAATGAAAAAAAAAAAAAGAAACGATACCAAAATCATCCAAGGAAAGCCACGACCCACCGGAGCTTAACTGATTAACGAGCGCCATCAAACAGCTTCTAATACAAAAGCTCGTGCGATACCGTATGATTAGTACCATCGCACGTAAGCAGATGGTTTCGCGGGCTGACTCAGGAGTTATTTTCTTTCTATTCGACCGACATGAGCGATAAATTTGATTGGAGCACTGACGTGCATACGGTGTCCATATTGAACGGTACAAGATTTCATGCCGTACCGCGTGATCAATAAAAAACGGTAACCAGCAATAGAATCCGAAATCACTCCGCGTGACGATGGTCATATTAATCTAGTAGCTGTTAGACATATTCGCCCCGCGGCAAACCAGAATTTACTGGCACGCAAAACAGTGATTTCAAAAGGAATATAAAAATTCACGCGGTGCCGCACGTCTTTAGCAACAAGGTGCTTCCGTTACACGGTGGCCTCGCAGCAATCGTTTAATTATAAATATATATCTATATATTTATGTATTCTCTGAGAAAGCCATGAATGGGAATCTCACGAGAGCTTATACAGCGAACGCTCGAAGTTTACATAATAATCCAGACGCATGGTACACGTTCTGTTTCTTTTTTCTTTTAAACACCTAATAGGCAGGTATCAAGCTGGCTTAATTAAGGGTTGCAGTCCTCGAGGGAAGCGCGTCTTCTTCTCTTTCCCTCCTCCTAGTTGGACTTATTTTAATTCGCCATTATCTCCTTTAGGATTACTCTCGATTGCACAGGGCCACATATTCTTAAGGCAGAGAGAAACTGAACAGGAGTACCAACCGCAGATGGTTCCTATAAATCCTCGAAATGTGATTGGATGACTTGAAGACTGCATGATGATACTTGCTCGATTATATTATTGTTCTCCCTCACCAATAAGCGATTTTGTGAATTTTTATTTCATCTCCGTGCTGAGACGATCGTCCAATCGCACATTCTTCTCCAACTCGCTTTTGATTCCTACCGGCATCTTTCTTTGAATAACGAAAATTTATCCTGTCTCTTCTCTACCGCTTTCCAATCACACCGAAATACTAGCGCTCAGGAGAAACAGTAAATTTCATATTGTCCATTGCACACCCAATGCGCGTTTATCTTTGCGTTTCTCTCGAATTTTCCTGTTGTTGTTTTGTCGTTATATCGCCTTGTCTTTCTTTCTTGTCTGCTTCCTCTCCTTGTGTGTCGTAGTCTCCTGAAGCTAAAAAGAACCGAGTACCCGCCTTCGCTTTACTTCTTTAATAGTCGTCCAGATCGAAACTGTCGAACTCAATGTCTTCCAGCTGCATGCTCTGAAAGTCCACTTTGTACCGCAGAATACCTAGAAGAAGAGATGACATTTCTTTTGTTAACGACGGATCTGTACTTTATCATTAATTATGAAATTCGTTGCACGATCTCGTTAGTAATGTTTGATCGTGTTTTCTAATACAGCTTCAGTACTTCTTTATTAAAAATACTATAGGCATGCTCGTATCCTCTGGATAGTGATTAATATGAATAACATGTCGAGAGCAAATCGATGATGCCGAAGGCTTTGGTAAAAGAATGACAATGTCGATGAATCGAAGGACTAAATGAAAATGGGTCTTGGGAATATGTCAATCACTTATCAAGTGGTTACAATCAAGAAATATTCTTTTGTTATTCGATGGTGCAGCTTTTGCATTAATGCCTGCTTCGATATTTCAGAACGTCGATACCTTTAATAATAAGCAATTACTGTACCTGTCCCAATGTGCGAGCTATCGGGAACAAAATGTTAATTAGTACTTTCAATCAATATCCTTTCAAAATCTGCTAACTCTAACAAGTGCCTAGTAACTAATAAGTAGTGTCTGGAGAGAAGTATAGCAACATTTGACAAGCCAAGTGGCGCACTGATTGGCAAATAATATCTCTGCTTCCAATAAATCAGCTCACCAATCAGGGCAATTCAGGCAAATATTTCTGTAAGCTTTGGCCAAGGTCAAAACTTGCAAAAATGCCCCAATACTACCAATGAGCTTACGTACAATTATTTATTTTCTCGAAAGTGCAAACATATTATATCCTGTCCTTCGTACATGCTGACACAAAGCTGGTAGCGTAACTTGGTCAAGGCTTATCACAAAAATGTCTACGTTGCAAATCATATCTACATAATCATTTTGACTTTGGTCCATTGGGATTGGAATTGCCAAACGAAAATAATAATACAATTTTCACAAATTCTAATACCTGTATACTCTACTTTAGGCTGACCTCAAATCTACAAGTGGATGTTTCATAAGGGTGTTGAATACAGATTGTGTGGTTTGAGAGTGGTTGCAAATGTTCAGCGAGACAACTAAAAACACGATTAACAAAATATAAAAGCTTACCATGCCAAACGTGAGCCGTACGAACAGAAAAAGAGCAAGCATGAATGGAAGGAAAACTTATTTGAAATATTTTGCTGGTGCGATGACATTTACATCAAATGATTACACAATTTTCATTCCTATGGCTCAAAACGTAAAGAGTCAATCAATTCTCACGTAGCCAATGAAATTACGAGTTTCTCAAGACACTTCCTAATGATTCTTTTACTCCATTCTGAATCTACTTCCCTCACTACAACGCAAAGGAAAATTACGACGAATTACGATATGATATCGAACACTTATGCGTTCCTGTTAATTGCTTATTAATAAAAATCAAAATAATTTCACACGAGTTAGAAGTATCACAGCATGATTTAAAAAATGTGTGATTTCTTCATGAAAAGGAAAAATAAAGAAAGAAAGAATGAGAAGATGTGGAATGCTATAAGAATTTCGCGAAAGCTAAAAATTTTGAATGCGAGAGAAATTGAATGATGAAAGTTATTAAACGTTTCATCTGATGAGTTAATTATATGTCCGTGAAAAATCTTTCAAATCCTAAAGAGCAAGAGAATGACAAATGTATAGTCGATAAACAGAGCGAAAAGAAATAAATGAGAAAAAGTGGAGAAACAATAAAAAAAATCTTTATATAAATAAGGTAACCATTAATGAAAGTAATTCGAAACGATGCATACTACGTTACACGAAGATATGATACGAGTGCACTCAAGACAGATAAAGGACTACCTGGTCGACTTTTTGAGTATTTGACGGATGAAATTAGTAATCATCGAGGTCAACGTCATCAAGAGGCTCGTCGGCCTGCAGTGACTGGAAATCGACTTTGTAGCGGAGGATTCCTACGTAGGAAAATATACTCCACGATTAATAACGATGTCGAGCGAGAGGCGATACGTTACGATTCTCATATTCTTTTCATGATTCTTTTCTTTTTTCCTTTTTCTCTTTCGTCGAATGACCCTTTTTCATCCGGCTAGTAAAACATCAATTTAGCACGAATTACAAGCGGTAGTACAGACATTATCTATCCTTTTTTTTTTGTTTTACTGTCATTTTATCCTTAAGTATAGGATCTTATAGCAGCCTGTGGGCACCCTCGTATTCTTACAGTCATTATTTTAATACGTAAGAGAATTATTTTTAAAAAAAAAGATAAATTATTAACTCACCTCCAATACCACCGAAACCTCTGACGAACTGTGAACCTTCTTGAGACTTATCAGTGATGATCTCTAGGGTCGCACCGAAGCTCTTGTAGTTGTTCGCAAGCCACTCGAGAAGGGGTTGACATTCGACTAATTCCAATTCCACGCCACTCTGCAGATAAGGGTAAAAATTGTTCGTATGACATGGATTCTGAAAAACTGGTCGAGTTTACGTTCAAGTAAAAAAACTTACCTCTTTGTCCGTGAAGTGGGTCTTGTCCTTTTCTTGTTCCGGCGTGAGGTGCAGTACTTTCTCTTCTGCGTTCGTGTGGTTCTTTAATACGTATCGTTGAATGTCCAGGTTCTCCCAACAGATGAGCGTCTCGACGCTTCCTAGTTCTAGCGCTCTAAGGGTGTCCTCGACACCAAAACAATACTTCCCCGTGTCCTGGGAGATCTCATCAAAGTAGCGTCCAATGAGTTTCTTCTCCTGGATGAACTTTACGTTCTGCAAGGACTCCGCGGCCAGTTCAATCGCCTGATTGAAGCCATTTTCACCGCCGTACGACACGTCCACTAGCTTAATGACTTTACCTTGCAATCGCTATTGAATAAAACGATGAAAATGTTAAAATTCTGATGCAGAATTATTCACTCTTTAGAGAATGTACGTACAGGATCAAACATATCGGACTGGCTAAGTTCTGTTTTGAAGTCTGCGCTACCGGCAAGGATCAGACCCGCGATATTAGGCTTGTCGTTAGTGATGTAGAGTTGAGTAGCCACTTCGGCGACCTTACGAACGTAATTGTGTCGCTTTTCCATTCTTAATCGGGCAAATCGAAGTGCGGACTGTCCACCTCTCCCTGAAAAAATATTTATGATAGTTTATTCAATTACCAGGATTTGTTTTTGCGTATTCTGTTAAAACTTACCGTGCTTTTTGGGAAGATCTACAGTGAACTTGTGTAATACTTCACGAGTGTTTCCTTGAAGCGTTCCAAAAAGCGCTCCGTTACCGTCCATCACGATAAATCCAAATTTATTATCGTCAGCAAGCAATGCTGTGAGAGCTTCGGTATGAAACTGTAACAATAATCCAGAATCTTAAAAAATGACTCCATATGTTATGTTATTTTAAGCTTACCTTATTATCACACAAGTATAGGGAGGTGTTAATTGGTTTAAAGGGTTCAAAATCGATGTTCACTTTCTTTTCTTTTCCTTCCTCCGTTACGATCGTACCGCAATATATCACGAGGCCATTTGGTGGTACTGAAGAATCAAACTGTTATAGATATTGTTTCAAACACGGTTCATGCATAACTTACCTTTAGTATAAAGCTTCAATCTGTGCTGTACAGAAGTAATAGCTCCAAGGACTGACAGTCTATTTACACGAGACTTGATATTAGAAGCAGTACCAAATTCATCAGCAAGCATTTTGCTGACTCTTGATATCTGATCCTTAGGTGGAATGATCAATGATATCATGCTAGTACCATTCCTGAAATTGAATCATCCAAAATAAGACATCGAAGCATCGATATTCCTATAACCTTTGTCATACATCTGCCATATGTCTTAAGATATTATAGAGTTCCTAAAGTATAAGGAGGTACAACTAAAGCTGCTTACCCTCGTGCCATTTCAAGGCTCTTAATGAGCTTCTTGATCTTCCAAATCTCGACATTGCGATCAGCAGAAGTCTCTTCGTTAGACATATCGGAAGGTTCAGTATTGGAATAAACTATAATAAGCAAAGTAGTGTCTAGGCTTCTTGTAGAGGATTTCACCAGAATCCTAATGTGTAAACCAGTATAGGAAATTATTTGCCTGTAAGTAAGAAAGAATAGATTTATCGAGGAATCTGGTTAAATCCAGTTCATACCGGATTATGTCAGGCAGAACATGGAAATGCGGACACGGGCGTTACTTCCTACCTAAGAAACACTAAACAACGTTGATTCTTACCTTCCTTTAAAGGGCCAATTATAATTTACTACTGATTGATTATGGAAGGACAGTCACTATACAGTGGATACCACGCGATTCTATGCCTTGGAATGCACACATCGGCCATGCGAGTGGCGCAACGAAACGTCAGTACTCTTGGCCGGACGTACTGCACGCTACAGAATGTAGAGCGAAAAGACTGGAAAAGACTGCAAACGTTGTGCGAGAGTTGCGCCTCGAAAACGCCGCATTAAAATCGTATGGGCTGGTTTGCATAGGCATTGGGCCCAATGGCGTCGACAGTGCCTCCAAGTTTTGGGCCCTACTCATTTTTGCCATTTTAAGGCTCCTATGACAGTCAATTCATTCAAATACTTTACTTAAATTATAATCCAACTATGATAAGAGTAATTATTCGTTAATTAATACATATATTTCAAAAATTCATTCACTATATTCAGTCTTGAAATCTCAGTAGTAACGCCTTCTGTTGGTTAGTCCCAAAACTCGAAGGTACGCTTATATAGAAACGACAGTGGAAGATTTGGAGTTTCTGTTGGTATTATAGATAAATTTAACGGTGAACGACAATAACGAACCTAGCGATAACGTTTCTTTGCTTCCATTTCTTCTTATTTTGTGTTCCTTAAGCATAATGCTTTCGGCAACCTATATTCAAAATTATTGAAAATTTTTTACCATTAGAGTGATTGGAAAATTTGGAGATTCAGCCAAATTTTCATTACATTAAATGATGAGCAAAAAGTCATCAAATCTTACAAAGTCTGATACACAAAGACCTCATAAAATTCTTATTTCCAAATGGAAATAGCAATGTTGATCTGTTCTTCGAATGAAGATGGAAGCTTCGCACGTTCAGTTTAATACTCCAAGGAATTGTTCCTAATTTAGAAAAGTACAATGAAGCTACAGATTTATAAGAAATATATATACTACTTAAAATCGACAGGGACTTGTGTGGTTGTTGTGGGGTAGGAAGAAGCATTTTTCTTAAATTTTCATCTTGAGTTTTTGAAGTTCACGCCTCGGAGATGCTGCCATGTATGCTTTACAGGGGATGCTGGTTCCTGTATCAACTTCGTCAGACTTCACAAATTCTACGATCATCCGTAACGACCAATGTTTTGGATTTGGAACAGTCTCAAGCTCAATATATTTATATTGATGATCCTCGGTTCAAAGGTTACCATTGTTACTCAGGGATTTTAATTAATTTTTTATTTTATTATTGATAGAATAAGCTAGAAAATGTTGAGATCCCTGTTAGGCACAGGTGTGCCCTTAAGGAAGGAGTACTTTGATGGATTGATTTCAAATCAAAAATGTTTAATTAGCTATGTAATATAGAAAGTATTGAAATTTTGCAGATGTTCTTATGTTCCGAAATAAGGAAGATTTACGTACTTCTATTGCGGAGAAGCCTCGTACTCTCACTTATATTATCACTAAATGGTGGAAATCTCTCAACCGTAATCTAGCATACAAATTACTTGATTTAGCACAAAATGGTTGTGCCAGCGACAGAGAAAAAGCAGTATATTCACTCAGTCGTCTAAAGCACTTAAAAGGTAATTTGAATAATAAGGATGGATGCAATCGAATGGATCATGTTATAAGAATTTTTCAGATTGGCACTATTGGCACATGGCTCAAATGCTTGATGCTAAAACTGCAGTTGCTCTTGCACGAATGCCAAATGTAGATTTGAGATTTTTTCTTAGACCACCGTATTACCACATGAAGCCCAAACTATATGTATGTTATAAATCATTGAGTATCATATGAAATAAGCTAAATTCATTGATACAGACTTTGACTTTGAAATTGCAGGATGTAATTGAGAATTTGCATTACTTACTGCTCGACTTGGACAGTCTTTGCCAAAGTTGTCATCCGTGCCTAACTCAATTTTTAAATAAGAAATTCCATGATACTCATCGCGTGAGTAAGCTCTAGAAATCCCCAAAATGATAGAGAAAATAAGCTTGTATATTTCACAGGATGGACTGATATTTGATCATGATTTAACAAGTGTTGGACTTGCTGTGCCACCAGCCATAATTTGGGATCAAGATTTATTATATAGTTGCGTTCAAGCGATCCATCATCATTCGTCTTTAGATCAGCATAGTAAAGGTGATATCATTGAATAATTGATAAATTAAATACTAAGCCATCATCTTCAATCTGCAGATATCGTCGATGCTGGTGGTTTACCTATATTGATGAACGTCCAAAAACTTGTTGGCGACAACATAAATATTTGCATATTGCTTGCGAAAATAATTTCCAATATATCATTACACGAAGAATACCTGAATGACCTTTTTCGATCAGGTACAAGAAACTTTTTATCGTCATTTATCTAGGGGAACCAGTTGTCTCAGATTCCAATACAATTATTGTTTCATTCATCGTACAGGATGGATCGGAATTTTGGCAAAATGGTTGCAAAACCCAGATTTGCGACTGTCAGCAACGGCAGCTCGTGCACTTGCAAATTTGGATATACAAGATGCACCAAACGAGAAATATGCGCGTCGAATTTATGTGCTTCATCCCTTACACAGAACTCGATCTGCACGAAAGTTGGACGTTGTCTTCGTTCACGGCTTATTAGGCGGAGTTTTTGTTACTTGGAGACAACGCGATCCTGACACATCCACACTAGGATTTGTGAGTAAGTTTCCCAAAAGCAAGGATTGTCTTTAAAGACGAGAAAAAAAAACAAGAATTGAAATATTTGAATTCTCTCGCAGCAGATGCCCAGTCACCCTGCGGCACGGATGCTTTCACATCCATGCTTGCTGAGACTCCTCAGGAATTCCTAAAGGATCTTGCACACGATCTCCGAATGCGAGAATGGAAGAAAATCGGTGAAGATTTCGAAGTAATACTGGACGATTGTCCAGAGAATACAAATTGCAAGGCCTGCGGTCCCTTCACTTGCCGAGGGTAAATCAAATTCATTTAATAGACGTATCCTTTGTCCATTTCTTTTTGCGTAGTTCAAACTGACGCTCTGGCACCATGATTTTATTTTATCGCTTAGGGATAATATCTGTATGGAACAAGCGGAGCGTGATCGAATAGCCAGAACCGAGTGTTGGCCGCGAGACTGGCTTCCGAGGGATGTACCATCCCTACGCGTACTAGGAATAAATTACGACACTAATTTATCTATGTGGACTCCGCTTTGCCCGATCGAAGGCCTAAAGTGAGTCGATACTTGATAGCTTCCCACCAATTTAAACCGAAAACGTGTAATATCAAAATTAAAGAAAAAAATAATGTTTAGGACTACCATTGACGAACGAAGTGAAGAATTTGTAAGGAAACTTCTAATGGCGGGTGTTGGGAAAAAGCCGATAGTTTGGATTTGTCATTCGATGGGTGGTTTGCTCGTTAAAAAAATGCTGGTTGAAGGTCAGCATCCATTTTTATCCTAATTCAATCGCTTTGCTCGTACGTGGAAGATCATGTTTTTCATCTCTTTTTTTCCATATATAGAATGGAAACAAGGTGACAAACATAATCTGTGCCAAAATACTCGTAGCATCATATTCTATAGTACTCCGCATCGCGGTTCCCATGTTGCCGCATTGACGCAGACTACGCAAATGTTAGTTTGGCCATCGGTCGAGGTGCAAGAATTGCGCGAAGGTAATTTAAAGGATGTAGTAAGGAGGAGAAATGAATGGAATTTAAAATCGGTCTGGGGTGTTTCGGAATTTCAGAGTCTCCAAAACTGTTGCAATTGCACGACGAGTTTATCCGTATGTTGAAAAGCTACACTATGGATATTGTGAGTTTCAGCGAAACGAAATCGACTCTGGTCACTGCTTTAAAGTTTCCTTTTCAATTTGTCAGTCCTAATTCTGCAGGTAAGATTTACTTGACTGATCGATCACTGGTTTTGATATAAATTCGAACAATTGTTTAAAATAGTGCAGCAATATTTCAGATCCTGGAGTGGGAGAATTTTTTGAAATCCCACAGGACCACCTTTCAATATGTAAACCAGCAAACCGGTAAATTACTGATCTATGACAGGTTATCATTTGTTATGATATAATGATCATCTTAAAGAATTATTTCTTTTTTTGACAGACAATCCTTCCTCTATCAAAAAGTTCTGAGTATCGTGAAGCGTCATATAAATGCTGAAAATAATAGTTCAAAAAAAGTGTAATGGAGCCGTTGGAAGCTATTTTGAATCATCTGTACATAATTATCTAACCTCTGTAAATAATTAAAGACGATAAGTAAATATGAAGTCACGTTCTACGTTAACTGAGGGTGATTGAAAAGAAAGGTTTCAAAGGTAGTAGCTTTATTGGTCCAATTTAAAAATTCGTGTCATAATCAGGATGATGCCGAGATAAATTTGTGGTGCTGTCGTAGCCAGCAAATTTGCTACTACTGCTCTGCGACGGATTGTAATAATATCCATTCCATTCGGATCGCCAGCTGTCGTAGACATTGTATCTTTTTTCGTCATGAATGGGTCCGTCCATCAAAATCTATAATGATGAAATGCATAACGAACGGTTGTATTACACCGACTAGAGAAAATACCAATTCACACTGAACAATAATTCAATAAATTTACTTTGTTGGAAGTTGACTCGTATGATTTCTCATTCCAACTGCTGTCCACGTCGTTCCAAATAGTTGTTGTTTCTGATTTAGAATAATCGCTCGATCGCTGAATAGGTGCATTATGGTTGCCGTGAATCATATTTTTAGCAACACTATCCTCATACACGGTGGATATGGTCGGTTTGAGTTTAGTGACATTTTGTCGATTTATTAGCTATTAAAAAAATGTTTATTAAGCAAGAATAGAGTTTGATTATTTATCATGAGCAAAATTTGTTGTTCACTTACAACAGAGACACCGAACACTATGATGAACAATAATCCTCCAACACCAATGACAATTACTGCTATTGCCCATTGGGGTATCAGAGTGTCATTATTCTCTGTGTACAGAGGAGCATTGACTTTTGGCAGAACTAGAGAAAATGTCAATTATTTAATCCATGAATTGATTGTATAGAATTTTCGTAACCAATATAATTCCTACCAATGAAATCCGTGGATTTTGGATCGATGGAAAAAGAGCCAAGTTTCAATTGTGTTTTTAATCTTGCGTCATCGGCCTGATTGATGTTGTCAGTCGTCAAGGAATCGTGGAAGATCCTTTTTATTTCTTGAGTATTGATTTTCTCGTGAAGATCAGCCAGTTCCACGAAATAATCCACCAGAATGCTTCCTTGGCTGTGATGAAAAAAAAAAAAGAGAAAAGGGTCAACTATTCTTTAGACAAGCTTACGGTACTTTGCTAAATTCGCTTGGTAACTTGATGACGTAGAGAAAAAAGTCTGATGAAGGATATTATTCCGCAAATCGAACGGTACATTACATGGCCGATTGGACACGTTCTGATTGAACGGTTCAAATGCTCGTAAGTCGATAGACCCACCTGAAAGAGTCTATTCTGATTTTCTTGTACCATTTCCGCAATAGGTCAGACTTCGAGAAGACGATGTTCATCTAGAATAAAATTGTGCAGAACGAATAACCATTTTCTAAATACTCTTCTTAAACTCTGCTGTGTACTCTCATTATTGCTAAATAAGTTAATTAAAATTACTTCTCTTTCCACATGATCAGCAAGTTCTTGCCACTCATGCGTGTTCCTGTCGAGCAGCTCTGGCACCCAAGTCGTGTTTCCGACTATACGAATAGTTCCAGCAAGTTCGCACTCTTCCTCGCAAGTTCCAGGAGTAGTGGGTCTAGGAGTAGTCGTCGTCGTCGTGGTAGTGGAGGTTGTAGGTGCTGCACTAGGTGCCAAACTGCTGGAAGCGCCAATGGTACCGACGGTGGCCGTTTTAGCTACTTCTAAAAGTTTCTCAATAGATATTGGAGTTGTTGAAGAAGATGGCCAGCCGGTAAACTCAGTGGTTGCTCTAGAAGAATATTAGAATTTCTAACAACTCAAGTCTGAAACTTGGCTTTGCACAATTTAAAATGAACTGTAGATCACCTGGTTGGCCATCCTTTTTGAATCTTGGGGGTAAAGGCCCCGGGTGCTTCTCCTCTGACCGAATGTGGTGTAGTGATCCTCTGTATCGGTTTCCTTCCACCAGGTCTACTTGGAAATACGATTTTGAGACCACCAGTTTTGGTCGTAGATACCACTGGAGACTCTGTGGCTACAGAAGGTGAAGAGTTACTCTTAGCTTGATTATTATTTCCAATCTTTTCCTTATAACCAGGAGGCAGCAGGGCAGATATATCAGAATCCGATTTTGCAAAGAGATCCTGGATCGATTTTCCTGGACTCTTTTCTGTTGAAGAATTATTAGGTTTTTCAGTGCTCTTTGAATCGTTCACTTTTTTCTCGTAACCAGGAGGAAGCAAAGCAGAGAGATCAACCTTGGATTTGGCCAAAATATCACTCAGTAAACTTTTTTCAGTGACAGATGAATCTTCCTTCTTCAATTTGTAACCAGGTGGCAAAAGAGCAGACAGATCTGGCGTGGCTGATGGTCTGTTAGCATTCTCTTTCTTTGTTTTTGCCAAAATATCACTAAGAATATTTTTCTCCGTTGTTGAGTCAGCATTTTTCAACTTATAACCAGGAGGTAGCAAAGCAGTTACATCCTGTACTGGAGGAGAGCGATTGCTGCTAGTATTTTTCTGAGACTTTGACAAAATCTCAGCCAGTAGATTTTTCTCAGTGGTGGCAGTGTCTTCTTTCTTCAATTTATAACCAGGTGGAAGAAGACCAGTCAAATCCTGAACAACAGTGCTCTTTGGTTTAGCCGAAGATCTAGGATTATTCTTTCCTTGATTGTTCAATGTAGAATTGAATGAAGAACCCTTGGCAGAACTTCTGCCAATGGCGGCCAAAGCCCTGTTAGTAGGAAAATCAGGTGGAAGTAAACCATCTAAACTGTCAACAGTTTTCTCTGTAGCTCTGCTCCTCGGCGTAGTAGTCTTTCTATTAGAATTATAGCGAAAGGGAACGAATTTACTGATAACCGGTGTCCTTCCGGTTGTGGTGTATCTTCTTCTAGACTGATCCCGCTCATTCAGAACATCCAACTGCAGCGTATTTCCGGCAGTTCTGAAACCACCAGTCAAAAATCCACTAGAGAGCTCAGACTGAACTCTATCTAATTTATCTATGATGCTCTCAGTCGATTCTACCGAACCGGAAGTCTTCTTAGAGCCACTTCCAGGAGCAACTTGTTCGACCTGCTCAACAACCGGGAAGGGAAGGAACCTAGCGCCGGAAATGCTGCGACTGGTCTGTACGGAAGCGACAATCCTTGAATTCTCTGTGGTGTCGATCATGGCGGAAGTAGAAAAACGCATACTGTCTGCATTCTCATTTTCAGTTTCTGGACTAGACAAGATCTTGAAGTTCGTCGGTGGTGCCAGAATCTGTTCGGTCGTCATAGGCAGTGCCGTCACAGGCACAGAAATGGTCCCATTAACAACACTCTTCGTCGTCACCACCGACACGACGGCCTCGCCAATCAGAAATGATTTGCCCAGATTTAATGAGTCCTCAGGATCCCGTGGTGCTTCAGCGACGACGTAGTGCCGGTCACTTCCCTGCATCGAGGATGCTTTCTCCGGGAGCGCAGGTTCAGTGATCGTCTCCTTGATTTCTATAGTTGTTTCTGAATTTTCATTGCTCTCATACTCGCCGTTGTCCACAGTGGCGTAATGGGGATGAGTATTGTTGTCATAGTCCTCATAATAGTAATATGAATCATATTGATTAGTCGCTGTATAGTCCTGAGGACCCTGAGAAGAATTCCCAGCGGATTCTACAGCATCTGTCGACAATTTTTTTTCTGTTGGTTTCGTCGCCTTTTCCGGTTGCGACTTATCAAATTCTTCAGCCTCATCTACGTGGGGTTCAAGCTCATACTCGTCGCTGTAAATTTCTTCATCTTCCTGAGATGCCTTTTCGCCCATAACGTTATTTTCATTTTCGCCCGGAGAACCTGATGAATCTTTCAGGGGTTGTTCGTCGACGTTTTCAATTGATTCTTGTTTGTCGTACACTGAATTGGCTGGCAACAAACTCGAGAGTTTCTTCCATGATTCCCGAGCATCTGCAACACAAAATAACAAATACGTGAGAGGACAAGATACTTCTTATCTTTTGCCAATGAAATTATAAACTCATAAAAAATTGTGCCAATTCGTTATTCAACTGTCTCACTGCAATCTCAAAGTCTAACTGTATATGGCTATGTGGAGAAACTCTGCGTGCTGCGCTTAACTAACGAACTTCCAAAACAGACCTAAATATCGTTCTGATTGTTCGATTATATAAAACTGACATGACTTAATTACATATGACAAGAAAAAAAATGTAATGACGAAAGAAGAAATATTTGATTAAGTTGTTACAGTATTTTAATAAATATTTACGAGATTCGAACGAGTCTCTTGATACTATTCGCGGGAGACCTCGATCCCAGGTATCCATTTAAGACACCGCAGGACTATAACGGGTAACTCTGATAAACCGCAAAGCTACATGATGATTCATATTAAGTAATAATTTCGATCCGCTGCACGATACACAGTAGCACCCGAATGTCTTTCGAAGCGTGAAATTCCTGAGAAATTTTCTCATAAAATATTCATAACCAAAATCGATGAATTGGATTGAGCCAGTAATAAATGGAACAATATTTAAAATAAGATAAACATGATAAGTACAAAATAATGACTTTGAACAGTTACGAAACGTATAATAGTTGTAAATAAGGCGTTGAAAAGTATAGCGCTACAGTGCATACCGATCTCCCACACATGACTATACTGTACAATTCTTTAGATGGCGTCGAGAAAGAAACGGTTTACAGTAACGTAAGAATCCAACGCTAGTAACCAAGAACATAGCTACCTGTATCAATTACCAAAAAACAACAGCTTATATGACCAATGATCTTCTGAAGATCTAATTAAAATAATAACTTTGCTTACCTTGCTGCTGGGAGTTTACAAGAAGGGAGTATAGTATCGCGAGGCAAAGAAGGACCTTGCCACACGTCGTACCCGGATACAACTTGGCACTGTACCGCCTCTTCATTTTGTCACACGCGCGACGTCCAGGAAGGATCCGTGAATTCTCTCATTGGGGTGCAACAATGCCGAATTATCGGTAAGAATAAAACTGATATATAAAAGGTGCATCCTCAGATTGGTCAGACTGCACAGACCGCCGACATATTTCGTCGGGATTCGAGGTAGAAAGCAAAATCGAACTTTCACTCGGGCTCGGGCACGTCGAGGCCGTCCAGCTCTCCGGGCAGCCACAAGACTGAAGGTGGGGATCAGAAAATGTAAAAAGAAATGTATTGTCGTATGTCATAATCCCTTCTCTTCTTGATATCTCTCTCTCTTTTTTTCCCTTCGCTCCTTCTTCCTCTTACGCATATGTTATTCCTCTTGCGTTCTCCAGTGATTATGGTGGTGGGACCGTTCCTATTGTTTTGACATACCGTACGGTTTTCTGGTAGCAGAATGAAGTTGACTGCATTTTTTAAGAATGCAAATGGACATGGGTATCCTTCGTGAAAGGATAAATTATCCTATTGTTCTTTAGTGGAGAATACATTGCGCCACTGATGTACTCTGTTGCCAAAATCTTGGGATCTTCCGGGAGTAAATATTTTTGCAAGTAGTAAATTCGCAACTACGCGCTCTGCCTTTCTTTGCTTACTGTAGTATGACGACTTTTTGCACATTTTTCTAGAGTAGAATTGTCCGGCTCTTGTATTTCCAGTCTTTCACACGAAGGTTCTTCTTGTTCCAAACCGGAGAACCTTGGGATCGGTATAGCATTTTATAAGAAAAAAAAAAAAAACGAATATTGAAAGTGCATTAACCTTTCACCGTTCTTTGTTTCTTCTCGTCTCGCCAGCAAGAACAAAATGTTTCCCAAGTGCGTCCAGTTGGAGGATTTTTTAAGGGAAGATAGGACCTCGGAATTCTGCCCCCAATACGAAGAAATCTGAAGAAAGCGAGATACATGAAACACTACAGAATTCCAGTCAAATAAATGAAGAGGAGATGGGCATTAGATTTTATTGAATCCTAGAAGTACATTGTAGTAATAGTCTAGGTTGTAAATTGATTCATTCCAACTACAGCTATAACTTTTCATTACGTGGACACGTTATGTATGATTCGCCGACGAAGACCATTTGTTAACTGAAACAAGGAGAAATAAAAATTAATGAGTCATTAATTATAAAAAAAAAAATGAAAATGAAATATTGCTAATCATTTAGCTTACTTTGTTGTTGGCCTGCGCGACGGTTCTGATGCTGTGGGGGGTGGTGGGGGGCCTCTGCGAGCCAATTCCTCCAAGTAACCCATCAACAGACGCGTCCTTTCCACGGCTGCAGCTTCCAAAACGAGAAATCGTCTGTCTTTTCGTAGAATTTCTTCGATCTCTACCAAGCAGCAGTTACTCTCTTGAACTTTTTTGTATGTCTTGTCCGTAATCAACTTCGTCTCCTGACGAATAAAAATTGCATTATCCGTGTATCCATATTATCACGCGAAAAAGATTATTCTGCGAGTAGGAGTCAAACCTGCAGTAACTCTCGAAAATCAGCTTTGGCAGCAACCAATTTGTCCTTTATGTATTCCTTGAACTCCTTTTCGCATTTCTACAAAATCAAAATTATGATGGAGTTGCAATGCATATTTTGAGATTAATAGTACGTTTTAAACTATTAGAATTATTTCGCTCACTCGGTCACTCGACGAGAACTTGATATATCTCGGATCGTCCTTTAATAATTTCTTGATGTCTCGCCAGGACGCCGTAAGTTCCGTCGAGGCGCCGACCTCGTCCAGAAGTTCACGAAATTTGTCACGTTTTTTTCGGCCAAGTTGTTCAATGTGTTCGTTGAAGAGTCGTTCTTTCTCCTCACGATCTAAACTCTCAGCCAATTCCCACCTGTGGTCTTTTCTTAATTGTCTTTTGGCTTCCCGCCACGCGAGATCTCCATTTCGAACCTGTGCGTTAGCAAAGACAAAATAATGAAGAATTTTTCAAAAAATACGAGTTACTAACAATCAACGAGTTTTAACATTTTTCCAGCAGCCATGCACAGTACACGTACATTTTTTCAATGCACTGATTAATCTTCCTCATTGGACAAAACCCGTAAGATAAATGAAAGAAATTTATATAATTCCTAATAAAACACACCAAATCTGCAAGAAGAGCACTAAAGTGCTGAACGGCCTCCGTGTGCCGATGATGCTGTCGTTCCTTGTCCCGATCTCGGAGATGAGTCGCCAATGTTCTCTGGACCTCGCGCTCTCTCTCCCGAAGGCTAGCCTCGGCTCTCCTCTCTCGTTCTCTCTTTTGCTTCTCACGGTCCTCCTCAGAATCGGACCGCTCCTCGCCCTCGTCCTTCTGGCAAAACAGCAGCAAGAAGCAACGCATTAAAGTCAACGTGGTATTGTACAACAACACGTGGTGAAAAAAACAAAATAATTGAAACCAGCAGCAAGTGCGACTTACGTCATTCTCTTTCTTAGCAGACTTCTCCTCGTTCTCTTCGATCTCACCAGTCTCTTTATCAGAAGTCAGGTCCTTCTTGTCTTTGCCATTTTCTTCGGCAACAACTTCGCTCCTTCGTTGTTTCTTATCCTTACCACTGTTTTCCTTGTCGCTCTTATCCTTGGAGGATTTGTCCTTGCACTTCTCTTCCTTGCGATCCCTGTCCTTCTTGTCGGACTTGTGATGATCCTTGTCACGATGACGATGATCCTTGTCGCGTTCCTTTTCCTTCTTGCGTTCCTCCTTGAGGATTCTCACGTAATCCCTAAACCAATCCTCGCGAGCGCTGGCCGATTCGACGAGCCTGTAACGCCAATCGGATTCTAGTTTCTTCTTGCAGTCGCCCCAATGTGAATGCCTGTCGATGTCCTTATGCTCCCTCAACATGGCTATGAAATCCTTTTTCACCTGAAATGGAGGAACGCGTTAGATCATCCACACGTACGACTAGTCGACACGCGTATTTATTTTATAAATTCTTAAGTACTACTGAAATATCATCGATATTAGATAATGGCGCGCTGCTTTTTAGCTTTTTTCTTTTAAATTTAGTCACTGTGCACCCTCTCCCTCTCTCTCTTTCTCTCTCTCTCCTTTTATTAGTATTAGTTCGATCTCTGGCATGCAGGCTACAATTTGGCGACTCGACGATTCCACGTGTCTCAAGAGAGAATCACGAGACGCCGTATTGTACGTCTCTCTTTGTCTTTGCACTTTGGTTCTTTTCTTTCTTTCATTCGTTCGTCCAAGCCAACTTCTTGAAGAATCAAGAGTAATTCTCATGATGACTTCACGCGATTAATCCGTGCGTTGCATGAAAATTTTGTGAGAAAACGAGAGCTGGACTTTTTTTTTTTCTTTGATCCAAAAGACAAGAAACTGGCTTGGCTTTACAGGCTGAAATAAAAATCATTATACTGATTTACATGCTGGAAATTCAATGTCACTGCAAATCCGAGCCGTCGTTAATGATAATCACACGTAATCTCGGTAGGCTACAATAAAATCGATGCGGGTCGTATCTTTTATAATGTTAACGACGACTCGGCATACACAAAAATAAAGGCGATTCCCTAGCGCGTGCTGTCCTCGCTGAAAAGTCAAATTTCATTAATTCTCCTTCTCCTTCTTTTTTTTTTGTATTTTTTTCTCTCTTTTCTACATCGGTGCCAGTGGTCAAAATTATATCCTCGAAGATTCCATCGACTCACGTCCGAACTACGCAACGTGATTATCTTATTTTTCACTTTAATGGAATGAAAGATGGGACGTTAATCTGCAATGGCGAACTTGCGTTGGCCGCTTCGTCGGCTGGCTGCTCCTCGAGAATTAAAAAACGATCCACTTGTTAGAAGGATCTACCTTGGAAAGGATCCCGGTACGTAATTTGCGGACGTCTCGTCTGTACTCTCGTTATACTTTTCGATCTCCTTTTTGTCGTGTAAAGAAGAGGAGGAAGAAGAAGAATATCTTGTAAAAGGCCGTTTTCTTTTTTTGTTTTTACTCTCGTACGAGACAAAGGAAGGGACGCTGGGCACATTTGGGTGTTCAAATTTGCCATTTCACTTGTCGGATTCCTGAGCCTATAAAAAAAATAAATTAAGCTGAGACATCGGCACCGTATCTTTTTACGTTTTTTTTTTCTCTTAAATTCCATTTTATCCGATGAAAGACGCGCAAGGTTGATTTTCTTGTCTTTCGTTACACAACAAAAAAAAATACGGTGCAGATCTCTCCACGTAACGTTTATCCTCTCTAAGTGGGCTCACTGTTATGTAACTTTATTTTATTATTCAAAAAAAATTCCCTACGCTCTACGCGTTATGTTTTTTGTACATATATATACAGGGCTATCCAATTAAAAAGCACCAATCAAATTTGACAGCTGTCACGCTGATCGCTTTGATCGATCAACACTTTGAAACTTTATGCAATCAAAAAGTAAGAGAGTTTTATAATGTTTATAGCTGAGTCAACAATTCCATTGATTAATCGGAGAACGGTCAGTTTCTCGATTTTTACAATTTCTTATATCAACTGTGAGTGCAAGAGAGACTGACTCATCTGCACTTACGTGGATGAAAAGGGATATCCGTATAAAAAAAATATTGATTTAAATTACACATTATTGATCTATGATATAACTTGCCAGAGAACTTCGAGGAAATATCTTCTCTTCGATTGGTCGATTAAATCAATAATCTGACGATTGAAATGAGAAAATTTCTCTTACTTCGTCACTGCACGATTCGAGCTGCTAATTGACCAAAGCAAACGTATGACCGGTGGCAAATTTCACTGCTACGCCTTTCAGCCGAATAATCGTGTACATATATTTGTAATAATAATTTTTCAAGAATTCAAATGGCCGTTCGTGTCGAACTTTTCTGGATTGAGACGCAAGACTCGTAGAAAGCACTAAAGGGGGAAATAAGGTAGAGAATGAGAGAGAAAACGAGAAAAGAATATCAGGAAAAAGAAAAAATAGTTCGACCAGAGATTTTACAGTGAAACGTGGGTAAACATACACGAAGATGCTCTCATTAGCAAAAATTAAAAAAAAATAAAAAAATATGACAATAACCGCGTTTTGCGAGTGTCTCAAAGTATCCAGGACAAATTTCAAAATCGAGTACGACTTTTGCCATTCGAATCGCTTCGACTCGCAGAAAGGATTGAATTGTACGAAAGAAACTTTCTCGAAGTAAAAAAAAAATACAAAAATTATCTCGAAATTCTCAATAAAACTTAACGATAATCGAATTACGAAATATCAAAGTAATAGAAAATATGAATTCCGAGACCGATAAAAGCAAGAGCTTACGAAAAGCTGATAAAAATATCCACAAGATTTATCTAAAGCTGCAAAATGAGATAAAGTAATATGGTAATCACAAGGGGTTGCGGGGGGCGGGAGATTAAAATGGACAGCTCTTTCGAATAGTAACGAGCCTGCAACAAGACGTTTGTCTCTCTGTTCTCCGTTCATGGCGATAGATGGTGCTGTTGAACTTGTTGTTTGGCTAAGGAATGGTTACTTGGGGAATTGTGGTAATAGGCAAGAGGAGGAACGGGGGAGCGAAGGAGACTGGGTTCAAAGATAAATTCGGTCGTTCGGATGAGACCAGGATTTTGATGGCCGCCAGGGCGGAGGAACTTTCGGATGAGGGATAAAAGTTAATCGTTTGAAGTAACGAGGATTACGAGTAATATACAAATACCGAGTTTCGTTCATTCTCATGACTCTGCTTTGGAGTAAAGAATGCGGCGCGCGAAGGGTGTGCCAACTGTGCCACGCGTTGTAGTTGGGGATGGTAGATGACATCATCCATGCCACCAACCAGAGCTTCAGAACCAAGCCACTCCACATACGGAACCTGTCCTGCCTGCCTCCTGACTGAAGTGGAGAGTTCAGAACACATATAAGTACAATAATGGACACCGTCACACATACTTTGGAGGTTTAATTGATTGTCTTTTTATTTTAAGACAATGCTAACCTCTACCTCTCCCATAAAGACTTAACGGCAAGCGACGATAGACTCGGACTGTCGTTACTCGATCATTCGGATGCAATTCAATATCCATAATATCGTGGGACAGAGGCATGTCTTTCTTTAGATCGATTTATCAAAATTTGTATATAGGAATTCGAGCGAGGTCCGACTCTAACGGAATGCCGATAAGCTCTTTTTTTTATATGCGTTCGTTATATATCTCAGGTTTGCATGATCGCGCGTTGCAGTTGTTATATTACGTATTTTTGTGTATTTATAATGATATATCATGTATATCAGACTCCCCGATATTTTCGGTTCTTCGGCCGTTAAGTTTTTCAAGCGTACTCTTGGGCCCAAGGGGCCTTATTATTCTTTCTATATATCTATGGATATATATATATTTATTTATATATATACATGTATGCATATATATTATTGCGTGAAACGTTACAAGTGGAACGTAAATAATAACATACCTATGGAACCTGAAAGAATAATTGATTAAAGCTGAAAACACAAGTTTTATTAAGTTCTCTCTTCATTTGGTTATTTATATGTGTGTACGTGTAACAAAGGAGACCAATACTGAACTTATCGTGGTGAATATTTTTTTTTTTGAAAATACTATTGAGCCAATATGTGTCAAAAAGAAATCAGTCGTCGAACCGTACTTTAGTGAAAATATTCCAAAAATATAACGTGCTTAGATCATTCGTATTAACATGTTTTGGAATTTTTTTGACATACAGCATATAATTGGATATGTCCAGTTATGATTCCTATGATTTCTTTTAAATTGTGGACTATCACAATTTTGGCTTATCATTTACAGATTTTGAAATAGGCTCATGCGAAGCGTTTCAGTCACACAGCAAGAGGCTGGACACACGTAAAATTATATGTAGGAAGTATTTCGAAAAACACGACAGTGTGCACAAGGAATGAACGAGTGATCGTCATGTAAAAAAAAAATCCTCTTACTGTGTGGTACGGATTTGTTTTTGGAAATTGAAACAAAAATACGACAAATTTAATTCGACGCTTCGCTTGGGCAATTTTAATCGCGAGGATGAATACTCGATAGAGATCCGATTATAATTTTCTCACTGAGAAATATTACTCTAAGCATATTAGACATTTTAACAGATCTACGAGGAATTATTTTGATTTCTAAAGAGCGAATTCCTCCTCGCGATCCTAGCGACATTTCCGGTGTCGCTGCAGAATACGGAACCTGTAAGAAATCGGCTCTTCCGTGAGCCGTAATTACGTCACTCCGGTACTCGCAATGGACATACCTGCTCTCGTTTGGCTGTTTTCTCTTCTTTCTCTCTCTTGCGCACCTCCAGTAGATACTCGTTGAAGAGACTCTCGCGCTCCCGCATCTTCTCAACGTTTTTAAAGCGTTCGTCCCTTCCATGCTTTTGAGCGAAATCACTGAATGATGATCTATGTAATGGACACAATTAATATGAATCCAATGAAACCCTTTTGTCGATAATGCACACAGAACACCTTTTGAACTTACTTTCCATGAAGGTTTGCTTCCTCTAGGAGCTTTTGAAACTGCTCTTTCCGTTCCTTCATCTTGTTCCTCTTCTCGCGACGTTCCTCCTCCGCCCTCTCCTTCACGTACTTCTCGAACACCTGCTTCCTCTCCTTAGACGTCAGCAGCAGGTACCGGGGGTCAAAGACGATCTTGTGCAGTTCTTTTTCCCAAGTGCTAAAAGCTGATACCTAAGGAGAAATATATGTAAAATTTAAAGTCGATTAATTTTTTTTATTTATTGTTTTTTTTTTATTTTTGACAAAGGAGTTAAGAATAGACTTACGTCCTTTTCCGCGAGCATGTCCCGGAAGGATTTAATTCTCGTCTCCAAGGGGACAATAGCCCTCTCTCTGGCTGCCCTGACTTCCGCTTCTATGGCGGCTTCCTTGCCGATGTCAATGGTCTTTTTGCCTTCCTTTTCCTCCTCCTCTTTCACCACCACGACTATGCAAGTAAAATTTCCTTAAATAAGGAATATATTATATCGGGATATAGGAAGATTTTCTGTACCCTTCGTTTCCTCTTGCTTGCTCTTCTTAGCCGGAGTCGGCTGATCCTCGTCGCTGCTCTCACTTGAATCTGACTGTCTAGCATTTTTCGTAGTACCGAGGGCATCTGGGGGTGTCGAAACCATTTTGTCCACGTCTTGACGAAGCACTAGATCTTCCGGTCTTTCCCAAACGGAAATACGTGACGACGGATTGTAGAAAAATACTCTGCCGTCTCCCGTCCAGACGACGCACCTGTACATTATACAGTAGTTTCAGTATATTGGAGAAAAAGCACTACCGTACAGTTATCTGTTGATTAGGATGAATAATTATGGATTACCAAGGTGTCCCAGGTACAGGAGTACTGGAAATCGGTCTAGATTTATCTTGAGGTTTGGCAGCTTCCTTAGGTATCGAATCTTCCTTCTTCTGTTTATTGTTTTCCATTTCCTTGGCATTTTCTTTGGCTTCATGATTGCCCTCTTGAGGCTTTTCTTGTTTTGCTTGATCTGGGACGGCTACGCTCGCAGCTGCAACCGATTCCTCGGCTTTCTGTCGCAAAGCCAATTTGGCACCTAGGAAGAAAAATTTGAATAAATACCTGTTCGATTTTTAAAAAATTAGATATCGACATGACATCATACTCTCAAAATCCTTCAAGGCTTGGGGTTTTTCCCACACGGATTCTCCAGCTTTACTATTGTAATAGTAAAGCCTTCCATCAGGCGCACGATGTTCCGTCCAAATCATAGCGGAAGCCACCAACTCCGGATCTATCTGAGCTAGCAAAGCCGGATCTTCCGGTGCCGCTTGCGGTGTCATTACTCCATGAGGCATCTGTGGCATTCCTGGGAACAAAGTAAAAATGATTTTAACATTTCTATCGTAATTATAAAATGAGGTAAAACCTACCCCAATTGGTCTGCGGAGGTCCATAACTTCCGAAGGCTTGAAACCCTGGAGGTGGCATGCCAAAAGGAGCAGCACCAAATGGCGCTGCGATCGGTCCGCCAAACTGATTAGGCATTCTATGTTGCATAGGTACCATATTCGGTGGAGGTTGCATCATATTAGTGGCTGTATTTACAGAGGGTGTTGTAGCTACAGTAGCTGGCGTACCTGGAGGCATTCCTGTTGAATTTTAAACCATATTAGTATGTCAAATGGCTTCTATTTTCAAAAGATACCAAAGATGTCAACTTACCGTTTGTTTGGTTAACGTCCGGCTGCGGAGCCATTTCCGGTGTTTCATTAAGTGCAACGGGAGGAACCGTACCAGGTGGCGCTGTACTCATCTGATTGATTGCCTCAGCGTTGTTCGATGACGACTGATCGCTACCTTGAGCCACTCTGGGTTCAGTGACCTGCGGTTGCGTTGCGTTAGTCGTCGTAGGTGTAGCGTCTCGTGCAGTTTGTTTCGCAGCTCCATGCACTAGCTGTTCCAACTGAAAAAAAAATTGTTATAATACTTTCCATCAGATATGAAGATTTTCGTTGCATCATTTTACCAACCTGATCCTGCACCATTACTTTGACATTTGGTCCCTCCGGTTTAGTCCAGGTCGTCTCTCTAGAGCGTATATTGTAGTAGTAAGACTTTCCATCGGAAGTCTTGGTTTCCACCCAGACCTCGCCATTGAGATCCAATCCTGGAATGTTTGTCTGTTGTTGGGTCTGCTGTTGTTGTTGTGGTTGTTGTTGCCCTGGAATCTGCATAAGACATTCTCGTTATAACAATTGAATATTGTGACACGTGCAAAGACACCCGAGAACGTACGCTGTTCATGGAGGGTGGTCCCATTCCAGGAGGCGGTCCAAAAGGTCCTGGCCCGGCTCCAATCGGTCCGTTCATCATGTGCGGTGGTGGCTGTGTCGTTAGCGAACGTACACGTTAACGTCAACCAACCAACCCGATAGTATTTATAGAATCTTAGCATGTACCACAACTTCTGGATATTCAACTCAAATTCAACTATTGTTGTAAATGATCTTACATTTTCATTGAGTTTCTTAAGAAATATTATTTTGTTGAAGTTCCAAGAATTGTGGTACGCCCTGTATGTAGGAAACTTACCATTCCTGGTGGTCCCATCAAATTTGGAGGTCCCATAAGATTTGGTGGCCCCATAGGTCCCCAACTTGGATCGAATGGTGGAGGTCCTCGAAATCTTGGTCCTGCTGGTCCTGGTGGGCAATTTGGTCTAGGTGGACCCTCAAAAGGAAATCCATTGTTGGTGCCTCGAAACATAGGTCCTCTTGGTCCAAATCCTCGTCCTCTAAACCGTGGTGGACCACCTCGCATTGGAAAATCAAAACCACCTCTACCCCTACCCCTTAAATTGTTGCTTCATGTTACAAGTAAAGGTTACTTGCTAAGCACAAGGAACATAGGAACATAGGAACTACCTGGCCAAGATAAGGTAAAATTTTTATTGGTGAAGGCCGTAGTATCAAAGGAGATCCTGATTAAGATTACACAAATGCTGATCCTAATACATTACAAGATAACTAAATATATGAAAAAAATAATAAAAACAGAGAACCTATACAGAGACTGTAAAACTGTAGTGAGGAGAAAATTTAATTGAAATCTTCAATGAAGCTAGTAGCGACATTTGATGTATTATAGTTGTATAATGGTGTGGTGGAATGACCATGAGCCGGTAAAACCTAACCTAATCTCCTCGGCCAGGAAGACTCAGGATGTGGAACTGGTGTGAAGAAGAGGCTGACTGGATCTTCTAATATTCACCTGAATCCACCCCGACCTCGGGGAACGAAGTGCCTGTACTCGTCGCCCTCGAAGTTGTACTCCTCACTTTCCTCCATAGATTCATCATTGTGTTCTGGTTCAGCAGCTGGTATGAGCTCGTTGCTCATCGCCGTCGGCTCGCTAGTTCCTTCCATCATCCCTAATTATTTTCACGATCAAAAGCCTTTTAGACACCCATTTAATTAGTTTTTTTGTAACACGCATCAAACGCCGCAAACAAATCACTATTTTATTCGTTGCAAGCCGTAAACATATTATTACCAACAATAAAGTAAAATGTCCCTAGAAAAGACCTCGTGCGAATCTGAAATATTTAGAACAACATAAAAATTACTAGAATCCATACGAGATTCTGGTGACATTCCCTAGAACCTTTTTCTAAAATTCGAAATACTGAAATCGCATTGGCTGAAAGTAGTAAAAATGGCCGAGTGGGCGTTATCACCTCAGCGGCATGCTTTCTCATGAAGAAATATCAATGTGACGCACGAGCTGTGCGATTATTTCCAGCCGATAAGGTAGTGCAAGCTAAGCAATTGGCTTCATTGATGATTTGTAGTTCCTTCTAAAGTGTCCCAGATTTATCTACATAAAAGCAATTACTTAATTCATAGATAGCAGGTGGCATTAAATTTACTCGTTAAATACATACAAGATGGCAGTAATATTGAATATGTTCCAGTACGTGTTCTGTATACATTCAGCAGACCATGACTGTAAGACCGGTTAATTTATCAAAATTGCAAATGACTGTTTGGATAACATAGACCCTTTACACATTAAAATCATTAAAGTTTAGTCACGATATAAAAAAAGAGTTGCAACTTGACTATACCTACCGCTACCTCTTACATATTCCGTTCCACTTAACTCTTTTAAAATGATAAAAGAATTATCAATCCTAAATGGGGGCTATGACTATTCAAACCAATACCACCACCCATAACGCCCTCATAATTTTTCTACCAATTGCGTTAACCCCGCGAAACGTTATCACTTCTCTCAGAAAAGTTTTACCTCAACCTTTTCAAGAGGTTTATCAGCCAATTACAGAGCTGCGATATGAATCTTGGTAAAGCTGTCTAGCTCAAATTATCTCATAACGCTCAAGAGTAGGCTGCCATTAATAGACAGGCGTTTAGATTTATGTATAGTCAAGTTCTTTCAGAACATGGAGGATCTTCAATTCCATGGACGAAACAGGTACGAGCTGCCGCAGACTTGCTCTATTATTGATGAAATATAACTGGAATCGATGCAGGTCGCGATACGTTCGTACCAGTTCGTGTGTGCACGTGAAAACCCGAATAGTTCACCTAACATGAGGTGTCACCTGACTTACCGTTAGTCATACGTACGTATAACGTTATCCATTGTGATTTTTTTAAAAAAAATATTAAATTTTATCCAAGGACAATAATCATCAGTTTTCACATGTCTACCATGACGATATCAGAACTTTTAATCGAGTCGATGTGACTTGAAATTGTATGCCTATAATACATTTTTTTTATCCACCCCTAATGGGCAATTGCGTTACGGTTCTATAAAAAAAAGCGGTTTTCTTTTTGTTTCATGGAAAATAGCACAATCTCACGCACGCTAAAAATATTCTACATTAGTAAAAAAGTAAGTAATTGGAGAATGAATATGAGAATATTAAAGTTGTTCATTTTGGACTTGAAAATAAAACTCTTAAGGCAACATCGCTCAGTTGAATAATTTGGAAATTAACGCTTTTGTAATACCGACGCAATTTGGCAGCAGGATCAATCGGTAAAATATCGACTCTTGCAGATTGGATCGTTCGGTAAGACTTGCGTGTCTCCGTCGAATCGGTAGAAACCGCTCACGTGATCATTTCGTGATTGGCCGTAGGCCGTGGGCCCCCTTCCCTCGACGACCTAACGACCCTTTGGATACCACCATGGTCTCCCACCCTGATACTTGGGGTGCCAATCCAGACCAATCCAAAGGCATATCCAACGCCACGGCACTGCTAGGTACGGCCGCGGGAGACAAGCTTGGGCCGCGCCGTCTCGCGCGCGCGATCAGCAGTCAGTCTATCGGCACCCTGCGTACCAGCCGCGTCGCAGCGCTTACGTAACCGAGAGTAACACCTGTAATTACTTGTCAGTGTTTTACCTGATGCCTTGAGCTGTTCGGCGGCTGGTTGATCTGCGCGTTCTCGAAGCTGGCTAGAGATAAAAATATATAGAAAAGAAGAAAACAAGAAAAAAAAAAGGAAAAATATTAGATGTAATATCGTTCGTGCCTCCCGTGAAAAAAAAAAAGATTCGCGGTCTTTAAATTTAAAAGTCGTTCATCCCTCTGGTACCGATCCCAGGTCGTCCGCAATTCCCAATGTGATATCCTGTATTCGGGTCAGTCCAGACAGATCCCAGGTGAGGATCTCCGTACCTGGTACAGACCGGAGTGAGTCCCTCGACGCAATTCTGTCACCATTAATCCGGGGGCCAGTTGAAATCCTGCATGGGCCCCGAGGTTCGCGCGCCTTGCAAGAGAGTGGTGTACGCGTTGGTGGCTAGCAGCGGCGTCCCCGTCGGCCTATCGATTACTTTAAAATAGACGCGGGGAGAAGAAGACACCTGCTCAGGGGGCGCCCCTTAACGTGACAGGTGCAGCAGTGCGATAGCACCAGGGGTAGTGGTGGTGCTGGCGGAGGAAGAGGAGGAGGAGGATCAAAAGAAGCAGGAGGAGCAGGAGAGGAAGTCGGGAAGAAGAAGCGAAAGACGCAGAGAAGAAGCGGAGAAGGAGTTGGAGGTTGAGGAGAACGAGGACGATCACGAGAACACCCGGAAGCGGAAGAAGAAGAAGAGAAAGAAAGGGTGGTGGCGGAGGTGTTGGAGGCGGTGGCGCCGTACCGAGTTCGTCGAGTCAAGATACGAGAGTGGAAATCCTGAAGAACCTGAGGAACTATTACCAAGCACCAGGACTAGCCCCGGTACAGGTACCGGTCACTACCAGTGGCGGTGCTGGAGGTGTCGGCGCAGAAAGTGGAAGTCGAGGAAGTGGAAGGAGCCGGCACGACCGGCAGCGCAGCGCGACCTGCTCGCTGGCAGGATATTCTATACCGTGACACGACCTGGAGGCGCCCGTCGTCTTCGCCGGTTCAACCATAACGCCGCCCGCTCTAAAACGCCCGAGACGGGATACGGTGGATACGTCCTCAGCGCCACCGTCGCCCTCACCATCGCCATCATCGTCGTCCTCGTCGACGAACTCGTCGACGTCCGTCGTCGTCGTCCGCACCGTCGCGCCGCCCCCGCCTCAGCCGCCGCCCCCATTGCCTCCGCCGCCGCCGCCCCTGCCCCTGGCGCTGCCCCTCGGCCACCAGACATCGGCGGTAACACGAAACAACAAGCACCAGCTACAGGGCATCGCGACGGCGAACAACAACGTCGCCAACGAGATAACCGGACGCATCGTCATGGACGCACCCCTGTCACAGAGCATGGACTCCGTCAACACAGTCGCTACTGGCGAGGACGAGGTACGATATCAAACGTTCTTCTCCCTAGCGTTCCTCATCTTGGTTCACCATCTTCGTTCACCTCGCTTCATCTCTATGGCATTCTGTTCCCCGATGCGTATCGGTTTACCTAGAACTCCTAGAAACTTGCTGTAGTTCCTCCGTTCCGAGGGAACGTGCCATGATTCTGCGTGGATGATGTCGAGGACGGAGCATATACTGTACTTTTCTATTGTATATGTAGCGTGTGACTGGCTATGCGCACGCAGAGCATAGAACGAGGAGAGACTCTCTCTCTCTCTCTCTCTCTCTCTCTCTCTCTCTCTCTCTCTCTCTCTCTCTCTCTCTCTCTCTCTCTCTCTCTCGCTTCCCGTCCATCATTCTTTCTCTCTCGTTCTCCCGCGCTCCCTGCACGAGACTGTGGTTAGTAGGATAGTGGTTAGAGGAGGTCGCGTAGGTGGGAGAATTCGATCGGAACACACGGCACACCACACGCAGGTGACGTTTCTACGCTAGATCGGCTACCTTTTCATTCCTAACTTCCTTCCTTCCTTACACCGTCTTACATCATTTCTGCTTTAGTGTCTAGGCTCACCAGCCCTTCTACCTGCATCTGTCCTCGTGGGTTCGTGTTCTCCTTGTCTCCCTCGCCCTGGCCGCCACCCCCTACTCTCTCTCTCTCTCTCCCTTGGCCACCTGACACGAGCACGCTACTACAACACGACTAGCGTTCTCCTCTGCTCTCTCTTTCTCTCTCTCTCTCTCTCTCTACGCCTGCGCTCTCCTCCCTCTCAGGATATCCTCCCTGCACTCTACGTTCTACTCGGCACTCGCGAGCGGCTGGCATGACCTCCTGCGCTCGCACAATCCTTTACTTCTCATCCACTGGTACCGGTGTACTAGTATCATAGCTAGTATTAGTATCACTAGCACTCCGTTACGTCTACCATAGTACACACACTCCTGTCCCACCTTTACGACCCTCACGCTGCTTGGCATCCCTCACTTGCTCACTCCCACCCTCTTCCCACGTTCGTTATTGATTTTTACGCGACGTGCGCTCAACAAAAAGTGAGGGACAGAGAGAGAGAGAGAGAGTGAGAGAGAGAGAGAGAGAGGAGAGACTGGCAGAGGGGAAGACACGGAGGCACCGCCGTAGTCTGTCCACGTCATATGGAGGAGGTAGATTACCCACAACACATGCGTTCTTCATGACCCTCTACTATTCTTCCTCCCACTCTCACTATATACTCTTTGTCCTTCTCTCTCGCCCTGTTTCTCCTGAAACACTACTCGCGACACACACCGGCTCTGCATTTTCTAACGGGGTTGTACTCCACGGCCGTGAGTACTTCGACCACGGGCCAAGATGGATTATTATAGAGATGCTTTCGATGTATTTTACGAGCGCTGGCCTGCCTGTACCTACTGCAGTGCTATAGTGCCTGCTATGGCTGTAAAGATAGTATACGATTCAACCGATACACTTCTATGTACATTGGAATGTTAGGATTTCATTCAGTATCTAATTATTGAATTGTTTCCATTTGATTTCGCCGTCTTGCTATTTGTCTCTGCTCGAGCCTTGAAAAGCACCAGGGACCAATGGCAATGCGCGACAGAGCTTTTATTCCGGTATAAATATTGTGCTCGAGTTTCCCATCTAGGTAACGTCTGGTGAATAATTGGTTCGTGGAAAATTAAAATTACTCTTGCATGGTAGCCCATTGTGCACTTGAAGTACACGGCTCCTTCGTTACATTTGTTTTTAGTTTGAGGTGATGTTTTTTTTTTACATGAGCCAGTTCGTCCGCCATGATGATTTTCCACGTGCCCGCACGTCATAATTGTCTATGCATCTTGGGCTACGCGTGCACGTGCCTTGAGAATCGAAAAGGCTTCGTGAATCATAGGGAGCGTTAAAAAGCTATACACTTTACTGGGCAGGAGGCTCTCACCCTCTCTACAGCTTTAAATATTGGATAGTCTCTACTGGAGTTGCGAGTACGTTATATTGGCGTCGGAAGAGGTTAACCTATGAAAAATGTATTTTCACGTGAAAATTCACGACTTGTGATGTATCACGTAAACGTACATACGAGGATGCCACTCTCACGAATTGCAGCTGCACTGTCGAAGACTTCGTCATTTATTATCACCGAGTGCATCATGGGTATGGGCATTCATGTAGACGTTTTCATTCGAGAGTATGTAGGGGAATAATAGTTCTCGCGTAGATCAAGTAATTATTTCCAAGTAACCACGAAAGTTCGGTAAGTATTAAGTTTTTGTTACCGATTCGCAAAATTTTGTTGGCGTTGGTCGTAAACCAGGAATCAACTTTAAGGTAGTATTGCAAGGAACTTTGAAGTACGTGGGAAGGGGGTTATGAGGTGAAAGGGTATGACACGTAACACTCGGTACGGACTGGAAAATCGTAGTTAATTTAAGAAATATATGTACTGAATAACCCTCTTCTTCAGTTTCTTCTTTCATACACTTTCATCCCTCTTCTTTTCTACTTTATATCCGTCTTACATATCTTAACCTACGTCCCCACTAAGCGTCCGACCAGTGGCAGTGGAAAACGTAGAGCACCTTCAAGGCGCTATGGTCGATATTGCACGGAGAAGACGCTCTTTAATTTTGCAAGGACGCCTCGCCGTTATTCACGCGGAATCTCGATCTTTGCAGTCGCTTCCGGGGTTAAAGACTGCAACGAAAATGCATATAGAGGCGACGCCCGCGGTGGTTTTGCGAAGTTGAGCAATCGACGATGAGTATTTTTTTGTTATGAAAACAGGAATAGTTTTTTTTAATCTGATTTGTCCGTATGGAGTTCAAAGAATATAGGTATCAAGATAAATTCGTACAAGCACACGAAAAGCCGAGCGCCGTAATTAATTTTCGAGGATATCGTTAATATTTAGCCAATTCAATTGCAACCAGGTATGTAATGTTTACGCGGTCTTCCAGACTACCCTATGCGAACGTATATCAACCTGCAACCGTGTAATATCGATTCACCGCGCAATTTCCCACGAAACTCGTCCCTGGTAAACTCCCCAGGGGACTGTTGCATCTATTTTCGAAAAAAAAATTACACGAAACGATACACCGGTAACAGGTGCTCGACCGTATGTCTCGAAAATGCGACAGGTGCTCGATTAAGGGGCAGGATCTGCTGCATTTTTTTCCACCTTTTCGACCCGAGTCCATTTTATTCACAGGATCGGTCGAGTCAACGAAGACCCGAAAGAATTTCGAAAAAGCACATTGTCGAAGTGCACTTTGAAGAAAAAAAAAAGTAAAGCGAAATAGCACCGCTGTATAACGCATGGGAGGTGCAATTAACGGAGAATACGTGTACGCGCTATAATAACACGTGGCCAGGTCAAATAACAAAGTCTCTTGGAATTGAAAAATCGAACGAGTCGAAAAATTCGTTGCTCATATTTTACGAAGAACTTTTACATCACGAAAAACGCGGAGGTATCACCGAAAGATGCAACTCTAAACGAAACTCATGGTGGCAAAATTCGTATTGAATTCGTCGGAACGACAGAATGATTATATAACGATGAACAATAGAGCGAGCAAGTTCTAGCGGGAGGCATTATGGCAGAGCGGATGTTGTATAACGGTTAGCCAGCCAAGAGGAACGACGAGAGCAGCAAACCGTAAACGCCACGAACGTTCAACCTCGTCCTCGTCCTCCTCCTTCTCCTCCTTTTTTTCTCTCTCTTTTCCTATCCTATTCTCTCGTTGTTTTTATTTTCCTCTTTTTCGTCGCTCCTCTCTTCGCTCCACGTGCCCTTATTACCGCCAGCTCTCTGATCTCCTTTGCAATGCACCTTCAATTTACACAAAACCATTTGGACAACTCAGTGACTCTTTTTTTACTGCGACTTTTTTTTATTAGGAATTTCTTTTTTTTCGTATGAATCATTGTCTCTTTAGAGTTTCACTGTGTTTCGGAGAATTCCTCGTTAGGGACACACATACCGAGATGTCCGTGGCCCAGAAAATTGATGATGAATCATTTTGCTGTAATTTTATTGTGCCGCATAAAGACTCGAATCATCGTTGCATGTTTTTCTTGGTAGGAACATTACTGCGCTATTATTTACTGTTATGTCGAAAGTCCATGAAAATTATTCGAGTATACAAAATAACGATATACATTTAATGTACTGTACAATTTGTATAGCCCTCGAATCCTAATTCGTAAGAATCACGTGACACAAATCACGGAGGGGTTAGGCGAAACACTGCGACAGAAAATTCTACTGAGAATATAAAAAATTCTTGCACAATCGACGAAAGTTGAAAAAACGTGAACAGACGTTTCGATCGTAATTTCAAAAGAAAATGTCGCGTCGTACAGCGAATGAAATGTTTCTAGATACGGTTCTATTTAATTCAAGAGTGATCGCGGCGCTAGTCTCGCGCTCGCCATAATACCGCTACCATGGCAATAACGCCACGATCGTTTCTGTCGCATGAATAAACGATTTGCCGGCGGCAATAGGGAGAATCGTCGTGCGGTGTGTGTCGCCTTCGTTCCTCGTCGGCCAGACTTTGCGTCGCCGTTTTCTTTCGATCGGCCAAACACAACATTGTACCATACGCACGCGCCCTTATTATATCCACAGCCAGAGGATTCACTCGCGTTCTCGTATCGCTTCGGGAAGCATACAATTTTTCTATAACTGAGAAAAAGGTGTAAACAAAAATTCGCATGACACGTGAAAATAACAGAAATTCAATATGACAGTGTTGTATTTCACTTTATTTTTTTTCCCTTCCACTGACAGAATACACGATGGCGTGTCCATTACCTATCCATACGCGTTACTAGAGGTCTGTGGCGAATGGGAGTGACAGCAAATGTAATAGTCGAAGAAAACGGGCGAGGGTAACAATAGCAATGGTACGGAGAAACAAGCCACGTTGGCTGGCTGCATCAATAATAAAAGCTCGCGAGGTCAAATCAATTGTAACGTACGACGCCATGTGCTCCGGTACTCGCATGCATTTATAGTTAATAAAGTTGCGCAAGTAGGTGCACCGTGCTCTTAACTGTTTTATGGAAAGTATCAAGCGTATGTAAGATACTGAAAAAGAAATAAAGCAATTACCATAAGGGATTAGTTTGACCGCGTTGACTTGAATATCTTGGTTTGAAGTTGAATTTTAACTAAGGACATTAATAGTCACGTTACACTTGGTTTCAGGATTAATGGGAGTGGGTTGGGGGGTCTTTGAGGTCGTCCGAGGAGGAGTAGAGTCCAGTTCGGTCTGTTTGGGTTTGGCTTTGGGGTTTGTCCTCGATTAATGCGATTAGATCGTGATTCGTACTCTTCTTAGAGCCTTCGTGCGTTACATGTACTCGTGTAGAGTCACGAAACAATTATTATGAATTGTCATGATAAAAGAAAATGGACTTAACTCGAGTTGCACGTTTATCCTTATAATTCTCAGAACCGTGAGAATTCAGTTATTGTGTTGCGTTTCTCGGGAAAATCCATGTGATCCGGTGATTTCTCGTTTTTCGCACTCTTTACTTCACTTTCTAAATTGTATTCGTTCTACGGCGTCCGCTCAGTGAGAATTCGCATTACGTATTCGCTCGACGAATATCGTAGTGCAAAGTAGTATGCACATAAATTGAAAACACTCTATTCACTAATATTTCTGTCGCCTGATTTATTTGTTTTCAGAATTAATATGTCGAGGAATGGAATTGTTTGTTAAAAGTTCAAATTAATACCTGTAGCTTCACTGAGGGAAATCGCGATAAAAGCAATGAGTGAATTACACAAAAAATTGGAAAACAAGTTAAAATCCAACGAGCGTATTTCCGCTTTCGGTGGAAAGACAAGAAGGAAAAAAGGATGAAAGAAAAGAACCGGATTTTGGCCTCGATGCGCGCCATTTATTTTTTTCAATGATCATCGTGAACGCACGAAATCGTCGCTAGCACGTAAGAATGGCTTCGTGTGGCTGATGTCATGGGAAATACACATACATATAAAGAGTCTTCCATGATTTTCCCAAGTCCCGTAGACACAACACTCGATCCCACTATAATAACGGCGGTCGTCGATTGGATTACGTCGTGCGGAATTAAAGCCGTACTCGTCGACTCATCCGACGCGAAAACATTGCTCGCCGAACAGGAAATGCGATATATCGATATTGTTACAAGTCCGGAAATGGTTCTCTCCGAGTTTACAAACTCGAGCGAGTTTAGCAATGTGAAAAACTTTACAAAATAATTTATTAACCTTAAGCATTTTATATTAACGTCGCAAAGTTTACAACGGCTGACGCTTGTCGCTACGATTGAGACGGATTGGGCGCGTTTACAATGAAAAGTAGAACGGTGGGCTAAGGCCCAATCGGAGCGTGAACACCGAACAATGGCCAATGACGACCGTTATGAACCAACCTAATCGTCCGTAGTTCCGATCATCATTCCGCACTTTTCTAGGTTGGACTGTAGGATACTCTAGGACATCTATCGATAAAACGTTGCAACTACGTATCTCAGTAGGCAGCTTTCTATGGCTTATGTCGTTCATGCGTACTTCCGAATTTTGAGAAGGCGGTATCGAACGTCGGTTGCAGTATGTGTATACATAATTGTGAGTGATTTGGTACTTATATCAAGATGATCTAGTACTGCAGTGATCGTTCGATTAAACTGGCGGCCTGCCATTGTTGCTGCAGGAAATCATGGCTCGCTGTAGTTTGTAAAATATTATCAAGTACTAGGAAATCAAGCCAGTGGCGTGACGGATGTCAAATACGAGCACTGTTTGCCGTGTGCTCTGCGACTGCGATATATTTCTCCAGCCTTTTGAGCGTTAGATACGCAGCTACGTGTGCTCATGGCAAAAATTAACACAATTAAGGTAATTATTCTCTTTTCTCGTTACAGGTGCGCACCTTGTTCGTGAGTGGATTGCCCATGGATGCGAAACCCAGAGAGCTCTATCTGCTCTTCAGAGCGTACGAGGTGAGTTACTTTGTTGTGCTTGTTTCTCTTAGACATTACTGTTAACCTGTACTGCATTACATTATTCCTCTAGTTCTTTCCCATTTACGTTTCATTAATATTATGAATCTTTGATTTTGTAAAACTCGTTGAATAATGTATCTCCTCGCGGTAGTCCAGTTTTTTCTACTTATAAGGATATTTCTTGTGGAATACCTAGCGAGCGTCCTGTAACGCTTTCTGAATGCAATTAGAGTCGTTATTGTCAACTGTCAAATGTATTAGTATACAGTAAGTGCAAGGAAGCAGGCGAGAAGGCATCCTTTTTAAATCCGTCCAACAGACAGGCAGTCTGGAAGTGTGAGTGAAGGAGATAGGTGAAAGGTGAAGAAAAAAGAGAGAACAAATGGAAAGAACTGGGATTGGGATCACAATGGGAAATTTTACGGGGACCAGTTTTTAAGGTAGTTCACGTGTCCACAAAAAAGGGGAAAGCCCTGTCGAATGAAGGTCAGCCCGTCACGAGAAATGTAAACCATGAAAATCTAGAACGGTACTTATGGCCAACTTGTTGGGCAATGACCATAATCAAGATGGCGGCCCTCTGTCAACTATGGGAATTCTATAGAAAATTTTGATTGCATCTAATATTCGATATTAAGTAACATGCTCTAATATCTTTTACAGGGCTATGAAGGCTCTCTGCTGAAGATCACCAGCAAAAACGGCAAAACAGCATCGGTAAGTAACTCTGATATTATTCTCCTGCAAATTTCTTATATTCTTATACTAACCTATGTACGGCTTAATGCGATCGCGACGTAACGAATACGTTGTTAAGGTACATGTTTCTATACACGAATCAAGGGGGTCGAGTGATAGGATAATACTTGCATTGACGTAAGATTAACTTGAGAATTTAATTTTTCTAAATTCTTCACTCGTTACGGAAACGAGCATAATGGTACAGTATGTCGGATGATGGTTCTACCTCACTAATGACTCTACCGAATGCGAACGTCCACAGAGTGTTTGACTGTTTGAATACGCTTAAATGACGCAATAGCAAAGCACAGAATGCGACAGTCGTTAAGAGTATCGCGATAAGTACAGTCCAGGTAAGAAGAGATGGACCTCGTTGGGTGGGATAGCGCTAGGCGCGTGCCGATGTCTGTTTTCTGTGTGAACGCACCTTCAGACCTTCTCTCGGTCGCTGGCACGGTTAGGTACAACCGTACAAATCAATACGGGGCAGTTCCCCAAGCAGTTTGTTTGCCACGGTAGCAATACCCAGAATTATGCAGAGTTCACCTCGATTTCGTTATCACGCTGAGAATGCGTGTCCCGATTAGAATTAGGCGAAAGAAAATAATTTTGAGATGTACAACTAGGTTCTAGTGTGTACAACTTTTCGCCTAGTTTGAAATATCGTACACACGACCCTTAAGCACTTGCCAAGAATATACAAAAATAATTTAGATCTGAATCTTGGAAGTGTCCTCATGATCGAATCACCTCAAGACGAACTAATGGTAGGATTTTAATGAGATTTTCGATTTTTTTTCACAGCCAGTGGGTTTCGTCACGTTTCACACGAGGGCTGGAGCGGAGGCGGCGAAACAGGATCTGCAGGTAACAATAGAGAAATACAAAGCTTTAAAGATCACGCGACTATAGGGGAGAATCTTCTCAATAGTAATTAGTAAATTCTGTCGATTGAATGGACAGGTAAAATCGATGAGCAACGAATAAAAAAAAAACAGAGCCGTCAGTAATAAAACAGGAGAGCTTTTAATATCACCAAAAAGAACCTTTCTTCCATTTTCCAATCAAGCTGAGCACGGGTTTGACGCTATCTCTTATAAATTAGTGACACACGACCCTTCATTTTTCTCTGTTTTTTGGTTCCTCAAACCAAAAATTCCACCCACCCCCCCCTGCCCACTGACCTCTCTTGCTCGACCCCAGGCCCCCCTGCCTCGCTCGCAAAACGAAAAAAAGAATCTATTTTATTCCTAACACGAAATTTGGGATCTGGAAAAAAAATGGTGAATCCAGAAGGAATCCTGACGATCCATCCAATTGGCTTGAGAATTGGTTACACGCGAGATACAGCACCCTGTGTGGTTTAGTGGATGTCGTTTATTAAATATTCTATTCTGTTCTGACCTTTTGACCTTTTCAACCTGAAACTTCCTTGAGTCACAATCCTACATTTGGTTCCCTGTACAATTCCATTCCCACCCTCCCTATTTCTGTACCTGTATAATGCCTTCTTTAAATATTCACCTAATTACTTCTCTGGTATTTTCATTTTTTGTTTTCAAATATATATACGTATATATATTTCTTTGTAACTTCTGTTGGTTGGTCTGATCACACCATGCAACTGACCTCACGCAATATGCAATTTTTTCCACCACGTAACCCCCTCTCCCCCTGCCCACGTTTCTCACTCAATTCTCGAAATACTCTCTCTGTCTCTCGGTTTCATTTTGAAGACTTCTTTTTTTGGGCGAAAAGTTACGACCAACTGTAATACATCAAATGAAGAAGGGCCAGAGATATATTTCTTAAAAAACTATTTTTAATTTCGTGCGAAAATGTCACTCGGTCGGCATTCAGCGTTATCTAAATTCAATGCATTAATTCGTATCAGGGGGTTGATCGGTCACCAGGTCAAAGGTACATTTCTGGATGGCATCTGTATATGCCTTATATATAGATATATACAAATATGTGGGCGAGGGTACAAAAGTAGCAGCAGAAGATAGAAGCACAGGATATTAGTCGCCAAAATATTTTCGTAAAGCTGGGGAGGGTCGATAGGTCGATAGGTCGATTCAGGTAGGAAAGTGTCACGCGAAAGGTAGAGTTCAGGACGAGGAGGAGGAGGAGGAGGTTAGTTGAAGACAGTATCGATCGACCGGTGGAAACGGAATATTTTCCAGAAAAAGAATTTTCCCGTAACTTTGTTCGACTACGGTGACCCCTGCAACGAATGAAAAATTGGTATTTTGAAAAATCAAAAAATCGAAGATTTTTGTTGCTTCGCTTGAAAAAGGATCCTGCGGATAGGCGAACGAGAGACAGACAGAGAGATGCAGGGCGGAGGGAAGTAGGAAAAAGAAAAAGAGAAACGAGAAGGACTCGGAGTAACTTTCGAAATAGGCCCTGTGCATACTAATCGAGGGAATCTATTTCCAGCAGGGGGTTAGATTCGATCCTGATATGCCACAAACGATACGTTTGGAATTTGCAAAAAGTAACACAAAGGTTAACAAACCAAAGCAACCAGCCGCTGCAGCAGCCACCTCGCACCCTGCTCTGATGCACCCTCTAACTGGACGTAAGTATATGCACCAGCCCACCTAGCCCTTCACACCTATTACACACCTTTTGTCACCACCAGGCAGACCCTCGTTATCGTATTTGGGGTTTTTTATTTTTTTATTTGTTTTTCTTATAATACACTAGTGACCTTTTCACCCCACATCCTCCACCCCACGCAACCCCTCGTTCACTCGCTAAAAGATTCATCGACTTCTTTCTTCTCTTTTTCTGTACTTTTTCTCTGTCTCTCTCTCTCTTTCTTTCTTTCTTTCTTTCATTCTATGGCTCTATCTTTCTCTCTCTCTCTCTCTTACTATCTGTCATTCTCTTTATCACGAAATGCACACGTACACACGAAAACTCTGGTTTAATTGTCCGAAATAATTAAAAAATAACAATAATAAAATTGTCTAGCGTTTTGTCGAAATAATTGCTTGGTATTTCTACACGGTGAAAAGGGTATACCCGGTGGACATTTCATTTGGACGGAATCGATCGGTTTGCTTAGAGTCGTCGAATAGCGTAGAGCCATTCCGATGACACGGTCCCGGTCAATACACAGCGGTTCATTATGAGAGTCTACAGAGCTTTGCTCACCGAATTCGCTGAATTCACCAAACTCAGCCGATTAGCAGAGAGTGCGTATGCTAACGTATGGTGAATTTACCCATGGGTGCTCTGCTGTGGGATCGAGTGGGTTCGCAAAACTATGAGACGCGGTACAAGGGCGGGGGGGGGGGGCGGTGAAAGTTTTGCAAGAATTTTCTATTTCTCAGAAAACAAAAGAGAGTAGGGGATAAGTAACGCATGATGGATATCGAGGGACAAAAAAGAATTTAAAAAAAAAAGTAAAGGCTCGTTCATTCTTATTCATGATATTCGGAAACGGTGAAACTGAACTATCTCGTTGTACGATTTCGCAAAAGGAATGAGCTCTCTCACGATACCGTATAAATTAATTCGCTTTGATTTGATTTTCCACTCTCGTTACGTAACGTCATTGCGCAACGCGACGAAAGGAGGAGGGGTGGGGGTAGGGGGGGTGTGAGGGGGAAGGAAGAAAAAGAAAACGCTTTACGAAATTATCTTCCACGTGGATTCCGATCGTTCATAATTTTCATGTCGTCCATAAACGTTTCATCCAAGCGAACGGAAGTCAAGATAAGTAAAGAAAGGGGAGAGAAAGAAGAAGAAAATATTTTTTTTTAAACTCAAAACTGTGCTCAAAATGTACAAAAGGTGTATAAGGGTGTGATGCGATGCGACGTTTATATTGCCACGAAATACTTTGTATTACGAAGCAAATATATATGTCATATTTTTAAACAAACTTGATTATCTGATCGAATGTCTGTGATATTTTGCAGACTTAGGAAGCCCGTTCTTCCCCGGTGGACCGGAACTCTGGCATCATCCTCTGGCGTACTCGACGGCTGGTGAACTGCCAGGAACACTTCAGCATGCGACTCTGGTTCATCCCGCATTGCATCCTCAGGTCCCCGTACGTTCCTATCTTTGACTATCTGCAGACAAAGCTCTGGAGCCGCCGACGAGTGCCCCGATGCACGTTAGTGATATATACATACATGATCGTTATAATACGTAACCCTAAACTCCTTAGAGATAATTCTTATTTTTATTTTATTTTTATTTCTTTATGTGTATCTCTCTTTCTTTACGTTATTGGTGTTGTACAATTTTTCGGTACTCCGCCAGGATGCTTTTTGGTATCTGCGAATTTCATATGCTTTCTTTATTCGTACACTGCGTATATTCCTGCGTACCAGTTGTTGATCCTCGTACGTGGAACGTATGTAGCTGCTGATACGTGCTCGGCGTACGTAACTCATACTCATGAGTTCACGATGCGTTAGGTGGATTAGAATTATTTGAATTCGCATCAGTTCTTTAATCTTTTTATTATACATACAATATCTATATTTGCATTGAAACAAGTTTAACGATACCGGAGCTTGCGTCGGGGTGGAATATTAGTTTATCTCTTTACTGCGAGTGAATACCTATATCCGAACTGTGCGAATGAATTGGATTACAGGCAATTCACTGGGAGTCCCGATTCTTTGTGGAGTACTTGAGAAAACAGAGTTCAGAGAAATTTTTGTGAAATACGGAAAAACCGATTTCCTTCCTCGCGAGGTAAACCGAGTATGACGGATTCGTGTGAGGTTAACGAACTCTCGGGGATTACCGAGAACAATCGATTATCGCGCGATTCGATCGATTGATCCTCCTAGGTGTGTAGTACCGATCCTGACACGGACGTCGAACGGGAGATGAGCGTGCGTGACGATTTCGAAAAAATTCCTGGGAACCAGAGTGGCGTTGCACGAGATTGAATTTTTTTCAATTTTTTATATTTTCAAAAATTTTCAAACCCTACGATTCCACTTTGACAGAAGAGAATGTCTCGTTTCGAGGTATCTTTTTTTTTTCGTAGTCAATTATTTTGAAAAAATTGACAGCTGGAGAAACAGTTCTTATTCATTGTCGTCATGATATTTTTAATTAATCCAACGCTATATTTTACAGGCGCCAATGTCTCTACCGCATCCAACGACGCTGACGTCGATACACGCGTCGCTCCCTCACTTCTTACCGTCGCCTGCTCTGGCGTCGCCAGTTGGTTCGTCCTCGTCGCAGCCAAACATCGCCGTGAGCAATGCGCCCTGTTCGACCCTCTTCGTGGCGAATCTGGGCCAGTTTGTCTCCGAGCACGAGCTGAAGGAGGTCTTCAACAGGTTAGACGATTCGTCAATCTCTTATCTATTCCGTATTCATAATCCGAAAACGTCATTCCTCGGTTCAGGACGAAAATGAAAGAAATTCGTATCCCTCAGCGAGACCGGAAGTTGGCTGATACCCCATGAAAATTTGCAGCCTCTGTGAAAGTCCGTCACTCCGGTCGTCCTGACCTCTTGGGATGAACTCTGGGCGAACAGCACGTATAGTGGGACATTGGGAAGGGGTGCCTAAAAGGGAACGTAATGAGGGAAACATACGATGCGCGAGGATGGAGCAGAAAAGGGTTGTAATATGACCAAATGGATAATGACTGTAGGGGGTCGCAGAAAGTAGCCACAACAGGGACATTTATTCACCCGGGTTATCGGAGTGGCGCTGAGTAGAGTTCGATGTTTGACGATGACAAAAGTAAACGGAAGGGGCTGGGTGTATTTTCAAAGAAAAATTTTTTACTTAATTTTCGCGAACGAATCTTCCCAACAAAAATCGTCGCCCTATAGAAATGCCCTATATATCTACCTCGGACTCGTGGCTCGTCCATGTGCGTGCTTTTTACTTCCGCCACCAGAACCGGAAGCGGGCTTCGTGCCTGGCATCACAAAGACCCGTCCCATTTTACGGATCGATCCCCGAGCCAATGTCGGTAGTTCGCATTTTTTTTTTTTCATATATATATTTTTTCATTTCGACTCGTTGTTTTTGAAGTAGCCCATGGGGTGGGAGGAGAGGGTGGGGATGGGGGAGCCACTTGCGTCATCAGTAGTTTCAAAGCGCATTACTCTAATTTCAGCACGTAATAATCAATATCTCAAAAGGGGAACCGCTTTGGGCCTGTCCCCTTACTTTGCCTCGTCGCCCCTCCCCCCTCCCCCACATCAGCCTACTCGATAACAACGTTCGTGCGAAAGCGCGATTTAACTGCACGAAATAAAAAGAAAAAGTTCGCCAATCGATGTCTCCCGTTGCGCACAATATATATTGGCACCGCAGTAGGATAGTGTCACGTGCCCGACGATTGGCGGGAATGCGGCGATCGTTTAAAAAAAGAAATATAAAAGAAAAACCAATACGACTTTCTTGACCTTTTTTTGTTTGATTTAAACGATAGCCGCGCTCGTGAAGATGCGTACTTGGGGATGCAATATGGGAAATCCGTATGACGTTGGCTACCACAAGTTTCACGTGCATTCGATGGAAATTGAGATTTTAACGTCCAACAAGTAAAGTCCTTAGTTAGTTCACTTTATTAGCAAAACACGCACTGCCGTAGGTGTCTGCTCCTCTGTTCTTCTCTTCCTCGTCTATTCCACTGTCTCTACTGTCTCACGCACTACGCCACGAACCACGTAGCATCAATGAAATCCGGGTATCCCCTGTAACCGCGAAGCAACGTAACCTCAAAAAGTGAAAAGATAAAAAAGATAAAAGAAAAGCACGTTTACTGTACGCTTTCTCTCTGATTTGTCTCTGCACAGTTTTCCTGGTTTCTGTCGGCTTCGTATGCACACGAAGGGCGGCTCTCCGGTGGCCTTTGTCGAATATCAGGACGTTCGCTACGCGGCCCAAGCAATGGCCACACTCCAAGGATCCTTTCTCCTCTCCTCAGACCGGGGAGCGATACGAATCGAATACGCAAAGTCTAAAATGGCCGAGGTGGGCTTTACAAATGTCTGGATCGAAGTAGGTTTCCACTCTTTATACACGGTTAATAATGTCTGTTTCTCTATTCCCAGCTCCCGTCTCTATCTCTCTCTCTCTCTCTCTCTTTCTCTCTGTCATATTGCTCGGACTCGAAAAGCAGGAGTGACAAGACCGGCAAACTATCGAGGCAGATTATACGAAATTCGAGAATTAATATTCAAACGTAAAAACTTCGTTTTTACGCATTGCGTGATTTTATTATATCACCGGCATTCTGCGTGCAAATACGTGTGTACATAATGTATATCAGTGACCCATGGTGGTTGGGTGGTCGATGGTTGCTTGGCATTTAGTCGATAGCATGCTCTTACCCCCACCATGGCAATTACCATGTGACTAATAGTAATGGACTTTTATTGGCTGTTTTACCAGGCTGGGACTGTTATGACGTCACTATTAAATATCTGCCTCGATTTTTTTTCGATCGCGATTCGCCGAGTCTGGGGCGACGCGTCAACCGATTCGATTTTTCGATTCTAATTTTTCATTACGCTCGATCGGCCGACGCTGGTGACTTTTTTTTTCTCTCACGGATCTGTCTTTCCTTTGTCACGAACTGTACGGCAACGGTCGGCAAATGAAATGCGGGAAGGAATTGTCCTCCGTGAAATTTGATTGCGAGTCCGCTGTTTGATTATGGAGCGAAAGAAAAAATCACCACGTTCTATGATTAACTTGAAAGAATATCAGAATGTTTTTTTTGAGTTTATTCGATTCCTTCGTTCCTTACGTTTGACTTCCTGCCCGCCGTTTCCTTTGTTCTTCTTTGCATTTTTCGCTGATGTTGCTTTCTTACTTCTTCCTTTATTGTCCCAATTGGAGTTTTACATTTTTTTTTTTCCCCGACTGATCATATCCATCCAAGCACTGCGTCTGCACGAAAGCGTTAAGTCAAGGAAAGAAAACGTTTGTGTTCTTGAGAAAAAAAAAATACTATATAACGAAATCGCAACACAGTGGGTATCCCAAGCTGAAACAACCGGGTTTGGTAATTTGAAAATTGAATTCCTTAAAAAAAATCTATTCGTCTCTTCCGTGACTTCTTTTTATTTAATACGGTTGCTATTTAGCTTACATTTTTTTGCCTTCCTCCAATTCCCCCTTTTCCGCTTTGTTGATCGTTTCACTTTCTTCTCCCACTGCTCTCCTATCACCCCCCCCCTAGAGATATCTTGCACGAAAAGTGATTGCTCTTCACAAAGTATATATATATTTTTTTTATTACTTTGCATTTTAATCTATCTCTAACGAACTTTCGTGCTATCAATATTAAATTCACGCCGTGCGCCCTCGTAATAGGACGTGATCGACGAATTGAATTTTTACGATTTTCTATTTCCCCGTCAATTAGTCAATAATGGCGCACGGCTGGTCTTTAATATAATCTAGCATTGATCGATCCTTGTCACCTAGAAAGTTTGTCGCAGAAATTCGATCGGTGTATACGCAACGCTCGACTAAACTTCCTTCCTTCGAAAACCTTCCTTGGACTGTAGTTTCTCCATGGCGACCACTGCGCGCTGTGGTTCCGAGACGGGAGCACAGATGGCGCCACAATCCGACCTTGTTATTTTAAACACTTTGGTATGATTGCAGGGATCAAAGGGAGAGGAGAACGGGCAATCTTAAGATCGACATCAACGGTATGTGAGAAGAGTGGTACAGTGCAACGCAGAGAAGATTTCAACAATGACGACGTCACGGTTGGATGCAAAGATAGAAGAGAGAAGAAGAAAAAATGCAACAATGAAGAAGCAGCTTGGCGAATATGGATTCGGTATCAGTAGGCAAATTGGTGTAAAAAAGAATTGAAGAATCATTTGAAATGCGGCGGCATGGAAACTGCGATAGAAAGTATTTGGGGATCAATGATAAGGATGGGAGCGATAATGATTAGGAATGAAAGATGGCGACTGACCAAATAGCGCGATTCGCTAATACGGTGATCCTTAAGCGCGGGTTCTAGATATATTTTTTGGGACTTACCCTATTATTATTAATTTTTTCTATTTTATTAGACCCACGTCATTTTCTGGGTAATTTAGGGAGGCTTCTGCTTATAAATGATCTCTCGCTTAGTTCCTGGGCCCAAAGCGTCCATCGATTGGCCAGTTCTACTCTAAAGTACCACTAGATACAAGCAGAGAACATAACGGTGTTTTGCGTGGTAAAAGTGGACCCAGTGCATGGCGCGACGTGCGAAAAAGGGCCCTAGAAAAAAGTTTACCGTATTTATTGAAAATATGTGAGTGGCGTTATGTTTATAATTATTTATTGTAATATCGTACCGGACATCGTTCCGTAGGATCCGTAAAAGCGAATAAACCGATGGCGCCGCTTTCGCGTATCGACGCAAGATGGCGAAACAGGCGCTACTGCACTTGCAGCAATAGCGCTCGCCGGAAGCTGTGTAGAATTTCGTTGGCATGTAAAAAGGCACTGTTAATGTCACGACACACCGCAAATTACACACTTGTATTACGAATTAATAGGTTTAAAAATCTTGTATCTGGGGAGGTGCGACACACAACGGGTAGGGGTTGGGGAGGGGGGGAGGGGATAAGAAAAAAGGAAGAAGGTCGATGCGACAAAGACCGTGATTTGTCGAGAAGGGTTGACGAAAGTTTTTTATCGATCGCGAAAGAGTGGGTGGAGGTATAACGTACACACGTAGGTGGCAGCAGAGTCGCTAAAGTCCAGCAGGAAAAATTGGAGTAGCGGAATAGCTCTCCGAGGCGACAAGGATTCATGAGAAAGTTGAAAAAAATAAAGACGTGAATTTTTTCAGTGTAGGGTAAATTGGGGGACTGTAATGAGATGGGAATTTTGGGGGGTTGGGGAAGGGGTGGGTGGGTTTGATGAAACAGCGCGCGTTATTCGCCGCACTAATATATACATGTTTACGAACACGACGAACAAGCTTAATACCAAAGGTGCCCTAAGAAGCGTGTATTTATGTTTCTCATCAGCGTCGGGATGACGGGGGTTATTTCGTTAGGATTGCGTTCTCTGCAAAGAGTTGCGTCACGATCAGGAACCGATAGAGTCGATTCGTCTGTTTCGGGTGAAGATAGAATTTTAAAGCGCAGGGTCACAATTCGAATGGCGAAACGAAATTTGTCGAGTTGGTATTACGTATCCCGACGTTTTAGGAAAATTAAAAAAAATCAAGTAAGAATGAAATGAAAAAAAAAGAAAGCTTAAGAGGTCAGGGTTGGCAATGGGAATTATGAAATGGCGACGTGTGAAAAATGATTTTAAAAAATAGAGTGGGCTGAACTTATTATAAAGAGGAGGAAAAAAAATCCGTTATCGCGGTAAAGAAAGTGTTTAATTAATATAACGAATGTGAACATATCATAGGGTTAAGTCGTAGCGAGAAATTGTAAGTAAACTGAGAAACACATACGGATATAAGTGCAGACATACACACAGTCACACATTCACATATCAAGCTACTGACACAGTTAATGCGATCTTACATCGATATACAGACACGCCGAAGACACAGACGAGATATAGAGATAGAGAGAAACACAAAAACGAAATCGTGCGCGCGATATTACATGCGCATGCGGGAACCGTGTGCCCCGTGTGAACTAGAACGGCGGCCAACTCGGCACATATTTTGCCCAAGTGCCTTCCTGTTGGTCTCGAGTCATGCTATAAAACTGTTTACCGTAAGTCACACATCCTATCGTCTAATGTCAATCCAGCCGCGCGGCCCGCAAGGACTTTTTAAATCTCAATCCGATTTCTGCCGCAGCTTTGGAAATCTCACCGAAGCGTGGCGCTACGGTAGCGCGAACATCGAACTAACGGAAATCGGACCGAGACTCGTCGCTAGCGAATTGGGCGGCATCACCGGCTGTTACCGTGGCGCGAACCAATTGGCGAGCACGTCGACCAATTTATACAGGTGTGTGCTTCGCCCACATGATCATCACACGTTTAATGTGAGTACTTAATATTCACGTGGTCAAGTAAAGTCACACGATAGGCGTAGCCCGATAAGATCCGCCGGGTAATCGCGTCACTCGTCCATCCGAATGAGCATTAATTTACGTACCAGAGGACCTATCCGTGCCGATCACTGGGCATTTGTTACACGCATCCGCAATTAATAGCAAGAAATAGAAAGACGGGGAGAAAGAGTGAGATGGATGCGTACGTGCACGTGTGTGTGTGTGTGTGCGCGCGCGTGTGTGAGTGAGAAATAGGATTGAATTTCTTATAAAGTGATAAAGTATGTTTCTCACCGATTTTCATTTTGATTCTCACAATCCAGAGATTTTTAATGTTCAAATTGGTCACTATTAACTTATAAGAACATGTGTAACTGGCCCCGCCCATCTATAGCCTAGACTCCGCCTTTACAGTCCAGTAGTCATTAGCGTTGATAATCACTGGATTTTAGTCTGAAACATAATGATTGTTGACACATGTCTATTTTGATTTTTCATAACGACTACAATTCTGTCATCTAAATGCGAACTTTGACGCGTACTCGTGAACATGTGTCTGCGTATACGGGGGAGTGCGTACGCGTGCGCTTGCGTGTAAGGGAGTAGTGGAAATCGGAGAGGGAAGGGGATAGGGGTGAAAGACAGGATGAAAGTGGAATAGAGAAAGTTTGAGAAAGAAAGTAAGAGTTTATTAACTACAATTAGTCGAATTAATGAATAATTATTGATAATATCGGTAGCAATTGTATTTATCATCGTAATCCATCGAGTCGTAGCTTATACGACACGTCTCTACCTACGATAGCGTAGCTGACACACTCGTATTTTTCTATTTTCGAGGAGACAAAGGTCAGGACGAGAGTCACGGGGCGTGTCCTGTCATCACTGAGGATAATTGAAATTTTCAATCGGCCCCTGGGCTTCGTTTTGTATCGACGTAATGGGAAATTCCTCAGTGAACGTAAACTCAGCAGCGACTGCAGCGCCCTGTGATTGCGAGGCTCCGGTAGCTTCGATCGGTACATATCAGGTACACCGTTAGTATAGTTAACAAGCGTTTAAAGTACTTGCCGTTTCGTGCGTTTCGCTCCTCCTATTTATCCGCTCATCTCCCGTTAGCCCCTCCCGCCAGCTTTTTGCACCTCCCTTCCCCATCTTTTAAACGCCCCTTTTCCTCGCTTTTACGACTCACCAGGTCGTCGACGATACCAACAACAAACGCACCCTGCAACCACGAATCACGTACTTAAGTTTTAAACCTATCATATGTGATTATAAAAAAATGATGGAAAGTATAGCCTAAGTTCTGATCCGAGTGAGGCCTTACTCGCGCTTCCCTTAACATTTGGCACTTGGCGTCCACTTTTCTGTATCCAGTTTTAATTCCTGGAGCGATTCACGATGATCCAAGTATCAAATGATTAACGGGATTGACGTACATGCGTAGCTTTGACATCACGATCGTTTCTCCGGTCCGATCTATCCCCGATGGGTCAACCTAGAAAAACTTTGAAATTTCGATCGATCGCTCAGCGTTTGATTGGATCCTAAATTCCTGGGGCATTCGTGCATCGATACGACCTCTCAAAACTTTACATATCAAGGTAAACGCCTCCAGTTGTAAACGGACCGCCCATTTATTGAGCAGCGAACCGCCCACTGGCCCTGATGAATTTCAAGTCGAGGATGTTAAATCTACGCGACCCAAGTAACTGTAATTATTTCCTGTTTATTATTCCTTGATAATTATCGTTACCACTTAATCCAATGGCCCAGCCTATTAGACGTCGCCTCCAGCCCTGTCCCCCCCCCTTGCCCCGAAAATCATGCGCGATCGGTCCACTCAAAGTTCTCGAGCGAGCGTGAACGCAAGGACACACACTTCGGCAGCGAAGTAAAAGTAAATGTGAATCGGAGAGAAAGACGAAGAAAAAAAAGGTTTAAAAAAAATCAAGAAACACGTAAAACGTAAGGGCGGAACAATTGACGAGGAAAACGAAAAGCTCGTTGATTTTTCGAATTATCCCGACTGTAATGAGCGCGGACGTTCTAATTCGATACGACGAGTATCTCTAGGTTGGATTTAAAGTGCTTTACAAGTGAACTAACTCATATCAGTAGATAGTAACGCTATATTATATAGCTATATATAGTATATATATATATATATGAGACTACATATGTATATATATACTTAACAGGTGGTATATATATGTATATACGTACACGACATATATATACATCTATATTACACATAGAGTGGTATTCGCGTAAGAGTAATTTAGGTTAATAACGTATTACAAGTGATAAGTGGTTTAATTGTTCGGAGGTAGTTAAATGCGTCTAAATGATGTTTCGCGTTTAACCGGAAACGACTGGAGACGGAGCGACGATCAGCGACGAAAACAGGAGCAAATGAAAAACGTAGAACAAGCAACAGTAACAGAAACAAAAGAAGGTACAGGAGGTACAGCGTGACGAAGACGCGTTAAGAAAATTAAAAAAAAAAAAAGAGGCTAATCGCTTATTGTTTGCTGCGTCGTAGAGCCCCGTGGGACGTTTCTCTTTCTCATTATGACTTTTGCATTGCGGGATGGGAATGAATGTTGGTCCCGAGAGCAAGGGGAGGGGCGGGGATGAGAAATGCGATTGTAACGGTCACGACGATTACGGTTATCACCAAAGATGTCAATGTCGATCCAAAGATTTTTAAACGACCTCACGACACTTCGATCTACGAGAGGATCTAGGTTTTATTAATTCATGTTAATCCCGCATGGGTAATGGGAGTCGGAGGAAAAGTTCAACGAGTCCACATGTTATTGTGTATCGACATTAATCGCTGTGCAAATCGTGAATGGGTTCACACTCCATCCGTACTATTGTTACTTATAATAGGACGAGTGCAAGTTGTGTTGAAAGAGAATCGAGGGGGGGGGGGGGAGAGGGAGAAATTGAAATTGAAACAAGAAGAAAGTATTTTTAAACAATATCGAAGCAAAAAGTTAACAGCAAGACTACGCGAGGAGTAGGATGAACGAATGAACGAATTATCAACTTCAGGACTGGAATTTTATTATACAGAGAACGGAGAGACGAAAGAGCTTTTATGAAGAAGAAAAAAAAATGTATTTCAGTGATAATGTGACTTGATAAAATTAGTAGCTTTTCTTTTTACGATGGGACTCTGAGTGAGACTGTGTGATAAGGTGATGGGAATGTAATGTAATCTCGAACATGAATAATGATGTTCACGGAATCACGTTAAAACGTACGTTTTACATGGGGAGGAGATTGTCGCGTAGCAGCTTTTTTTAATTCTTTTCGTTTTCGAAGCTGCTGGTTTACTCTGAAATTTTACCCTGTCAATTTTAACCGAGGCGCTTTTACCCTTCGGGTACGCTCGACAATTTTTTCACGATATAAATCCAAGGTGAAGTGGAAGCGGAAAGCGAAAAGGTAGAAACGAAAATGCATAATTTAAGGTAAAAAAAATCGATTCTCGAGATCCCGCGAGTATGTTAAACATATGCGCTATCGTGAAAACGTATGTGGAAACTCTCATTTAGCTACATAGGTAAAAGCATCGGCAGCTTTCAGTGTGAAATTTATTGTGATATTTATGAGAAAATGAAAAAAAAAATTTGAAGCTCGTTAAGACACACACGTACACACATTCATACGTCCATGTCCACGCATACAGCCATAGGCAGTTAGACATATACTTAGGTCTGTGCGTACAGTCGCGTCACACATGTTACGAGAAATCGAAGAGGCGACATACCCCCCCCCCCCCCTCGCTCACCACCCACCACCAAAAAAACAATGAACACGTGGAAAATGAATGAATACAAATATATAGATATACAGAGGAAGGTAATGAAATTAGAAAAAGGTGTAGCGGCACGAGTAGGTAGGGTGGGGGAGAGAATCATGTGGGGGTGTTCTCCTGTTAGAAATTTGGGAGGAGGGGGGGATGGGTGGTGATTAAAGAGTGGGAAGAAGCGGGTTTTCGAGATGCGATAATTAAACGATTATTAATCTAATTATAGTGAGTGAATTATTGTGAATCCAGTGAATGGCGGGGCTTGAGTAGAAAATCGTCCCCGCGTTATTTATAAATTTATTATTTTTTTTCGCGATCGACAATTCACGTGAGTGTACGTAACAATTTACTTTCCCTTTTGTTTTCTTCCCTGTAATATTTATTTTTTTTATGGTACCAGTCATCGTTCTTCGTGTGTTCCACATTCCTTTGACCGTCCATTGTTCCCTAAGACGTTTCTATCTGTACTCTCGTGTAGTCTGGCTCGTGCGAATTTCAGCTGGACGATATCACACGTGGAGAGTATGATTCTGAGTTTGTCCACCATTTTTTTTTCCGATCAACATTCTTCTTGTTCCCCTCTTCTCATTTTATTTTTCAATTTATCTTTTTTTTCCTTTTTGTTAATTCGTTCGTTTCTCGCACCGGGTTACGACAATCTGAGGCCTCGTCAAGTGCTGCCGGAAGTGCGCGGGACACTTTTCGAGAGTCGACGACGCGTCCACCGGAAGTCCACTGCTTTCTGAATGAGGAAGGTTATGGCACGTGGTCACATACGCGAGACCACTTTTTGGAACCGCAAGTGACAGATGGAAATGACGTGCGATAGTCGTGAAATGCGTGGGAAAAGTATAAGGGAGGAAAGCAGGAAGGGAGTGGAGATGGTAACGAGGAGAGGAATTAATATTTGTTCTTAAGGAAGACGCAAATGATTCTCGAAATGTCTCGTGGACAACCGGATTAATCCGTCCATAAAACGTGTCTCGCCTGGGAGGCATGGCTGCACAAAAGATAAAAAAAAAGATGAAAGAAAGAAAGCGGAAAAGCGTACTTTGTGCATGTTAATCATTGGGACTACAAAAACATATCATCAATATGTAATTTAAATATAAAAGAATATTAAGCAATAAGATTTTATTTATATGCCCTCGTAAGTCAAGAATTTTAAGTATATATATAAATATATAAGTATTATAAGTATATATATTATATATATAATATATTTATATATAATGTATATATAATATATATATAAACATGCATATCATAACGTGTGTCTCTGGGCAAGGATCTTAGCTTAAAAGTCTATAATCTATTACTTCGTCGTTGTCGAGGCGTTAATGTTACACTTAATTACGATTAAATTAATTACTAGATTGTGAAAGAATTTCTTCAGGTTCTAAGCGAGATTTGGAAATAATAAAAACCAGCGAAATACGTAACTTCAGATTGATGTTCTTTCAATATCCTTTACCAGTAAACGTTCTTTTAACTTTATTTATTGTAAAATAGATTTTCACCCAATGGACGTTGAAGTCATTCTATGCTGACTATGGTACCAGAACCTTTCCACCAGAGTCTAGTTTAAATACTGGCCGCTTAAGGGGGCACTACTTGCTGGGTGTTACATAACCACTAAGTTACTACTAAAATAAAATTTGGAAAACGAAAATCGACTCATTGACAATCACCCTACTCATCTCAGCCCAATCATGTTGGAAAACCCGCGAGAATAAGGTAAAATATCAGTTACACAGAAATATTGAAAATTCGAGACCTTGAATAAAACTTCCCAAATATTATTAAACTTCATTGGATGTCGACTTACTTTCGAAATTTATACAAATTATAAAATTGAGAATAAATCATAATCTCGAAAAATATACAGTGTAGATAATAGTTGAATTGAAATTGTAAAATTTCGATAATAATGTCGCTCAAATGGAAATATTAATAAATTACGCGTTTCGAATATTGAAAAAATTAATGAAATTATTAAAATTAGAATTTACCACCTAAAAATCGGAAATCCTGGTCAAGAATATTTAGAAGTACTAGAAGTTGCGCGCAAATCCGTCGCGCAGAACTCGGTGGGGGTGAGCAGGCGGATGGTGGGGGCAGCCCTAAGGCAGCGCCCGGACTCGGAGCGCCCATTCTTCCTCGAGCCGGTCTCCTATACTGGTCTCTTGGAATATACCCTCTTTTCCACTTCCAACCTTCTTCCCTTTCTATATTTAT
>JARQTI010000716.1:1027-24763 GCA_030142655.1 Trachelus tabidus
TTCCTGTGGAAGTGTTATATCATTGGTCAACAGTTTGCGTTCAAACGCGCGTTTGACGAGTGTGACTGGGCCCTTACGCCAGTTCACCCATAGGTCTGTTCGTTTTAGCGATTTTGTGTACTCGGAGTACTATAGGCTTGTTCAAAAAAGGGCAAATGCATTAAAAAATAATGCTACATAATAAACAATAAACATTCCCACCGTTGGTGGGATGATTACGTAAAATCCCCATTGACATGGCAAACTAGTTCTAATAGTATTAACTATTTGCAAAAGAGTTATAATTCGTATATGTATACTATATCTTCTCATTGCTGGGCCTGATAAATACTGAAAGCAGCTAGCAGTGATAGGCATGAGATGCTGGCTTTTGCCATAGTAAATCTTATCGAGCTTACACTGTGCGCTCGAATCTAAGACTGCAAAGAAAACAAATATTTAGGCAATATCCAGCAATATCTGATGATCGGCCTCGTTCGAAGTGTTGCTCTAGGAACCACCGGTGAGTAGCGTTGAACCTCTGCCCGCCAAGCTACACGTTCGTGATCGCGTTCAGCTCGGCTACGACGGGATACGCATTATCGACGGAGACGATGATCATAAAATCTTATTTTCGGATTCGCCGCTACGATTTAGCGCCATGCTTTTGGTGTCGCTTGAAATCGTAACTTTGTGCATTTTCCTACCCATCTCTGCATTTACCTTTCTTCCTCCTCCTGTGTTCCCCTTTGAGAGGAGGCAGCCATAAGGAAAGAAAGGAAGGAAGTGTTCCCCTTTGGAAAGATTATGGGCATATCTTTTTTTTTTCTTTCCACTACTCCTTCAATGAATGTATTGCACTATAAATTATACATTCCGAAATAGATGGCAATACTATTTGAGAATCAAAAAACATTGTAAATCCTAAACGTCATTGAAATAATTCGGATACCTATCATCAAGCACTATACGTAATTCGAATAATATTTCTCTCTTCTTTATCAATGTTAATATTATTTCCATTATAAACAAATACTTAAGATATTAAGAGTGTATAACAATGTACTCAATAAAATCATCACTTTATTGCGTTGACAGAAGTATAAAATACGTAAGGTAAAAATTTGCAGAATTGACAAAACAATATCTATTAGGCCTATATGTATAATGAAACGTAATTGAAATTTGAAGTATAATAAATTTCATCCTTATATCAGAAAATATCGCATGACTAAAAGCAAAAGGGGGTAGCTTGTTGAAAGACCTCGATTTACACCCTCTGGCATTTAGTGACGCGATATATCGAAAAGAATTATTTGCAAAAACTTATCTGCACTTTAAAAATTTCTAGAAAACTGCTGCGGGCCGCATCCGCTCGAAATCTGTGACATTCCTTTGACAATAGGTAAGAGGTTAAATAGGATCTAGAAAGTGAAAAAGATCAAATCGGATGAGTGACTAACGAGTTGGAAAGTGGAAGGACCAAAAGAGAACCCGACACTAAAGCCAAAGCGGAAGAAGAAGAAGGATCGACGAGAGTGTAACAGAAGTATAGGAATGGATGTCGGCTCGAGAGGACGAAGTAAAGTGAAAGAGCGAGAAAAGAGAGAAAGAAAATGGAGGTAAAGAGTACCGACAAGATACGTAGCTGACAGTGACCCGTTAAATTTCGTAGAATGGCAATTTCGATTACTCAGCCCTAAGATGAAAATTCTGTTACGACATCAGCCGAAACAAATTAAAGCGAGCCTAAACTTGTCCAGTGCACTCTCGAGTACCAAAGAATTTCGTTAAAGGAAATTTTCGGTTTCCACTCCTACTACCTGAAATTGTCATTAAGGGAGCTCACAGAGGGACCGTAGGATGGGCAAAGGGGGGCCCCGTCAGTGAGTAGTATATTGCCTGGAAGATGATGCTCGACTAGAGCTAGGGAGCGAGTTTATCTGTTGGAATAAAGCCATTACCTGGATAGTACATGGTCATCCTGGGTCCTGGGAAGGACGCCGGTCGAATTGGCCGTGGGCAGACCCGGGGAGTCTAAGGGGGATATCCCCCTCACGGACCCAAGAAGAGAAGAATGAGCAACCAGTAGTGGGGGATACTGAAGATGCTCTCTTGGTAGATGATGGGACCTGAACGTGAGACAGGTTGGACCCATGTTACTACGTGTGCCTGGGGAACTGAACTCTCCAGGAGGATAGAGAAGCCACACAGGAACAGAAAGTAAGAAGGAGAGAAAAGTCAAGAGATGGCAATAGGACTCTTCTCTCTTGACTATAGCATGAGAGCATGGGAGCATAAGAGTATGGGAGTACCACCGTGGGCCGCATTCTCTACCTGTGTGGTAAAACGCTCACTCAGGACCCCAAGGGGGATTCTAAAACAAAGACTACTCGACGACGGGCGCGTTGTTCTAACATCACCCTCATTACGAAACAATTTCCACATCCCTTTTCGATACTTAAAAAACACCGCCGACCGTTCACTATCATCGGCTCAGTCCCATTAACCAATTGTCATGCGGTTATTAGTAGGTATAGTTCCTTCAATAATAGCGTGGGAGAGAGCCATCACGATATTCTCTTCGCCACGTCAATCGACCTTTTTCTCAACGCATCCACTTTAGATACCGGCACTCTCCTCTTCTATGTGATTCAGCCAAATAAATACTTCGGCATTCACATAACCTACAATTCTATTCCGTCCTCACTGTTTTTCCGATCCTTAAAAATCCACTCCCATTTTTCTCTCCTTAGTTATCTCGTAAACCTGCAAAGAGTTATGCTGCATCACTAGTGAAACTGTGGAATTCTGGGCATTACATCTATATACCTAGAATACATAATATTATCTTTAGAATTTTATTTTACATAAATACCTGACAAGAAGTTAAATAATATATAGTTATACTGACCTTTGTATACAGCGAATAATATTTTCGATATCGTTTCTCTGAATGCATCTGCTCAAAAAGTTAACTGTTCGACATTCTTGCTAGTCAGGTGATATAATGACGACAAAACAAAATGCTAGCGACTACTCGAAAAAAAATGAAAGGAGTTTCAACAAACCGAATGAGTTTGCTTTATTCTAAGTAAATACATATAGAGCTCTTCTGCGAACAGGTGAGAGGGTATGCAGCCTCGAGGAGAAATCCGATAAAGGTAGAACAGATGTATAACAAATTCTCAGTAACCCTAATGACATACTATATAACGTAGTTGGAGAATTCGTTAATGTATACCGCAACGTTCTTTAGTCAATCCTTAGTAAATTTATAATTCGAGAATTAATTACGCATTTACTGTAAAATAAAAATGGCAATGTGCTCGAGCTATGGCAATAAATATTAACCAAGTGACGGAAGTACGATCACACCCAAGTAGCAAGCCATTCAAATTTCTAGCAGTTTCTCAGTTCGAAAATTAGCACGCATTCGGTCCTACCCAAGCCAAGCCCAACCTAACCTAACCTAACCCAGTGTCCAATAAATTACCCACCGAATAGATACGATCTTTACTTGCCGCTTTAGCGTGATTCGAAATACAACGGACCAGCTGTTAAAAATCAGGCCCCTTACTTCTAGATAAGACGGTCACGCACCATCTTAACTCTAGACGAGCGCAGGATAACGAAATAAAAGCTTCTGACGTTGTTTCCGATAGAGCCCGTTGGTCTTGACTTCATAGCCTCCTTTCATCCATGAGATTTGAAACGTATTCCTTATGCAAATTAGTGAGTTGGTAACATTATGACAGTTGCATATTGTAAGATATTGAAATATATCGTGGAAATTATTGCCATGTTCGTATTATTTGACAGGATAACCAAAACTGGATCAAACGAAGAGGAATGTACAGAAAGAATCCATGTGGTACAAGTGATATTACTAGTATGTGAATTTATTCATTATTTACACAAGTTACCTGTGTACATTTGGGGGGGGGGGCAAGGAAGGACTATTGAGAATAATGGTAAATATCAATACTTTAAAATATACATATATAGCGGTATATTACAAAGGTATTATTTACAAAGTTTACATAACTATCTATTCACACATTTTACATCAGGGATACGCTATTATAAACAAAACTTTTGTACAAATATACACACGCGCATTAATTCTGTCTGCAAAAATAAATAGTAATCCTTAAGCAGGTACGTTTTATGTTTAATATTTATACGTAGTGTGTATGTGTATGTGTGTGTGCGTGTAAAGGGAAATTGGGGTAATCACATAAATACATTAATCGTCTCTATGACTGGGTCATGTCAAATAAAAGGGGACACGACTCTCTGCCGCCCCAGAACTAATCTATCCCTAAAGACAGTCTAAACTGTTTCGCTGCCGTATTATCTATTAAATCAATTCGAAAATTGACAATTCATCAATTTTCTTGTCTGTCATCATCATTACTCTCATTCCCCATCGTCATATCCACTGTCATTACATCTATCTTTGCCTTTTCTCCTCCTCTTGTACACGCACATGCATCTTCACCTCCTCAACGGCCAACGCACGCACGCACGCACATTACATCAAGTCCCACCTTCTCGTGCATGAGCTTCTCCTCTTGACGCCCATCGCCATTACCACCATCACGATCACTATCACCAACAGCAACAGGAGCAGGAACAACTACCACCAACTTCTCAATGATACGTTCTCTTTTTCTCAATACACCTCCACCGATTGCAGAGCCATGCGTCGTGTACATGCGCGCATAGTGCCCGTCGTCGTCCAAGAACGGCGCAGTGGAATCGGAAAATTACCGATTTACCGCTTATACACATATACCCAGTTGTTGTCGAGACTGTTAGTGACGCAAGAGGAACGCGTTCTTACTGCGACGACTTGGTAGAATAATTTTTCCTTGTGCAGATCGTCATTCGAGTCGACGAGAGTCACGACGAGGGGCTGAGGAGTTCGGCGATCCTTTTGCATTAGTTCATCAGTCGGGCCCAGATGCCATTGGAGAGCCGAGGTCCTGGAGTTGCGAGCGGGACAGCAGAAAGGAAGCCGGGAAGGCTCAGGCTAGTTTTACACAGCAAGAGGTAGACCTAGGCAAGTTTTCGTCGGAAGGCAGGACGAAGATCTGTCGAACTCTCTGGATGTGTCTTCTACGTCGCCATGGACAAATAGCACCTGCGGACGCTGCTACATAAATTTATACCGGTTTCTCTCTACAGTCTTCTTCTTCGTCTTCTTCTTCTTCTTCTTCTCCTCCTCCTCCTTACATCCTTCTCTGATGCTTCTCTCCTCTACAGCCCTATTAATAAATTATACGCATCCAAGGAGGTTTGGCTTGCCTATCACGCACACGCAGCGCTCTTAGTTCACAGGCTGCCGAGTTTGTTGATTACTGAAACTGTAGAGAATGCGGCAGCGTCGCAGACTCGCTCGCTCTCTGGCTCGCTTTAACGAGTCAGAGAGGATAGAGTGATGAAGTGGGTAGGGATAGCTGCTAGCACGTACTTATTCCAATCCATTCCAATCTATTTCAACACGCCACAGCACAACTCTGCTTGCTTGCTTGTCAGCTTGTCTGCCTTCTTGGTTGCTGCTCGACTGGATAGCTTGTATGGCTGTTCGTTCAATCAGCATGGCTGTTTCAGGAATCGGATTTGTTGCCGTTCTCTTTCAAATGATACACTCGAATTTCTATTTCAACGACAACCGCATCCAAGGACGGCCATGTCCTGATAATTCTTAAGCACTACCTTGTTTTCCTCGTCGAGGTAGAGCATCGATATGGAGCTCAGTGCCGTCGGTACGCAACACGCTTTCGGTACCATGCCCGGATTCGTCGAATAAACGAGATTCTGGACGATCGCATGATTCGTCGAATTTAAATGATCCGCCAGAGGAAACGGACAATCTCCGTGGCAATAGAAGGCGTCGTATCCGGGCGGGGCCACTATCCAGTCGTTCCACCCGACGTCCGCAAAGTCTACGTAGAGCGGATGCCGTCTGCAATTCTCCCGTCCATCCTTCCGACGATTTTTCCTTAGTGCGGCTCTCCTCGCGCGCCGTTCCATTATTTCCTTCGCGGAAGCCATCTTGTTCCTACCGTCGTCTGTGTAGGTGAAGAGCATCGGCCGATTCATCGCCCAGGAGTCGCTAGATTCCTCCACGTTTCTTCTTAATCTCACGTGACCACTCTCGAGCGGTCTCGACTTTCCTGCCTCGAGACTCTCCTTATTCTTCTTGTGCTGCTTCTTCGTCCTCTCGCCGTCTACGACGTGCACCAGGAGCCCATGGTTATTCGTCCTATCTTGGATCCACCTCTCCACCGCTGGATGCACGTCCAGACTTACGGATGAATTCTTTCTGATCTCCACGACCTTACTGTCGATTAGCCGCAAGATGGGTTTGTGCCGTCCCTTGACACCAGGACGCACGATGTCGTGCACCAGGATGCGTAGATGTCTCACCTCGTCGTCTCCAGCCGACTTCGATTTCTGCGATAGGCTCAATTGCGCTGCCTGCAGGGTCTCCCCGCTGGGTATACTGCTCAAATCGAACGACAGACGAAACCGATGTGGCGACTGGAACTTTTCGTCCAGTATGCTCTCTGAAAAATAAATAATTTACAAGCATGAATAATAACCTGTTAAATGAACCTTTCATCAATAGGTAATCGCACGGTTAACTGAACCGTGCGACCGATTACAATGACAGTCTAATAACCCAGCGATAACAAAACATAAGAAAACTACTGTAATAAAACACGCAGAATAAACGCGATACATTAAAAACCTTTAAATCTTCATTGATCGATCATTGATAATCAGGATTTTTGCGTAAATCGCCATTAGGATTCATCCGATCGTCTAAGTATCTTCTTGTTCATCTAAACCTTCAAATTATATTTATGTAAAATCTGTTAAAGAATATTTTCGATAGCCGTTAACGCACACGTATCAAAAATCTCAAGGTAATTACAATAACATTAATCAATCCGCAATTAATCTATCGATATCACCTAGTCGTGAATTATAGTCGAATTAGTCATGCGATCTATTGCCCATGCGATCTGATCTTTGAAATTTTCATAATACAAGCAATAACGTAGAACCCATATATAGACGTAACTTCCTCCATATCTACGATTAGCTATGCTTTAACCACAGCCACGGGATAACGTTTGCGCGTAACAGCAACTCATATACTTCGAGATATTTCCGAGTTATAAATAGACTCACTGAGGCTGTTTACTAGTTTTGTGCATTAATGATCGAGCGAACGTTTATGAATCCAAGCGGGGAGCTCATATCAAGGCGCGTAGGAACCCCGCGATACGTGAAAACAATCAGCAACGCCTTTCATCTGGTATCTCGTGACAATATTATCTTTTAAAGGCGTATCCGTTACGCTCGTCTCACCCCAACAGCGTAAATCTTAAAAGGCCAGTGAGACGAATTTTTCGTTGGGGTCACTTCTCTATCTCTCTCCTTCTTTATGTCGCTGGTAGGAACGCAGTTGCCTCGGCGAAAGCCAGAAAATAAGAAAATAAGAAACGAAACTGAGAGGCGAATTCCACGGCTGACCGAAGCAGGCTAAAAGTGTTTTTAATTCTTGAGAGGTACCATATTTCACGATAACGTTGTCTAACGGTCGAAGCACAAAGAGGGACGCTGGAAAAAAATGCCGCTTAGAGTGACTCACGCTCCTTTTTTCTTTTTCTGCTTGGTCAACGGCCAAAAGAAACAATCACATACCTCCACGCTACCGAAGGATATTATATTGCTCTAGTTAACATTTTTCCCTTAGACGAATAAGTACCTGGACTGGACCTGGGCTCGATAAAATCGGAGTTCACAATTCAAAGTTTACTGGCCTTACGTAGCCGTCACTACTGATTAGTGTTTCAAAATATTTCATAGGAGGAATGTAACAATTGGTAATAATTTAATCATACGTAAAATCATTAAGGTATATAAACAACCAAACAATAATAATTCTATAGCCAATAATTAAAGCTGAAGCTATGAACAAAGTATGTGATAGTCGTACGGCTGGGAACAATGGCTTCGAGGGTGGTCCCATAGGGATAATGTCCGGATCGGATAATGGATCCTGGTTACCGTACAATTTAGTTGTAACTTATGGGTCTCCTACACCTGGGCGATTCCCATTCGCTTTTTAGGCCTGTAAAAGCCCTTACGGCATCCCTTACAGAGAGATTCCACAGTATCGACACTGGAACGCGCTACGAGCGGTAGAAGATGATGATGATGATGATGATAATAATGATGATGCTGATGGTGATGAGGAGTTGGTAGAAGGAGGATGCTTTTGTAGCAAGCGAATTCAGGCCAGCGATCGTGTTCTTTTTTAGTCCATTTATTTCGTACGTCACCAAGCAGTTTTAATCGACAAATCCGAAATTGAGTCTCCTCGCACATCGACATAAGCTTTGTATTCCTACGGAGAAGTAGGTTTTATTAAAATTTTCGTATATCGTACTCTTTTGAAAGTTTGCCCCAAAGATATCGTCATTCTCAAAGATAGCCAATCGACTTAATTTTCATTGGAATCCGTCTCAATGAAGTACAATCAGTAAACACAGCGGCGAAAGAACACCGTAACGTCCAATGCTAGATTACTATTAATAGTTTAATAAGAAAAAAAAAATGAATGAGAACGAAAGTAAAGCAATAAATAATTATAGCCATAACACGATTAACGTACCATACGAAATTGCAAGAGCTGCAACGTCATGCACCGATGCACATCGATACTCCTGTCTTTGTGTCACCTTGAAGGCTCGACTATCAGTGAACTGCGGTCTTGAGCAAACCTTCCCGCACCCATCTTAATATAAGACACATAACCCCAATAATAAAAGTAATAATTAATTCGCGAAAATTTGCCAACCCACCGAAGCATATTCACAGAATAAGTCAATCCAAGGACGCGCCGTCGTATATACACAGACTATCTATATTTATTACCCAAGTAGCAGATCTTCAAATAGAGGTGGGTTAAGTAACGCCCAGCCAACGAACTTCACGATTATGTGCCTCGATACCTGCCACATTTACGTTCCCCTTCTGCGTGTTTCGTTACGCCACTTTATCAATAGTCAGTGCCCACTCGCACGAGGCGACACCCATCTGCGATGTCAGTCCCACTTCCTTATCAATTCCTGACCAATGGTACGAGAGGGCAAAGATCGAGCGATAAATTATCAATGTGATACAACGAATATTAGGCTGTCATTGAATAAAAGAATTTTTATCAAGCAAACATAACCAACAAAAAACTGATACTAACCAACATGAGTAAAAGAGCGAACTGTGTTTGCCGACCTGGCATGTATACCCGGTCTTGCGATGTCGGCCATGCCAATGGTGTTCTGTCGTACGTAGAGCTTCTTCAGAGAGTCCGGAATGTAAGACGGGCCCTGAGGTCTAGGCCTTTTAGCAAATCCAAGCAGGGATAGAAGACTAGCCTCCACACCAGCGATCGCCTGTTCGCGATCCTCGAGCCCGAGGCGTTTCACCGCGTTCCCGTTTACGTTTACACTTCCGTTTGAATTTGCGTTTCCGCCTGCGTTTCCGTTAACGTTTATCCTTGCGTTTGCCTTTGCGCTCGCCAGCAGCACACCCGCTGCCGCTAACACCAATCTCAGCAGCAGCAACATGCGCATCGTGACGTCAGTCACTGGCACTGCCTCTCCTGCAACAGAAGATTCATTTTCCATGTATTATACTTTTATTCTCTTTACCTCTCTTAACGGGATCTAAGGTAATTTAGGACTGTACCGAATTGCACTGAAACGTAGCACGGCTTATAATATTTAATAGGCGCTGCAGCAGATGAATAAGACATTGAGTTCGATGACGACGTATTCAATCTGACAAACATTTATTGTCAGATAATAATAATGCAGGATATGCGAAGACAAAATATATGAAGGATTTTAATACACAATTTTTTCTCGATTCACTTTTTCATAACGTTCCCTAAATAGATATTATTTTTCTAATAAATCGAAGCCTAGTCGATATTTCGTCCGGGAGATTAGTCCACAATACTATAATGACGATCGGTGCACGACGTCTCTTTTTATATGCAGTTTTTTTTAATGAAAGCCGCAAGATCGCCGAATATATAATTGAAAACGGCATTCTTATATTGACAGGCAGTTGAAAGACGAGCCTAAGGCGCCGCTTGGACGCTGCAACTTTACAGAATCGAAAATAAATGTCCGACTGCAACCAGTTTTGACAATAATGTCATCGACTAGAATGCGAAACATTGCACTCAAAATATGTTTACGTTTACCGCTATGCGGTTGAGCTAGATGTACTCGTTGAGGCCGAAACTTCAGCCGAGTTTAAGTATTTTCATGTCTAATGAATTCTCAAGACCTTTCGTGCCTACAATTACAACGTACAACTTCAATGTCGCATCAATTAGATCCGAGATCATTTGCGAGTCATACGCTCTCGTAGTATACAAATTACAGCAATTGAGATCGAATCGCCTTAGTTATCCTTATTGAGTAAAATAAAATGAGACGTTAGCCATGCTATCTCAATAAGCAAATACAAAGTGAATAAATATCCTTTATAAATAATTCAATATATTTGTACAGCGCCAATCCGCCTCAGGCGATGCTTGAAATAGGCATTAATGCAACTGCGACAGTCTGACGTGTCGGCTCAATGAAAAATTACAGATTCAAAATTTCCAATTGAATTACAAAGAAAACGTACGACTCCATTCGTATTTACAGTCTGGCCATTCTTTCGTGATGGCACGACTCTCTAGCGGCCATATTGCTGCGAAGAGTAAGCAAGCCTCACCGCGGAGAAGCTGGCGACGGAGGAGAGAACAAGCATAAAGAAGGAATGAGAGGGATCAGTGGGTGGCGGAGAGGGCCGAGGAGACTATAGACAGCGAGGAGCGTCATACTTTCTAGCTTTCTCTGTGCTGCCGTGAGTGTCCTTTGATTTTTCGTAAAGAACCACTCGAGAGCATCTGACTGCAAGCCGTTTGAAATTCTCCTATGTAAAGCAGTTCATTCAAGAGAATTACCAATAACAAGGTATTACAGCACGAGTCAATATTCTGAAGTGTTGACAAAGAAGGGAAAAAAGTATGTTGAAAAAGAAGAGGAAAATCAGGGTCCAACCATTCTATGGATGACTCTGTGTAGCACGGATATCGCCAGGAACACGAACACGCATACGAATACCATGCGAAGACGGATACGACGTTCGAAGTGGAATTCGTGTCGGAGTCAGAAAGGCTGAGACGAAGAGGCGGCGCTGGCTAGAGCCAAGCTGTCTGCTGTCGACCATTGTAATCTGCTCGGCGGATCTCGAGCCGCCACTGAAGCTGGCCTCTGACCAAGACGCACAATACCGAGGATATGTTCATTCAGTGGCCCTCATCAGTTTCGTGACCTATATGACAGACATGCGTTCCTAGTGCTTAACAACGACTAGATAAATAACATGAAAGGAAAATTCACATTGTTATTCGATTGATGAATGAATACAATGGAACAACGGGCCTGAAAAAGGCCTAAAACCTTGTAATGGTTTTTAAGGCGTAATAAGAAACCGTGTTTTACTGCTTCTGATGATCAAGATGATGATACCTAGTAGCACTGATGCTCTAGTAGTCGAGAAAGGGAGACTGGAAGGAAAGGCTGTTAAAAATTCTAGTAGGTAGGTAGGTACACCAAGGGACAAGGGTAGACGGATAACACCTTGGTATTTATTTAGGTAGTCCACTGTGTTCAGCTAGGGCAGTAGAATTCACCTGACATCTTGGATGGAATCCTCGAGGAGGAGACCGCCCACGTATGGTCGTGATCCGCATACTCTGTTCCACCCACTTAAATACCAATCGTTTCCGGATTAAGAAATTGTCCCTTGTCAATTTTTGAGATTCCTTTAGTATGGTACCGTGAAAAGCAGTTATCAAACGTCACTTGGGATTGAAGTTACTGCAGAGCCACCGTTATCAGAACATCCAATTGCTTATGAAATGATTTATGATCAAAGTCAGCGTTCTAGATAAAAATTGCTAGACAACAATGTTCCTCTCAAACGTAAATGTTAGTCGGTAATGAAACTGAAGATGCGTTAATTTTAATTTTCATGGGTGTAGTGCTAGACTCAGGAACGCAGTACAAGAACACAAGGATAAGGTCGTCGGAATCTGTGGTTGTATGAGGTACATAGAGGAGGGACGTCATCATCGAAAATAATCGGACCAGCTAAGATAAGAGACAAGCAGACAGGCAGACAGAGAACCATACAGGCATCCAGGAAAGCAGAGCCAGGATGTGTTGGTTACAGGTTGGGAGGTAAGGTAAGTTGAGTTGAGTTGAACCGAGTCGAGTCGAGTCGAGAGCTGCGGAGATACACGAGACACGTAGAGGGTCCGCCCGATGTAGCTGGAAGAGGTGGTAGTATCGTAGGATGAGGTGGGAGATGGAATCCCGTGCTTTGCACCGTCGTCGATTCGTAGCTAATGTAAGCGTAAGAGAAGGCATAAGATTCAAGTTTTAGCTCACCTAGCTAGCCGAGAGTCCGAAGATTGAACAGCCACGGCATCTCAGCGAGTCCATGCACTACGGAATCTCACTGTTACCACTTGGCACCACCACTCACCATTCACAACGCGAAATGGGATGGCACTTGTGTAAAATAAAGAGAAAAAAGGAGTCAGAATTCCTCAGCATCCACGGTCCTCTATTTCTCTCGCAACCCGACTCACTCTTCTTCGCTACTCTGTGTTATTCTCACTCACTCGTTTTTCAATCTTCTCTCTACCCATATATGTTGTCTCTCCCACTTTTTAACTAACTTCTCTTATTCTCTCTTCAATTTTGGTGGAACAACCTTCTTTATATATACTTTTCATGAGTATATTTCGCCTAGGACTCCGGAACCCGGATAAAATTTGAAAAAACCAGTAGAGTTCTTCTCTACGAACGCATCGAATACACTAAAGTACTTTAGTATTGTATAAAAGCACTTTGAATTTGCATTTGCGTCTCCACTTTAGTCGTATATCCGACTATCCACTCGCGTTTATATAAATAGATCGGTAAGCCGATCCGATACGGAATCCGGCCAGGCCAGGTTTCACACCGATACGCACCGTATGTGACAGACAGCACTTGGCTCACTCGTGATGATCAGATCGAAGCGTCGTGCTCAATGGTTTGACCGTCACTGCGCTCCGCGAGCAGACGAATCTACGAACGCACGAACCAACGGACGTTTATCCCTAAGCCGGGCTCGAGTACGACTGAGTGCGACTACCGACTGCACAGCGAACGAGCGAGAGAACAAGTTCCTTGTGTATAACCAGGACCGATCCCAACGATCCTCCCCACCGGACAGCCAGCCGATCCGCACGATCCACAATCCAGTCGTAGAGGTTTGGGCAGGGCCGCTTCGAACATGGCTCGGGCCCCGGGCCACAAACCCATTTTGCAGACCACCCTAAAACTATCTCTCTTCATGCTCCTTCACTCTTTTGGCCTACTTTTTCTTTGCTATTACAGTTCTTTGCTAATTCCTTCTTCTTTTTCTATTTATTCTTTGCATACACTACTACGACACTTTTTTTTTCTTCCATTTTACACCCGTCAGCTCTATCTTTCTTCTTGCACTCTTAAGAATTAATTAAGTTAAGAATCTATCCACAGATCTATAGGATAATACTGTAGATTCTATGAGATGATATGAAATTCATAGATGGATCTGGAATGATTTTTCAACTTATTACCTTATCTTGGTATTCCTATGGACCATGGCATGAAATGCCATAAATTTCAAATTTTTACAGTATATTTGTCAACACACTGTGCAAACTCCTACGAAATTTTAAAGTAATCTCTTACCTCATTATTTAGATATTCACATTAAAAAATGACCGTTTTATTCAGCTTTATGCATAGGCCTTATAACGTTATAGACCCACACATCGATATTTCGTTCCATATCTTTTTCCAAACAAATTCGAGCCATACATAAAATTGATAATAAATAGTGAAAAATATAAGGAAGATTTCCAGAAAGTTTTACGAACATCACCCACGTTCTAAAAAAGTAATATCGGTCCGCGTAAGTGAACTTTGATGGAAAATGTGTCTAATGCCAAAGAATTATGATGAATTGACAACACTGCATTTGAGATACGGGCGGTCTCATGATTATGTAACGCACACACTCGTATTTTTGTGACGTATATACACCTAAAGTTCGCATGCAATTTTACAAATATAAGAATTACTCGAGCCAGCTGTTATAATCTGTTAATCATATTATCAGAGCTGCTGCGCGAAGCGCGCCGCTCAGAGTCGGCAACCAAAAAAAAATGAACGCGCCATTGTCAAGCTACCTCAATAATTACGAGTGATTGAAACTCGCATATTTTGGTATATAGTCGAATGCAAATAATATCTAAAATCTTTAATAAGCTAAACAATCGTTTTTTTAAAGATTTTATCGCTATCTAGCGATTAATTTATATTTCTAAAATTGGTATAAAATGTTGCCTGTACGTTGGCAGTAGCCAGGCAGTACGGTGTATTATCAAAGGAAACCACCTCGAACCCCGAACCCCCCAAACTGTCCATAGGAACACCTTAAAACTTGCAAGTGTCGTTACTTGTTATTATTTGAATCTCCCTTGCATACTTCGCATTCACGTGTCGTAATTGTAAATACACCTGTGACAAGGCTCGAGACTTATTTGTGCAGATGGCGCTACCTACTAAATTGGACAAGACTTCTTGCATGGCCACCTGACAATCATTCGTAAGATTTAAGACGTTTTATAAAATCTCACTCAGGATGGACATCATTGCCAATCATCTTTGGAATACAGGAGACTGTAGGAACTCCAAAGTCATTTTATAATTAATCAAAAAATATCCTTAAGTATATCTACATACTACACACTTTACATTCTCATTGTACTAAGTCTTAATGACAGCTAAATCTAATGAATCTTCGTTCTAATGATTATTACCACGATCTACGAATACTTACAATTAGTCTGAATGCTTTAGCTCAAGCAGAGATCAAGATCTCAAATGCTGAAATTTCCTTGACAGTAAAATGGCGTAGTTCTTCCTTATCTGCTGAATCCCGCTGCGAAGTTCAGTGAAAGAATACCGCGAGGATGCCGAACCTTTACCGGTTTCGACATGAAGGACTCGGCCTACCGCGAAGCTCAAAGTGGAGGATGAATTTTAGAAATGCGGCGGCCTTATCATTTTGCCGGTCCCGAGAAGTTTCTCTTCGGGGCACAAAGGCACTCTCGAAGATTATAGACGGGCACGAAAAGAGCCGCAAAAATCCGTATGCGTTTCTGAGTTGACTCTCGGCAGAAAGAGTGCCGCTCCGGAATATTTATGGGGTTCCGAAGTGGACCACCCGGTAATTAAAACGACCCTGAAGTTAGGGCGGGGCACCAACTGGCACGATATCCTCACGGCCATTTCTTCCAATCCCTTTCTGCCCTCTCGACACTCCTTACCAACCTTTACGCCACACCGGTCCTACGGAACCTCCTCTCAGCTTGATGAAATCCTTATGACGTCCCCCACAGAGTTAACAGAATTATCCAAATTCGATTTTTGGTAATTTCTATAAATTCACCAATGACGCAATGCCAATGGATATTTTCAACTGCGTATAATGCAGTCGAAGAATCAAGATTTTCTGCGAATCTCATACCGGTATATATAAATCAGTGCCTGAAAAATAGCAAATGTTAGCTCAATATTTGAATAATGTGCATGAGTGCACACAATTCACACCTTCACGGCGACTGTTATGCCATGTTATGCTAGAGGAAATTATTGTGAAATTCGTATTTGCACAGCAGGATCCTAAGAAATCGCTGAGAAATGGCCCAGCACGTTGTTTCCATTTAGCAGCAGAAAATCCAAGAAATCGTTACGGTCACAGGAGACGAATGTATTCGCGGATTTTAAAGTCTCTCAGATAGAGTTCCTGGTAGAATCGAAAGCCCAGAGAAACTGGACAGTTCGATAGTATCCGTATCGTATTTATATAGCCGGTTTCGCCACGTAAATATATTATTTTACGAGGACGACAATGCGTTTCTCCATTTGCAATGCTATTCACTATCAAAATGCGAATCTTCATCCTTTTTCTCTATACCACCAACGGACCTCTATTATTTCTTGAACGCGATATCCGGTCACGTAGGCATGTCTTGTCGTGCCACTTTATAAGAAACGCGTAAGTAATATATAAAACCATATGTATACGATATTCAGCGCTTTACGTATAATCTGCTTATATACAAGCAATTCATCTAGGAGAGAATTTCAGTTCCAGAAACCAAATCATTATAAAGTTCCTCTTACATTGCGTGTTAGGCATTACGTAAATCTTCGGGAGAAAAAAATAAATCACTTGACTTGTGATCTATGAAAAAAAAAATATATACACTTTTTACAATAATTCACCTACTCTCTAAATACACAGAAATTGTCATTCGCTTAACCAAATGTCGAAAGTCTAGAATTCGATGTCCCAGTATGCGTGACGCCAGTAATAGTTACGGAAATAGATATTCACGAATTTCACGAAGAGTCAGCATCAGGTTGAGAAAGAAACGATAAATGTCAGAACACTGTGCTCTATAGTAAAGCACATATAAGCCTTGGCGTGGGTATATTATAATGTATTCTCACTTTTATACGCTATAACCAGATGTGATAATTCATGAAGTAGAAACGCGAGAATACCATCGCAATGTCTTAACCGTCAATGCCGAAATTCAAATTATCACTGTTTAAGCGGTTATACATACATTAATGTCAATATGGTCGTCCATATTTGTTCATACCGAAGGTCATTCCATCAAGACTGACGTAGGTTTTTCCAAGAAATCTCTAGTCCGATTAAGCAGCCTCACAGGCCGGAAATGGTTTAAACGTTGAATTAGCAAGTGGGAAGTGGGAATTGGGCAGACAGCATGGCGCGCACTGTTCCTAACGGGCAGCTGGCATGCCTAAAGCTGATCTCATAGAGACCTCGCTTCTTCGTATCATCATCCTCCTGCTACTAAGAGTACAATAATATATCAAGACGCCATTGATTTCTCAAATGATACCACAGCAGCAACCATTTCACGGTCACCATCCAACAGATTCTGATCGGTATCCATGGAATTCTCTGAGGAATTTTTCATGGATCTTCCCAGGGATGTTAAACGTGCTGCGGTGCTTTTATATATATGGCGTTGCTTCCCTCACTACGTTGCATTGGACAGACTCATCGCAAATCACAGTTAGAAAGCATCTTTTCTCATATGTATGCTGGACGTACGACGGGACGATCGTAAGGAGGCAATGCAGCTGCGGACACGCGTTCCTTGGCATTCTAGCATCTGGTGAGAAAAGCCAGAAAGCCACCTGTTCACCGTCTCGTCAGGCAGCTGGGCTGCGAACCAGGCTTTCGAGTAAACAGGTAGATATGTGGGGATCCGCCGCTCACCGTCTTTCGGTGTGAACACACCCTTCTGCTCCACAGATGCTTATCGATGATATTTCTTACTGGCGAACGAACTGATTGGAACTGATCGATTAGCCTCTGGAAACTTCCCATGTGGCAATACGTAATATATTTTCATTTTGATCCTTATGTCAGAACTTTGATTAGGCAATACTTCATCGTTGGAACTCTTATGAAATGGGGTGAACTTTCTGTCCAGTTTCTAATAACACATTGTGACGTTTTTCATACTTGTCCACTGTAAAATATTGTCAAATGATATTTAAAGAGCGGAAGGTACGACAGCTGTCAAAATTAACTATCGTAGTTCAATAGTATATACCAATCCCTAAATTCCTATTACTAAATCTTAACGAGCCAATTAACATCTCTTGGTATAAACAACCACAGTAATAAAAGTTCCCTAAGTAATTACTTCACCAGAAATGCCATTGTTATGTGATTCCCTTAAAGAATTCTCCATTAGCGTCTAACGTTCCCTCAATAAACCCTGTAGTATTACCATCTACCTAAGGGATACCAGTATATATTATTACTATTGTGTTAACAAGAGATACAACTGTATACTTACTATGCATAAGCACGTACAACATAAAATAAGACACGTATCGTGGAATGGATTTTTCTTGCTGGGATGCGTGGTCTCCGCTTGTAAGCGTTGACCTAAAAGTATTCCAGGTGGTCATTGGGAGGTATGTATATGGCCGCAGGGAATGTATTATCGCAAGAGAAGGCAGCCAAGGCAGTCAGGCAGCCAAGTAAACGGACAAACAAGTAAGCAACAGAGCAGTAACCAAGCAAGCACAGCTACCATCCAAGCGAGTTGCATTGAGTGTTGGTGCACTGGCTGCTGTTGGTGCTGCTGGTTGGCTCTATTCTTTCGTTCAGCTTGGCAGACAGCGCGACGCCCGTTCTCTGCCTTCTGTGTCTCCAACCAGCCATGCCGTATGTGGATGATTGCTTCGAGTACTTATGAACTTGCCGTTTCTTCCACACGCATCGTTATGTCTGGCAATACGACGATGTCCGTTAGTCAAGAGAGTATTTGACTTGTGGGAATTTATTATGTAACATTTAAAAAATATGAATCTTGCATTTTTTGAAATTACGAATATGATAAATTATGTCAAAATTTTGTTAATCAAATGAAATACTTAATGTTTTGTGGAACATTAATATAACCGACAGAGGTATAATTACTGTAAGAGGATTTCCTGTAATCGGATTTGGCCTTTTCTTTTGTAATGGATTAGTAAGTGAGTTTGCTAATTAGTGCGAATCGATGAAATAGATAGGGAGTAAATGTTGAAATTATTTAATGGTCTTTGCCTTTATTTTGTCATTAACAGCGTGAGAATATATAAATTTAGACCATAGTTTTTGGGAATACGGTATCGAGAAGGTTTGGTTTGTTGACTTTTCCCATGTTATTTTTGGGAATTTTATCCACTATCTTCAACACGGTGGGAGTAGCATACTCGGGTAAAGATTTTTTTGAATATTCCCGTAATTGGGATAATATCAATTCGGATCCTTCCCTAACTACAACGATCGCTGCGACCTGTAAAAATTAAGTGATTTCTTTGTTATATGAACTTAAATTTTACATATTGTAATTTCACCTGAACATTTTATACCTTTTGTCCCCAAGTGATATCGGGTAGACCAACGACTGTGCAATCTTTAACGTTAGGATGTCCAAGAATCACTGTCTCTACGTCTAGGGCGCTGACTTTGTACCCGCCAGTTTTAATAATGTCCACAGAACTGCGTCCGAGAATTTTATACACACCATTGTTATACTGCACCGCGTCACCTAAAATGTTGAACGTTGTCAAGCAATATAATTTAGGTTTAGATAAGTGGCATGCGCAATATGATTCCGTACATAGATTTATTAATAAAGTTTACCAGTTTTGAACCATCCGTCGGTAGTAAATTCTTTTGCGGTGGCTCCAGGATTGTTCCAGTACTTTTTGAAAACATTGTCACCTTTTACTTCCAAATCCCCGGCGATTGGTTCTTTCTCATTGATTAGTTTTCGTGACTCTTTAACATTCCCTTCCACAAGAACTTTTGGTTCCAAACTACCATGTTCGGTTCTTGTGATTCGCACTTGTACGCCAGGAAGCGGAGTGCCGACGGTGCCTGTAAAATCATTCTGCTATGAGTATTTATCTTGTAGAGAATTATTTTACGTAGGGAAGCAAATTATATGGTCATAAGAGTATTCAATATGATCGTTTTTTTTATATTATAGATAGACGCGAAATTTGCACCTGGAACACGTTGACCTTCAAGAGGATTGGAGAGCATCATACCGGTTTCGCTCATGCCATACCTTTCCAATAGACGATGTCCAGTTATTTCCTCCCATCTATCGAAAATAGGCTTAGGAAGAGGCGCAGATCCACTGATCATTAACCTGAGGATAAATTCTTATGTTGTAATGAATTTCTATTAGGATGCCTTCAAAACTGTATAAATAAGTTAAGGATACTAACCTGATCTTAGTGCTACATACTGCATGTATATATTCCTTCATTTTAGCATTCTTATTAAACAGTTGATCGTATTCTTCAATAAGTTTCATGTAAATTGTTGGTACAGCCATGTACATATTCACTCTTTCTGTGTTTTGCATATTTACTGCAAGCAGCTGACCCCAAACACTAGACGTCTCGAATTTTTGTAACATGACACAGCGTGCTCCAACGTACAGTGGACATAAAAGGGCATTTACAATACCATGTATATGATGCAACGGTAAAGTGTGCAGAAGGGTATCCTTCTCTGTCCACTTCCATGCAGATACTAGTGCATTTATTTGTGATTGCAAGTTTCGATGACTGAGTACCACTCCTTTATCAATGAACATTGTTGTATTTTAGTTGTACGCATAACAAGTACAATATCAGAAATATAATATTTCTTTATGAAAATTTTGTTCAATATATATTATATAAGAATATCAGTTACATGACTTTATTTTAATTGCACGTATACCTTTAGGTTTTCCTGTTGTACCAGAAGTATAGATGAACAGGGCATCGCTTTTATTATAAAAATCGCCCTTTATCCCAGCGTCCAAGTTATTCTCTACATCATATTCATTAGTGCTCTTATTGTTAGCAGCTTTTCCAGCTTTCATAGCAAGAATGCGAAGAGCATCGTCAAGCACTATTAAGCGTCGGTTTGTCTTTGCCACAATAGGTTCTAGTAAGGGTAAATGCTCTGTGGTAGTAACAATGATTCGTGCATCAGAATCTTTAATATAATAATCAAGAATTGGAGTTGGATGTAAAGAACTTAGTGGTACAGCTGAAACAAAAGGATGTATTAAACATATAGGAAACGTAATTTCTAAAGATCAGTTACATTAATATTATAGACAATATAATTTCTATTTTACCAATTTGACCACTCATCCAGCATGCCCATTGTGTTATAACATAATTTGCATCATTTGGTACTAAGAATGCTACTCTCTCTTGACGTGAATCTCTAAGTATCTCTGACAACTGATTAGCAAATTGTCGTGAGCTAAGAAACAAGCCACGGTAGGTGTAATCACCATGTGCATCACGCAGTGCTGTTCTATCACCAAAGCGTACTGCATTTTTAAATACTGGTACCACATCATTTGAAGTCTACAATAATAATACACTTTACATAATTAATTGTAAATATGGCTTGGTTGCAATTTTACATGAATAAAGCCATATAGAATCTTACTTGCTGAATGTCATTAGTAGAATTTAAAGCAGCATATGATTGCTGCTGCCGAGCAAACAGAACAACATGATTACGAGCTGCTGAACCTGCAGCAATGCGTAATCTATGAGCCAAAATGGAACTCATTTTAGTTGTTTGTTACTTCCTTAAATGATGTTACTGCTGCTGAAATTCAATATGATACTAACCTCATACACAGTTTTCTATGATATATTAACTTAATATATAATCATCTTCATAAAAAAAACAATTTCATAAATTTCTTAATAAAACATGTATCGATACATTAAAACCAATTTGAAAAAGAATGTTAAAAAAAATGTATACACAACCTGCAAAATGTGCTATCTATGAGCTATTATATTACGTCATTGTTCAAAAAAATTGACCATAATTATAAATACATGCAAGCGATATCTAAGAATTTAAGATAAACTTACCAAACATATTTGATACTTATAATTCCTTTAGACGATCCTCTGTAACAAGATTCTAACTAAAGAAACGAAGTCTCCTCGCCCCTAGACACTTTTCAAATCAGATGACAGCGCAGCAGTTTCAAAGTGGAGCCGTAATAAATTTATCAGTATAACACTACGTTTAAATGACCCGCTAATATATTAGGATTACTGCGTCATATTTTTTTGGTGTCTAGAAAATTTAATTGAACTGCTTCTTTTAACAGTAAAGAATTGAATGTCACGCAATCAGTGATCTATTCACAAAATATTCTCGCTAGGATCATCATACTCCATAGGTATGCAACGATCTTTCGATACTTTCTGAGTATATAAGAAAAATTGCACACTTGCCAATATTCCTAGCAAGTCACGAGGAATCTTGTGATTGCTTAGACTATTTTTAACAGATGCGTAGAATAAATTTTGTGACGCTAATGGACTTTCGTTTCTTTGATATGAAGATACGATAAACAAAAATTATAAACACTAAACATTTGCATGTAATGTATTTGCAACATTTTGACAAATGTATAATTTTGAGGCAAAGTTTAATCACGTCTTTTTTTTTATCCCAAAATATTTAAAACCCAAAAAAAGTCTATACTTGTACTTTAAGTCTATTTCGTCTATTTTACACTGCTGAACTTTGGCGTCCAGAATGACGATTGACTTCTAAATAACTAGGTGGCGGCTTCGTTTGCCATGACAGTTTACGTTAAGGTTTACAAGAATCGACGAATTCTAGAAGTCTCAAAGTTTCAGATCGTTTTAGATCCCCTGTGAATTTGTTTACAGGGAAAGAAGCGATGAGTGTCTAAGAATGTTCTGAATTACTGTGAAATATCTTTTGAGAATATTATCGAAATGGATGAGGATTCGCGTACTCTATGGTGTGGAAATCTTAGTGAAAGAGTGACGGAGGAAATTTTGTATGAACTATTTCTACAGGTAAGCATTGTTTTGGTCTAAAAACACAAAAAATTAATTAACATAGTATTAGAAGTCTGATTTAAATGTGTAGTAAATGAGTGATTTAAATTTATTATAATTATTTTACAGATAGAAGCATTATAGTAGCTTTTAATTTACCTGTTTCAGGGTGGCCCAATACAAAAGGTGTCAATTCCCAAGGATCGTAATGGAAAACAAAGAACTTATGGCTTTGTGACATTTAAGCATCTTAATTCAGTAGCATATGCATTAGATCTTTTTGATGGTACAACGTTATTCGATCGCCCACTGAGTATGAAGAAAAGAAATACCACTGAAATGGCTCCAGTGCAGACACAACCGCAAGAGCAAGCTCATAATCTTAATAATTTACTTCAGTTAGGAAATCAAATGTTATTAGGAAATCTTGTGCAGGACTTAAGAATGCAAATGTATAATGTATATGTGCCTCCAGGCATAATGCCATATCCTAGTCAGATCAATACTTATCCAGGTAGTGACGATAGGAGATCTCAAAGACCATATCCATATCAACGTGAGTATGAACAGGACAGACATTCTCATAATCGAAGTCACAGGTCTCACAGAGATCGGCAGCCTTCTGACAGGGGAAGTAATTACTCTAGACACAATAATAATTCCAGAAGGGATGGTCGAAACTGAAACTTCAGTTTATATAAGCTCTAAGCATAAGAAATTATTTTGTAAAAATGAACAGAAGTTGCATTCTGAAATATATTTTTAATCTAAGTATAGTGTATTTGAAAAATTAATTTCATATTATTGATACTACAAATAATTGAATGAATCTATTGCATTTACCAGTATTTTCTTTATATCTCAATGGTGTCAAGTCATAGTAATCGTTGAATCGTACATACAAGCTTTATAATAAATTTATAGTATATTATTATATTATTTGGAATTCCAAAAACAAAATATAAAAAAGAATATAATCTATTAGTACGTTCAATGTAAGTACTTTCGAATTCCTGGCACGGACCCACCAAGTAGTACTCGATAAGGAATCACCTAAAGTTTTATTAATTATTAAATGACCATCAAATCATAA
>JARQTI010000716.1:29377-74170 GCA_030142655.1 Trachelus tabidus
TTCTCTTTGGTCTTTTAATAAAGCAGGAGCGTTTTGTATGCGCTTTATTAAAAGTTTTACCTGTCGATAAAAATAAACATCGCACGGTTCACAAAGAGGCGTACACTTTGGTGGTACAAATTTCAGGGTGCACGTCGTTTCTCCTGACTCATTCCCGAAAACGTCGTCATGCATAGTACAGCCTGTTTGTCCACCCCCGGGGGGTGGAAAACGGGTCCGAGTCGCGTCCTGCCACTTGGCCAATGGTTTGCTATTGCAAAGTACTTTCCTACCCGAAAAGGACTCCTAAATCCGTGACCCCAAGCTCGCGTCTTCCCCTTGTGAGCCAGGACTGAATTAGTATTGCCTCATATGGATGGGCTGCATTCCTTTACTACAACTCAAATAATTCATAAAAATAGCAAAATTTAAATTCCGTCACATAAAATTATGTGAAATAAAAATTGCTTGTATTATAGCTATTATTACATTTTTAAATACAATTTATTTTAATTAAATTAACAAACGTATGTACATATACTTAACATACATACTTTTCCTTATAATTATTCGATTAGAAAACTTGAATAAAAAATCGTAACTATTATATAAAAACAATTCATTTCATTAACAGCTTATATGGGAAAACTTTTCAGGCGATTATAGGTAAGTAACTTTGATAATAATATGTATTTTGCCAACTCAAGTTTTCGAATGTAAAATTAACTTATAAGATAATCTGCTGATTTATTCCATAGATTTATTCGAGTAAATCACCTTGTAAATGTAGTCAAATACAGAGATTCCTCGACTATTTAGAATTCTAGCTTTTCCTCTGCATTGAATTCTTGTTCAAAATTTTGAAAATCGGACGTCATTTTAGTTTCTGACTCAGCTTTTTCATTCTTATTCGTGTCTTGTAAAGTAGTACCATCTTTCGTACTTGGTGTAGAAACATGTGTTTCAATTGATTCTGTTTTTTTCTTCAGCTGACCAGCAAGAGTCAGATACGATGCGGGAACAAGTCCAACATTTACACTATCAGTCACTCTCCACCAGCCAGGAGAATCCCTTGGTTGTAGAGATTTTGGAGCTACCCATACTTTTTTGCCACATTTCAAATTAAGTTCATCATTGGATGAGGCATTGAAATCGTACGAGGCTATGGCAGTATATATTGGTTCATTACATTGCGTCCATTCATTTGGATTATTAGCTATAACAAAAATCTTTATAATGTATGAAACAGAGGCAACAAATTCTTCTTTTAGAACTGAAACACTTACGATTAATTTTAGTTTGTTGTGATGTGTTTACTAGTTTATGGATTAGATAAGGAATAGCAAATAACAAGCTAAGAAACATAAAAATTGGCCAATTAGAAGGTCCTGTCCTCTCTCCATTAATTACTTCTAGTGCAGTCTTTTGCCACACAGCTTCGATATTCGGATCATCTGCGCGTAAACCTTCAATATCACAGCAGTACATTAATGAGTTAATAATGATTAAACTTATTTAGCTCTAAAAATAATCTTGCTATGAGTAAAATACATGTAACTCACCTAGCAAATACATGATCTTCCACCATAACCATTTCATAAAACGTATCAATGCAAATACACTAAGAAACTGACCAAAGCTTGAGCGTAATTTTCCTATGTTATCAGCCACACTTAATATCGCTCTAAACGAACTTGTCATAGCGAAAAACGTTGATTCTAACATCATGGTAACAGAGGAGAATGTAGAGATCATTGTTTCTATTGAATGAAAGGCTGGACGGGTACTCTCCTCAGCAAACTGAACAAACCTAAATGAAAGTCACAAATAAATTCAGCACCAGAAACTGAATCAAATTTCAAATAATACCATGAACTGTACAATACCAACTATATAGGTTAGTTGCAAGATAGGTAACAAATTTTCATTTGATTCTTACCTACTTTCTACATCTCCACTAGGTCCACCAAACTGACCATAGTCATTATAAGATGATATACCAGGATAAGGTCCACTTCTCCCATATCCACCAAACCCTCTGTAATTCCAATTATTTCCATATCCAAAATTTGATCCTAATGTTCCATAATTACTGTATGGTTGTAAATTTTGTATTGTCCTTCGTGGCGGCAAGGGTGGTGGAACTCTATTTGGTACCCCTGGCCCATAAGTAGCTCCTTGTGGACCAGGCCCACTGAAAAAAGAATATAAATTGTGCATATCAATAAAATTTGACTCAATGTATAAATCATATAAATAACGTTTAGACATTTTGAAAGATTACTTAAAATAGTATTTGTCTGGAGTATCATTTTAATATTAAAATCCATTACTAATACCTCATTATAAAGTCAGTTGCACTTCTGAATTGATTGCAATTCATTCCATTGATTCTTTGCTGGTTCATACTACTATAAGAAAGATGCCTGTGTGGTTAAAAGTATGGCAAAGCAATACAACACGAGTAAAGTATAATTAGGAGTAATATAACTCCACTTTATCAAACATTATCGTTGACGTTTCATATAAACGGGCAAAGGTTAACTATGTAAAACTGGAATTTCACCAACACTCAGATGAAGAATTCCTTCTTTCCTTTTCTATATGCTTGTACCCCCAATGGGGACACTTAATTTTTCTTAAGAAAAATCAAAATGAAAACTCATTGGTGAATGCCGCTGGGGGCTTGGCCGCGAACTTTGAACCTTCTGGTCGTGAATCTGCCATCTTAACCACTGAGGTATGCATGTATGTGTATGTACATTCAAAACCTCTCGAGTCGACTCTAGTATCATTCTATCCTCTTCCTAATAACGATAATAAAAAGAGACACAACGTGCCCGAATTACCCTGAGTAACATTTCTGAATGCACCCCTGGGTTACGGTCGTCCCACTTCTCAACATCATTCATTAAGTGCAAATGAAAACAAGTTTTATCATGAACTAATCTAGTGAAGTTTATTTGACGTGCCATTGAAACAAAGATGAGTACGAGTACGCACAACCAGACCTCAGTGAAGTTAACCGGATAACTTTAACTTTGTATCATACCTAATCGATTGGTGGTCATTGGTGGCCTAATTAAAATATTTGGTGGTCAGAACAGGGAGATGCTCAACGCTACGGTTTTATCATAGAACTTATATTCCTAGAAGGGGTTAAACCGGTCCAGTTAACATTGATCTGAAGGAATTGACCAACCAAAATATTCCTTGCTAGCTAAATATATGTATGATTGGTCTGTTCCTTTAGATCAGTATTTAACTAAATCGTTTTAATTGCAAAATTGTTATGCAAAAGAAGTCGTAGTCAATGAGATTACCAATTATAATACAAGAACTGGACTATTATCTAAGGCTGTAGACAGGCAAGAGATTAGTTTCTTTCGTGATATTAGTCTATGTTTTACAAGTAAAAACATTCCTACTTGAATACAGAAGGCATATGTAAAGAAGAATTTTTGGAGCACTTTGTCAACATAATAGAGTGAAGCTCTCTGAGATTAAACCTGTATTCTCCAAGAAGAAAAAATGGCTAATACTGGTCTATTAATTTTGACTAATCCTGCCAAGGTTGCAAAATTATTACCAATAATCAAGGAGCATGTACTGAAAACATTGTACATTCAATATTTCCCAGAGAAAAATATTCTTGTGCCAGGAAGTTATTCATTGTCAACGACTCAGTGGAAAGGTCCTCGATATGCTCAAACTGTCTCCAGAATTTATGCACTGGCTTCTTCCTTTGCAAATCGTTTGGACGTTCGTGTCTTACTTACGAGCTTGAAGAATCCTACTACTCCTATTATACATACCAAAAGGCCTGTGGAAATTGTTATATTTGATCAGACCTATAGTAAGAACGATGCTAATGCATTTATACAGGACTATCTATCCAACACATCAATGGGATGTAGTTTTATTACATTTGACAATGATAAGGATGTGCACAGTAATGGTGATAATATGCAGAGTTATACAGAAAATTGCACATTTAAAAATGTTGTACTTGGTGGAACATTTGATCGATTGCACAATGGTCACAAAATCTTGCTTAGTGAGGCAGTTTTATATTGCACAAAAAAGTTGACTGTGGGTGTCACTGAAACAAATATGTTATCTGGTAAAATCTTTGAAGCATAGATTTTGTTATTAAGATATAAGTCTATTGTATTATTATTATTTTCTTTTTCTTAGGAAAGATATTATGGGAACTCATAGAACCATGCTCCAAAAGGATAAAATGTGTTTATGAGTTTTTGGAAGATGTTGATCCATCATTATCATACGATGTTGTTCCAATTTATGATATGTATGGACCCACAAAGGATGATCCCACGTTTGAAATGATTGTCGTGAGTGAAGAAACTAAACGAGGTGGAGATAAAGTGAATGAAATTCGAGAACAGAGAGGACTTAATAAGTTGGCTATACATGTAGTTCAATTGATAAGTGAAACGGATCATCAGAAGCACGAAGAAGCAAAAATTAGTTCTAGTAACCATAGAATTCGTCTTCTGGGCACAAGACTGCGTGATCCTGTAAATATTTGAATTATTCTATTGCATAAAATTTTAGTTAGTTCCCATTAAATCAATAAGATGGGAATAAATTAAATAGATCAAATAGAAATCTGTGTTTAAGAAAGACACAATATGTATATAGTAGGTGGTGCTTTTGTAGAAAATCGAAGGTAAATCATTGAAGCCATATATAATTGGCTTGACTGGGGGAATTGCTAGTGGAAAATCATCAGTTGCTGAAAAGCTACAAAAATTGGGTGCTGGACTTGTAAATTGTGATAAAATAGCACATGACCTGTACCAGCCAGGAAAATCTTGTTTTAATTTGGTAGTAGAACACTTTGGCTCTGGCATACTCAATGCTAATGGCTTGATCGATAGAAAAGCCCTTGGTAATATAGTATTTAATGACAAGGTACATAATACATTTGCATATATCTTTCTGGTTAAACAGATACCTATAATTTTTTATATTTTTTACAAGTAGGACCAATTAGATAAACTAAATAACTTGGTATGGCCTGAAATTTTAAAAGAATCATTAAGGCAAATCAATGATTTTTATGACAATGGTTTTGAGATTATTGTAATGGAAGCAGCAGTACTTATTCAAGCTAAATGGCAATCTGTTTGCCATGAAATTTGGACCTGCATTATTCCAGAAGATGAAGTGAGTAAATACCGTTCTGCCAAAGAAATGACTTTGTTTGATCTTCAGAATTAATTTGTTAATAAATTAAATTACAGGCTGTAAAGCGTGTTGTAGAAAGGAATGCTTTATCAGAAGATGAAGCAAGGCTACGTATAAAAGTTCAACCAAGTAATATAGAGCAAGTAAATGAAGCTCACGTAGTAATATCAACATTATGGAGTCATGACGTTACTGAGAAACAAGTACAAACAGCGTGGGATCAACTCCAAGCATACTTAGCAAAACAAGTAGCAAGCTAACACGATTAATTAATTATATTAAGTAATTAATGTGCAGTGTGCAGCTGTATACTGTACGTAATATTAACATAACAAAGGGGGGCATAGGTATTTTGGAAAGGGTGTGATGAATAGAAAACTTAGATAGTTATCATGGCGTAATAACTTAAAAATGTATAGATTAAGATACACATCTATTTCGATGGACCTCGGTAATTGTTAATCAAATGAAAAATACTGCCATAAAGGTAGTTACGGTTTTCTACGCTGCTTATAATTATACTTGATACAATACAATGGTGATTTCTTTTTTCGTAGTATAAGTTTAGTTTGCAATTTAGGTATGAAAAACTGTGCCATGTTATTTATTATAATGACTACCTCTTTCTGTGGACAGTCTTTTTAATAAAATACAAGTTCTGAAAATTCATTTTATTTTCAATAATATAACGCTACACTAACGCTCAAGAAGACATAAATAATTTGAATATTATGCATTTCTAACAGAAATACCATTTTGTTATATGTTATATGTTATTACAATAAATACTGTATTAAAAGGTCAACTTGCTTCAAGCTGTCATTTTATGTTATTCATACTTTTATCTTGTGAAGATTTTTTTACAATTAATATAGCATCCGAGTATAATTCAAATGGAATAATTAAAAAAAATATACAAATAAAAGTCTCCCATTATGGAAACTAGTTAAACTTATGATATACGTGTATAAATAGGCACATTTTCAATTATACTTAAAATTTTCCATTAATGCAAAATTGTTACAATATATAGAGCATATTATAAAAGTACAAATTAGTTAATCAACATTTCCTTTACAATGGATATACTCACATATAAGAAGCTATAACTGAACCTGAGACAGATTTATATCATGTGGGAGAAATCTTATATAACGAATTCAATTGCGATAGCACTTTCGTTGACATACTCTTTCGTTGAATACGTGGCGTATTAAATTCTTCCACTGCGTTATCCAATCTTTTGACGTCCGGCGTCTGTAAAAAGCTTATACCCGATTTTAAAGCAAGATATTCTGCTAAATGTTCATTGCTCTTTCTACGCGACATTGTTTTGCGTTTAGATGACAAAGAAAAAACTGGAGTGCATTGATTGCTACAATTAACATTATCATTTAGATTTTGATCATTCTTTGATTTTGTACAATTATCAATTTCTGCTTGATCCAATTTCATTTCTATGGCAGCAAGTCTAGCAGATCTTCTCCTCTGTTGGAACTGTTCTGATTTTTTAGTAGATTTTTCAGACTTATTTGGTGTCTTGAAATTTTCCTTATCTTCCTCCATATTTTTCATAGTCTCAGACTTTTTTTCATTAATTTGTGGTTCATTCATAGTTTGTGGTGAGTCTATTCTTTGAAAGGAATTGATATTCTCTTCATGGACCTTATTTTGTGTCAATTCTATTTTCTTCTTGTCAACATCTTCTTTTGATAACGCTTCCGGCTGCTGATCATTTTGATGTGTTCCATTTCCTATTGCAGTTAACTTGTCTGATTCTTTCTGTGATACAGTGTCTGTTACCTCAGCGGATAAACAAGCTCTTATGTTCTTTGATGCCTCAGATTTCAATACACTTTTAATAAGGACCAACATTTGCTTCAGTTCACTCAATTCTTTTTCGCGAGCGAATATCGTCTCTTGGCAATGTGATTGTAAGCGGATTAAATATTGCTTATCAATACTAATTATTGAATTTAAGTTTATATTATATGGGTTAATGTTAATATTGTTATCGTTTGCCTCGTTATCGACATCAGCTGTAACAATTGTATTCAATTCGTTACCGTTGACGGTATTATCAGCATTAACTAAATTATCCATCACCAATTCGATTGAATTAGGTGCTACTACTGCAGTTCCTAGTTTTTCAGAAGCTTTAACTTTAATGGTGGTTTTTACAGGTGTAGCTTTTATATTTGATGCTAAGCTCAAAGAGTTTTTCATCCTTGTGTATCTGTTTTTTATGCTATTTGGGGGTAGTAACATACTTTTTCGTTGGCTTCCTTTTCTTGCTGAAGTAGCAACATTTTTTAGTTTCTGCACTGGTACTTTAAATACATTAGATCCTGCACTCTCATTTTTATTATTCACACAAATACTTTTTTGTGGTACCATCGCAGATTTACTTGTCTCACCAATAAAACTCAAGTTTTCCATTACCTTTGGAGAATTATATAATTTTCGTCGTACATTATGTCTGAAGGATTGTTCTGTTTCAGGTCCTGAAATTGTGAGATAATACCAAATTATCAGTTCTCTTACACCACATGCTACATGACTTTTTTATAATTAAAAGGAATTTTTCTAGATACATACTAATCTTTTTATGGCTTGGATTTGTGCTTTGCAACTCCTTTAAAAGTTCCTTTATTTTTACTGGTTGTGCTTTTTCTCTTGTTCCTACAATTAGACATATTCACATTATAGCATTTCATAGTTGATCTTAATATTGAAATATATTTGTAAATTTTACAAAATTCAAGCCAAAATGACATCACAATAAATCATGCACATTTTATTATTGATACTCACCTTTTTGACATGATTGAGTGTGTCCGGGATGAATGAAAGCTTGAGTCAATCTCACTGGTTCAGCCCTTTCATTCCCTATAACATAAACATAAACATAAAGATTTCTATCAGAATAATAGTAGATATTCAACAAGTGTACCATGATTTGCAATAGATAAAAGTATAATTATTCTTCAACCTTGAAAATTAAAGGCATAATTAGGCAATGATATATGGTCAACAATTCAAGTAATTGAAAAAGTATATTATACGATACATGAAAATTAATGTGAAATATCAATTTCATACTTACTCTTTTTTATATCAGTAAAACATTCTGACTGCACAGATTGATATTTTCTATCCATTAGCTTTCCCTACATAATAATGTCATTAGAAATGTAAAAACAATCCCAAAGTAATTTTTTTAAAGTAATGCTGATTGTAAACAAAAATAAAATATGATACATAAACCTAAACTGAATTCTTACCACAGAATGAGACATTATTTTCAACAATCAATTCCGTAACTGTCGGATGTAAGTGATTATATCTCAATAGCTGACTCGTATTACCATATTTCCAAATAATTCCAGAGTATTCCAATAATACAACACTTTTAAATTTGTCTACCTTTTCTTATGATTTGCGTTCATATTTCGGATGAGGTAAAATATGAATTCAAATTGACATGTGTTCGGTTATTTTATATTATATTATGTTATGTTCAGTTTGATTACATACGTAACGTACGTATCGCCGTCTACTGACGTTCCACTAAACTAATTTTGTACGTTGCATTTAAATAAAAATTCCGAGTTATTAAAAAATAGCCTTTTAAATAAATGAAAACTATATTACTAAACTTTGGCAACAAAGATTAGAAGTGTGTGCATAGCAATATTTTTACATTATTTCTAAACAATTTTCTAAACTGTAACTCAGATTTACAATAGATACTGTTACGCGATTGATATGATACGTAAGTGTCGAACGTTGCGCAACATTTACGACGCTGGAGGGTGATTCAAAATTATTTAATTAATTGTTCCGTGATATTAAAGAAAGCTCCATGTTATGTTATATTAAATAATTCAAATGGATGAGGGCCAATAATACAGCATTCAAAACGCTAATATGAAAAAATTAAAATGAATACGTGATGACAAAATACAATCACTAAAACGTAATAATACTTAACCATATGCGATTACAGGAAGTAAGCACGTCTCGATTCGTATCATTTACCTACATGAACAGGTAAGTCCTAGAATAAAATTGTTTAGATGTGGCTCCAATGTATTCGGATAAACATTGTATTATGAATAGCCCGCGTAAGATTTTGATATGGTTCATCGATAGTTGCATATGTTTACTCCAATGCATTTTTATAGATTATCTACGTATATTAAGTATTGATATTGATGCAGTAGCTAGTAAATACAATTTTTTTCAGGCTGCTTAGCACATATACATAATGATTGAGGAAAATGAGCTGATTAACATCACGGTATCCTTAAAGTAGGCCCATCTATATATTGGAGTAATCAACGGCAGGCGTGTGTGGCGGCCATTTTGTTAAATTTATTTCTAAACGCATCCCCTCCAAATTGAAAACAACCGAAGGTCGACGCTGTTCTCGATCTCGATAAAGTATTTTTGGTTAGGTTAATAGGTGCGTTGAAGAAATTTAACAGTAAGTAAAATGATGTGATTGCGTTTGTGCTGATTCCGCATTGATTCGACGTTGAAAATATACACGCGTGCATGCAAGAGTGGTCGTTTGTGTCAGTTTATAACATGTAATTGGGTGGATGGAGGCTTGGCATAAAGAGGCTATGGCTACTGCTTTCATCGTATGTAAAATATTTATTGCGCGACCGTACACTTTTTGTTTTCGTCGCGCGATAGTTCTTCCGCCATCCCAATTTGATTTGCCGGTACACATTATGCAACTACGATACTAGTAACGCTCATCTTTATAACCTCTACGAGTCATAACCTATATAATATAACCTTAGATGTCAACATTCTTACTGCCGTAGTTTTCGAATAAATGCATGATCTGCTGTAAAAGGTTGTATACATTTTATTTTAGAATGATACTTTTAGTCTCTTGACAAATCGTTATTTGTTTTCTGCAAATGTTTAGTGCCCCATAATTTATTCCTTCACGTCCTTTAAAACATTAAATTATGACACAAATATGTATTTTTATGAAAAAAAAAGTATTAAATTAGCTGAGCATATCATTATTTATTGGGGCTAGTATAAAATTTCTTTTTATGCAAGTTGTGTAATTGCATCATACTCACCCATTTAGTCGTTTGTTTTTAATTTCTTTACTCCGAGAAGTGAACTTGTACACAGGAAAATTCTTCAGGAAGTACTGCTTCATGAGTTTTAATGTATTTCATTTAATTTATGATTCAAACATATTAAAAATATTTTACCTGAATCAAAAAATTAAGTTTAATGCAATTGCTTAATAATACTGATGTCTTGATTTTATAACTGACATACAATTTAGAAAATGTCTTTTTAAGCAATTTTCTTATGCCTCCTCTGACTCCTTAAAACTAATATTAATTAATGCGCAGTTAAACTACGAATATCTCTAGTTAATAATATATTTTCATTTAAGTGATTTCAGTCATAAAGTAGGAACAACAACAAAAAAGATGGATGTTGGCGGAGATTTAGCTTTGCAGTGGGTGGAGGAAGTAGGAAACGTTATACACGAAGAAGTAATATGTGGCTTGGAAGCAGAACTCACTGCACCGGAGGAAGAGGTCATTGGAGCATGCGAAGAGGTCTGTGTAGAGGAAACAGTGGAATCTGTTCCTGACTGTGGTACTACAGCAGATACAGAAATCTTGATGGTACCTCAGACAAGCGACATGGAGTCTATCTATATAGTACCACAAGATCAAGGTCATGATTATCTTAATATAGAAGTAACTGAAGAGGTAATAGCCGATAATTGGGACAGATCTGGCCCAGATGATGGGTGAGTCTTCTTTTCCATAAATTAACAAAATTAAAATATTATAAGAAATTCGCTAAACGTGAACATTGAATTTGTTATTCTATAATTATTTTTAAAATATTACAAAATATATGCACCTAACATAAGTATAAATCAAGATACAGCTACTTTCTATATCCAATGACGTAACATGTGTTGATTTCTGTTTCAAGAGTGGAAATACCAGAAACAAAGGTGTCTCACGACAACCTTCTGGAATACGATGACATGGAGATCCCGTTACCAATCGATCAGGATTCGTATACGAATACGCGACCATATCCTTGCGATTTTTGCAGTCGTAGATTTCGGAAAAAAGCGAATCTAATGAATCACATGGTTGCACATCAAACAGACCGTCCGCATGGATGTAATTTATGCGGTGCACGTTACGTTAGAAAGTGTGATCTCATGAATCACTTAAAGATTCATGCGTACGCACCTTCTCGCGACGGTCTCGAGGATGATCTGAACGACGACGACTCCCTCGCCCATGACGAAGAGGAGCCCAATAGAGGTAGACGTAAGAAGGCTCAATCTAGTGCTCCAAGAAAGCGCAAAAACAATGCTGCGGCAGCCAAAAGAAACAACGAGGATATCAAAATTGAAATGAATAAGTATATGAATAAGTCGTACGATTACGTTGACGAGGATATGCGACTTCTGGAGGAAATGACGAGTCGAAACACAGCAAGAAGTAGTAACTATGCATCAAGTTCGAGATGGACCGATGAGATATCCACAATGCCAAGTGAACCGCAACCACCCCGCTGGCCAATAACGGACCCAACAAAGCCCTACGTGTGTCAGCATTGCGGTGTCGGATTTGCTCGTGAGAAGGCATTGGCATCTCATGCTCGAATACATGGTGGTGATAGCCCCTTCGAGTGTACTTCGTGTGGTGACATGTTTTGGGACGTGAATACATTGCGAGATCACGTTAGAATGAAACATGGTGGTACCGTTCATACAGAGATGGATGAATATGATAACGATGCTACATATACTGGTGACGAAAGGTTTGGCGAGTTCTATTGTGAAACTTGTGGAGTTCCTTTCCATCGTTTAGATCTGCTGAAACGTCATCGGAAGTATGTAATCTTCTCTACTAGCATCTTTAATTATTTATTACGTACTGCGATTAATATTAATCAATTCGTGTACTTAATAGAATTCACGTGAAGCAGGAGATAGACATGACTGAAGGATCGAGTCAGCATCACGTTTGCAATGTGTGTGGAGAATGGTTCGAAGAGGCCTTAGCATTACTTGCACACGCTGAACTGCACGCTAGGTATTATATTTTCATGATTGCAGTATCATAATTTTGTTTAGAAAGTATCTAAGGGAGTGTTTACTTTAGAATTGTTTATATTCATATTATGCAATTAAGTCTTTTTATTATTCCGATGATCATGGAACAATCGTTTACTGGATGATAACGCATCCTTTCACTGTTTGCATTAGGTGTCTGTATGTATGATTTCTTTAACATAGATCTCCTAGTCGCCGCTGTCTATTGTGCGGTCAGAGGTGTCGAGACGATGCAGAAGTAGCAGAGCATGTGCGTCAATATCACGCGGATGATGCACCGCCAAATACGTGCAATCTTTGTGGAAAGACTTGCAAAGACAAACGAAGTTTGTTAAAACATTCATGGATTCACAATGCCGATAAGACTTTTGGCTGTACGAAATGTGGCAAACGTTTTCATAGTAAAGCCAGGTTGCGAAGGTGAGTCTCTGGTATATTTTTTTCTATTGCGATAAAACATGTATAACGTAAATATGTTCTCTCTAGACATATGGTATCTCATCGCAATAAAATGGTAGCCTGCGACGAATGTGGCGAGGAGTTTCCAGATGGTAGAGCTCTCGTAAGTCATCGTCATTCGCACAACAAGGATCTAGGCGGTAGATCATTTCCATGCCGGGAATGTGGCAAGACCTTCGGTAGCCGAAGCTCACAACAAATTCATATTCGTATTCACACCGGCGAGCGGCCTTATGGTTGCCGCTTTTGCTGGAAGGCTTTTGCAGACGGTGGAACTTTGCGAAAGCATGAACGCATACATACCGGTGAAAAGCCTTATGGTTGTGCGATTTGTCCTCGTGCTTTTAATCAACGTGTAAGCTGCATTAATTTGTTGTATCACATTTTATATCATACTGCTTAACATGTATATTATTTACCAATAACGTTGGGATCATTCTAGGTTGTATTACGTGAACACGTAAGGGCTCATCATTCTGGGCCCGATCCAAAGTGCCACGGAAGCATGACTCCGTACTTGTGTAAAGTGTGCGGTGACGCGTACTCGACATCCGAGGAGATAGTGGCGCACATAGTACAACACTGCGACGATAATACCGCGCTCAGGAGACAACCTCAATCCGGTCCTAGGAAATACAAGAGGAGGCGTAAGTTGAAACCTCTCGAAGGGGCGAGCATGAACATGCCTCGTATGAGTGAGAATTATGTAGATATGCTACAGCAACCTGGTTCAGATTCTGATGACAATACCAAACGAAAGCTTGGGAGAAAGAACAAGCAGCAGCATCGTGCTAATGTTGAGGAGGGTTATCAGAATGTCTTGAAGAGCTTCGAAAGCTCTTTACAGAATATTAATTCAATTGTGAGCAATTCAAAGCTGAATCCTTCAAAGTCGAAGCTCTCCAAGAGAAAGATAAAGAAGGAGGACAAGAAGAACGAGACCCAAACCTCATCGCAACCCGGTAGGCCAAAAATGATACATACTCAAAAGACTAGGGTACCTGTCGAGGTAGGTAGCGACGGAGCCAAAAAAGGACAGAAGACAAAGACAATGGTTACAAGGACCCCAAAAGTGATGCCGAGTGAGCACAAGATGGGAATTTTCCCCGGTGGCGAAAGAAATCGACCTAGGACGAAAAATGTGAGCTATCATATCGAAGGGAAATTACATGTGACGCCTGCAACATTCCCAAAGCCAAAGGAGGACATGGATAAACCTTTGTCGCCGCTCTTGACTAATATCAAAGTCGAACCAGGACTTCAAAAAAGTTCTAGCAATAATCACAGCAACAATAACGGCAACATCCTTGGTATGAATCTCGAAAAAGGTTCAACGCCTTCGAGAAAGAAACCCGTCGTCATGAGGAGAGTGAGAAAACAGAAGCAAGTGGTGATTAAACAAGAGCCAAGAGATATAGATGAAGAGGAGGATGAGATGCAAAACAATAATATTTCCCAGAGAGTGGAGCCAGTCAGACTCTCCGCGAATCGTTTAGATCGAACCAATATGGATCTGAATTTCGAGGCTAATCTTCTAACGGCTGAGCACGAGTCTATTCTTCCGGATATTGGAAGGTCCGATCACATGGACGATATGGAAAATGGAAATGTCAAACTGAGCGTCAAGATGGTCGAATCGACACCACAGAGATTGATGACCATACATAGTGTTATTGGACCAGTAGACGATGTGCCAGAGACCATAATACCTGATGCTGTTGAATATACTTGCGAGATGTGTTCGGCAGTATTTTCCACCCGTGCAGAGCTTTTGGTTCATGTACCGATACACATTTGATTGCATTTGGGTAAAGTGAGTAAAGCAGGTATCCAGGTTTGTTCTGTTATACAAATATTTCGTTTAATCGAACAATTAATTGAAGACCGTTCGCCATGCCGAACGTGGATGACTTGTCGGTTCATTTAAAATGGTACTGGGATTTTAGGCGAAAAATGCTGTTTGCTATTTTCTTATCCATGATCTATACCATATTCTCTTCCAGTTCGTTATCCTCTATATTCTATTCTATTTACTCCTATTTATCGTTACTTTTCCGTTTCTATTTCATCACTTTGTTTTTTATGTTCTGCGTTTTAACTTTTGTCCTTATACTTTTGAACTTTCATTTTCACAAATGTGCACAGAATAACACTTCAGTCGGTCGTCATTTAAAACAACAGTATACATATTCGTATTACTTTAGCAGGCGAGATTATATTTACACTAAGAATTGTCGCAACCAAATTCATTTTTATCTATTCTTCCGGTTGCTCTTTAGATTTCCTCAATTAACAGCGAGCAACGGTGAACCTTACTTTTATTTGCCATAGGGGCCGTTTCGCTTTCCGATAAAGAATTTGAACATATTACTCATAAGACGGGATCAAGCATAACCACGTGTACATGATAATTGAAATATCAATAGGAATGTGTTCCATTACGATGCTGCGGTTATATAATTTCCTATTGTATATCACGTCTTAGCCCTTAAATCGAATCAAAGGTAAATTACAAATTATACGTTATAATGTCGAATGTCTGAACGATACGGGCGATATTCGTTATTATTATTATTATTATTCTTATGTTATTATTATTATTATTATTATTATTGTTATATATAGACTGCCCTTGCGCACGATTCGATTATTCTTAGTTTCATATTAACATTGTCCTCTTATCTTGTCGTGCATATATCTAGAGTGAATAAATATGATCAAGAGACAGATTAACTGTTACCGTTGTGAATACAGTAAAGTACAAGGGAATAGAGGATACAATTTTGAAAGCATAATAGCATAATTGAATCAGGGAAGATTATTCGTGCGGCCCTAAAAGACAGACCTCGCATAACGTTCTTTTTTAGCGTTATATACATTTTCATACAATAATATAAAATTGCAATAGCGATGCGCGATCTTACCGTTTCGTTGTTATTTTATTCGCTGGATGAAATGTTAGTGTAATTAATGAGACATTGCAATAAAATTCTTTTCTCTCGATTGCTCAAACGATCATCTCGAGTTCAATGCCGAGAACTTCGATTCTCGCAGAGCCAATAACGTTCAGTGTTTTAGACCGAGTTAAAAGAAATTATGAAAAAAAATTATTTTCAGTCTAATTCGTCGTATTTCGATTCTCCAGATTCGTTTGTCGAGTACTGCCAAACAGTATATTCGTTATGGCCCTGCTTCGGTATTACGGCGATTTATTTAACGACGTTATACTAAATACAAAGAGATTGTACGTTAACCATTTTCATCGGATGATGATACAAATTTTTATTAAGTATCGCCGTGCGGTTGCTTATGTTCAGCGGAGAGATAACAAATGAGTACAGATTTATTGTGCCGTCGCACATGGCTATGAATTCGTTAAATTTATCTGTATCGATTTAGGAAAGACATTGTAAATTTATATATTCATATGTTATATAAATAATCCTGTAATCGATACTACCGTCACTGAACGATTTAGAGAAACGTTTGTAACGTTGTATCGAGATGGTATTTCCGTACGTGAACTTTTATTATGAGAAAGTGATAACTGGTTGGCACGTTATATACTGTCGGTACTAGTCAAAGCGATACGCAAGTCTAAATAGAAATCTGTGCATTGCCAAGTAAAATCCCTAACACTTTTAAATGCTCCGCAAATCTTCAAAGCGTTACGGATGCTTTATTATTTACTGAAGAGCTTAGCGCAACAGCGAAATAAACGAGTAACCGTAACTAATGGAATAATGATAAATTAACACGTTAGACGTACAATTTCTGTAACGCGTTTACTTTTCTTCTTGCTAATCGCGTTTATTTCCACTGTACATTGTACGATGTAATAACGTTACTTCGATTGTGCAAAGGCTATCGCGCATTTTGTTATTTCTCTGAAGGATAGTTCATTGGACGAGTACTCATTCCCTGCACAAGAGTGTATTTTAAAAAAATCTTGTTGGCATCTGCGTTGCGACTTTTAAAATGATCTACATAATTTCATGAATCTTATGTAATTGCTCACAGAAATTATTAACAATTGTCAAGCACGATGCCACGTTATTTGATTCATCCATAATTTGATACCGATAACAAAAAATGGAACATTCATCATCTTCCTTCCTCTGTGTGCGTTAAGAGATAATATATTTATATGAATTTCGTTAAGGTAGATGATTTCATTTTCTTCTTCTTCTTCTTCTTCTTCTTCTTCTTCTTCTTCTTCTCTTTCCCTGTCGTGGGTTATTGTTATTCTATGCAACATTTACATTACACATACTAGACTTACACTCTATTATGGTAACGCTCATCCGTTACAATTCATACCAAACATTGACTAAGCCATTGATACACATTATGTATACCTCACGTGTAACACATAGGGAGGAGTCGTTCCGAAGATAAATGTCAGCCACGAGCGTTAAACGCATCGGCGGAATGTACGTTTTTCACTTCTCGCGCGCATTCATACATATATTTGATTTTATTTCACGCGAAAATGTATTATTAATATTCGTGCACGTTAGGACTGGGTGCGTTTGAGATACCTGCTTGTACGGCTCTTGATGGAATAAACGAAGAAAAAGGAAAAAGAAAATAAGAGTATCAGGTATTGTTGCTGGAGGAAGAGCTATATTATATTTTAATATTTAACAAGAGGTAAACAAAATTTATAGTAATGTCAGAGGGCGAGTCGTACGTAATGATTATTATTTTTTTTTCTTTTTTGTAATTAATGTTACCCATAATACTGCTCCATTTGTTAATAATCTGAAAGTGTCAGGAAATTGCGTTAACTTTATTGACAACAACGTATAACTATTAGTACAAAAACAAGACGCAAATTATCATCGTTACGATTTAGCAATTTGCCTTACTTGTACAGTTTGAAAATTTGCAGTAAAACGAGGTCCGATTAAAGGGGTATTGGCACGGGCGAAGCGTCATTAATGATATTTCTTCATTAATGATTTTTTACACTCCGTTAAGCTCATAAGTGATAACTCATCGAGTTCAATTACTTGAGGTATGCCCTGTCGAAGGAGGTGATCGGCTGTTGTTACTTTTTGCAAATGGTATTGTATATACTCGATCGATTCAGATCGATATCAAAGAGTCGACCAAGTCGTCGACAGTCGTGGGACTCGTTAGTCTCGTTTGGAATTCGCATTAAAGATAAAGTATCACGTGAAAAAATCCTCCTTCAAATATTTCATACGCGCTCTGCTCGATGAACACTTTTTTTTTGTTTTCATAGAGCAGCTAGGAAAGCGACGAAAATTACAGGATACGGTAATATTTACAAGACGAATTTTAATACGAGAGAAAATACTAGCAGAGTACATTAATAAGTCTAATTGCAATCATGAGGGAAGTCATGAATGTGTAAGTAATTGTGGTTTAACTTGATATAATTATGTCTAAAGTAATTAATTACTCGATAGAATAACAATGTGTTGCATGATAAAGTTTTAATGGATTTAAGGAAGAAAATCTTATATGTACCAGTTCAGTTATAATCTAAGGACTATGTAGTATATCTAGATGTGTAAGGATTGAGTTAATTAATCCCCGGGCTATATAGATGAAAGAAAATATAATCGGGGTACTGCGATTACTTTCACCAGGAAGGAGTAGTAAATTGTACATATTTACCCTTGGACACGGTATGGTGGCGCAATTTACTGTTAATCGTAGTTGTATTTTTCTTTGAATAAATCATTATTATTAGATATATCGTTGAAAGGGAAAACAATATTACTACCTACGTCCGTACAAGATTAAACCTTTTATAATCGATACTGTACATATTCATGTATGCATGTACATAAATATACGGATATGCATATACTTGTCTAGGCCGAAGATATATTAGTTATTCGGCAGCTCGAATTGTACATTGCGTTGACCCGATTTGACCTTCGCGACTTTATATCTTGTACGAAAGAAGAGAGCGAAGGGGAACATAATTGTCAGACATAAGAGTTATTCTCATTAAACGTTTGAGCATCATTCGGGACCTTTTTAAAGATGATAGTTTATGGATAAACACTGGCAGACTTGTGCCTTTTCTTTTTCAATAAATATTACATTTTCATCTTAATTTTTCAATTGTGCGGAACACTTTTCCTTTTTGTATCTTCACATGTTAATAAACTCAGCCTTTCTCCATGTGTACAGGTACCACTCGATTCTTTGTAAGCAATTTTCAGTGTGCGTACGCGCTACGCAGCTGAGATAATCGAAAATATTGTAACAATGACTTAGGGAATAAAATCGCAAATCCCGTAAATCTCCTTTTCGAAACCCATGCATATAACACAGAGAAGGATGAGTACAGCACCTACGATGCTGGTCTGATTGGGCACTTCTTCGAAGAAGTAAATCTGAACTACGTAAGCTAGAATCATATCTAGGGACCTTGTGACTGAAACTTTTCCAGCACCCTCGATCTTCAATGCCTTAGCTACCAGAACCTGGCCCAGGAGGCCAGTAATTGCAACGGCTAATACCTTGAGCCAAGTGATGCTATCTCTGGGCAAGTGAAATTTGAATTCGTGATTATTTGACAGAGCAAAGAAGAAAATTATTGCTGAAGCCATAGCCCATAGCGAAAGATTTAATACTATTACAGAATAATGGACCTCCAAGCATTTTCTCATTATAACTATGTTCATGGCCGTGAAGAGCGTTGCTAAAATTGCGCACACGTATCCTATCACGTTGTAATGCTCTTCTTTGTGCGTCTGAAATTCATGGGGATAGATATAGTACGATAATAATGTAACGCTAGATGAATTCTTATACAGATCGTTAGCTTCTTACTTGAAACAGAAATGGTGGTTTTGAAACTAATGTCACACCTACGAACAGTGTGCATATAATGGCTATACGCAACACTCCACAAGGTTCCTTTAAAAATATAAAGGATAGAGCAATTACGATTACCGGCGAGCTGAAAATTATCGTGGTAGCATCTCCCAAGGGTAACAATCTGAAGCTGTAATACAGAAGGGGGAGCGTCATACCTCCTACTAAACCCTGAAAATTATAACATTAATATAAATAAGATTAACGTATCACTTGCAGTACATTAAGAATATTTAATATGTCTAAGCCTTTACAAGACGAAACCGCGTAATCGGTTATTTTAATTCACTCTGCGAATCTAACATAGCAACAATGCATTTAAAATAATATTTATTGTAACTCACCTGAAATTGAACAAGTAACCGCTGTCCTTTAGGACCAAATAGATTCCTGGAGTCTTTACAAGCCACTAGCAGCATAACTGTTATTTGCAATAGACACCTGATGCCCAGGAGTATCATGGGATCGACGTTACGCACAGCCTTCACCAAGGCAGAACTTATAGTGAAAAATGTGCCAGATAAAAACGCCAGGAACACTCCAAACCATTTTGTTCCGTCCCGGTAAGTTTCTATATTATTGTTAAATTGTTCTGTATACTGGTAAGTCGGATGGATGCTGTTATAAGATGTCACGGAGTCGATACTGAACTTCATTGTTTTGACCATCGCGGATTCTTTATCTCGAGTAATGTTGAATGAAAGATATCTAAAGCACTACTGTCAGAGACTCATCTGTTGCCCGATGTAATTACCATATACAGCTTACCGCGTCAAAGAGCTTATTAAGGATTAACGACATTAGTAGACGCAAGAGACGTAGTAGAACTGTAAACTGATGGTCTCGGGGAAGCTGCGTTCAGTCGATAACAGAAACATGACATTACATTTTATATGTTAGTAGAACTGTCTTTATGTAACCAAGGTCTAGTAGATAGATAGCCTTTTAGATAGTCTTAATATTTTTAAGATCAACATTACTTTGGACGATAGCTTAAATTGACCTAAATTATCGATACTAGACTTCACGAAAATCATATTACTGCATGCAAAAAGTTTATTGCATCCATGCGATGTATAATCGTTGATAATATTTTAATGGAAAGTCAGAGTATATAAAAATTAAATATATTCTTCAATCCTTTCCAAAGTTCTGAACAAACGGTGGCTGATCTACACGGTATACAGCTTCGCCCACATTGAAATAGCCTAGGTATTCAACGACATCAGGTGTAGTGTCAATATGATAATGTCCGGCTTCTCCATGATGAGAGAAGCTGTGGAAATGTTGAACACGTAGATCCATGCCCTACAACAAAATTACTCCATTAGTCTGTTATATATTTCTCAATACATTCAATAAGAAGCTATTATATAAGCCGTTTATAAACAATAATCTCTGAAAAGAATAATATTAAATATAATACTGAAATCCCTACCGCTTCGTCGGTAACCATTGTTCCAACTGCTATCAAAGGTGCAGACATATCAAAGAAATACAACCAATCGTTCAGTGCTTCATCACTGTTGAGAGGCTCAGTAGAGAAATCGGGCATCACGTGCTGTTTCGCCTTGCCTTCTTTCAGTAAGAAGGTACCGCCCAAACCTAATGAGACGGATTATCCATTGGTATTATTTATTATTCAGATGTCATCCCTAACGCTTAAAACTAACTGTCTGAACGGATGTGAGCTCACCGACTAGCTTATCCTTATAATATGACCGTACAGCCTTTCGGATACTCGTGATGAAGTCATCCTGACCGATGCGCTTCTTCACGTGCACCTTCAATACTTTACCAGGTTTACCCTCACTTACATAAATATTAGCCAGCATTGCTAAACGAGTTTCTTGTTCTGGTAATGTTTGTTGTACGCAGCAATTGGCTTGCTTGTTCACAGAACCAATGCGGGTTTCGTTTTTTATTCCTGATGGTGCGATTGCCAGGTTCATTACTAACTGGAATAGAAAGGAGTTTTAAAATACATATCTTGTCGATTTTATATTATTGGAGATAGGTATAATTTTATCATCGGATTACCTCGCCATTAGAATTCAGGTATGGCCATGGACCTGCTCCAGCACCTACGAGTAGGGCAGTGTCTCCATAGTTCAGACGCTTTAAGAGTGATTGCACCTCGTATATTTTTTCCCTTTGAACAACGGGAAGTAAGTATGGTGGGCCACCAATTTCTATCAATTTTTGCTTGCCACTAAGTCCTACAAATTAAGAGATGATTGTATATTATTATAATATAGAGAATGTACATTTTACATTCCAAATTAATTATTATTTTGATTACCTGGAGCCGCCAGTGTAAATGGCTGTTTTGTCAAATCTGGACAATCAACCACTTCTACAGTGACTTCAGCAAAGTTATTCGGTAGCGCTTGTTTTAAAACTGTAATGAATTAATAAATTCATAGCATTCTTAATACTTTATTAAATCTGTGTTAATGTTATACATATTAGAAATACTATACCATCTCTTATTTCTTCAAGTGGCGGGACGAATAATGGCTTTTCCACCACTTTCAATGAATTTGAATCCAAAGCACTCATGATGGTAACTTATTTTGAACTGAAAGAATTAAATACAATAGACTTTATTAATACTGGTCTAAAGACCCACTTATCGTGAAGTATCTGCTTCTGTGTGATATGAAATATGGTCTTTTCCACTGGCTATTATAGACTGCTGTAACTGGCATTTAAAAGAACTACACCAGTGTTACACAGCTTCATGGTTTATGCACTTTAACAGATTATGCTTCATTGAATGCTGGTGTGACTGGTGACATACATATATCAAGGACAAAAGATCGGTTTCGATATATCTAAGGCAAAAAAACTAACTACATCATAAATTTAATTTACGATATAAGTATTTTGATCGAGCTTATTTGTAAAATTGTTTTATGTGTAGTAAGTTTAAAGAATTACGAGAACCCTTTTGCAGATGTGAAATTGATGTGAATGAACAAGCATTGAGTTTAATTATCCAGACATTCTTATTGTCAGATGCTATAAATATATGAGCGATTCTTTCAGACTTCAGCCACCTGTATTTTATTTGCTGTGCTACGTGGATTCGGTCACTTTTATTTTGAACATAGATATCTCGGAGACGGTGCGTAGTATCAAAAAATTATGAAAAATGAAAGTTTTGTTTTTTTAGTATCTACGATAAAAAAATTTTTTAATTTGTTGAGTAATTTAAACTTATTTTCAAAAAAAGAAATACACAAAATGTCTTTTTCTGACCAAAACCCCATCGATATTGGTGTTATAGAATTTTTTTAATATTCTGTAGACAGAATATGAATTTTGTGCAAAATTACAATTTGGGCATCCGGCCGTTTTTAGTCACAATTTTTTTTAATTTATATTCTGTCTACAGAATATTAAAAAAATTCCGTAACACAAATATCGACGGGGCTTTGGTCAGAAAAAGTCATTAAGTGTATTTTTTTGTTTTGAAAACGGGTTTATATTACGCAAAAAAATGGTTAAATATTTTTTTATTGTAGATACCAAAAAAACACAAAACTTTCATTTTTTATAATTCTTTGATATAATGCCCGTCTCCGGGATATCTGTGTTCAAAATAAAAACTACCGAATCCACGTAGCACAGTCAATAAAATACGGGTGGCTGAAGTCTGATGGAATAGTTCATATGTATGATTTATTAGTAACTTTTGAAATAGAAAGTATGTGTATAATAAGATACGTATACCTGAGATCTCGTTACTAGAAACTTCAAAACACAAGGCACATTAATTGGAAAGTACCATTAATGGCAACTAAACAAGTCTAACTAAGCAAAAAATGATCAGTTGCTTGAACAGCTTCTCCATTTGAGTATTGTGCTACAGATCTCCCTACCATTGTCTTATCTTATCAGTAATATTTTTATACTGTTCTATAGCCAATTGAGAAATTCAGTGATAACTTACATATGTAATATCTCTATCTTATTGAAATAAACATATCTTTTAATTACATGTACACTATCAAAGAATTAAAGTATTAAAGTAGGAACGATACCTGAATATTTTGCAATAATAGTATATTAAAGGTATAAAAAGAATTAGGCTACCCATATTTTAAATATTTTCTCATACAATGAAAATATCAATAACGTGGATAAGCTAATAATATAATGAGCACTGACATATAAATGATTAACTACGAAAACATTTGTATCGTTCTTTGTGGATAAATATTGTGAGTTAATGTATTGCAATACACAAAGATATTTATACACATTTTATTTGCATATTTTTGAGACAGCAGTATTTACATATTAAATTATCAGTATTAGTCACAGATATGAATAATGTATTAATATACAAAATTACCTAAGTAGTTCCATGAAACCTATAACAAATTCATTTAATATGTTTAATAATTGTATGTATATACATCATGCAGTATGAAGTACCTGTTGCTTACTCAATTACATCACTGGTTGCTATCAGTATAGACAGCTACATTGATATGAAAATAAGACTTTTCTAATTCAAAGTCTATCTAGACGATCTGGTGTCATAATTGTAATCCACAGCTCTTTGTAACAACAGAATGGTAAAAAGAAAGACGAATTACAAGAGTTAATTAAACCTTTGTTTTCGTGCAAAGCGTCGAGTGGATAATTATCAGGGCACAATCATTTGTCAAATAAACTAAGATAATATTAAACTAGCCAATTACCGCGAATTTATGAAGATAGTACACTTGCGATTACCTAATACAAATAACGTCGCGGCTGTACAAGTTGAACAAAGTAATTCTATAAAACTTTATTGGAAACGAATAGTCAGATGAAAATGGTAGAATATTTAATAATTTCCGTTATACATACATATATATAATAAGCTTTTTGCGATAGTACAAATGATAATTGTTCTGCACTTGACGTTGTAACTGTCAATTACAGTATAATCATATGATTATATATGCCATCGTCATAATTAATAATGTGTGTACGATACACTGAACTCTAACCATACTGGAATCCGTACGCCTGTACTTGGCGGTAACTTGGCTGAACTCGGCCAGCGCGGGGCTGACTCACTCACACGTGATATGAGGTTGTCCTTTTCGAATTGGATTGCGCATGTGGTGTACAAGTCCTGTAAAAATGTTGTAACGCCGCATATTAGAGCCAGCCTCGCCAGCACTAAAGTACAAATTTATGAGAAATGTCCAGGTAGCGTTGTGTAAATTCGTTTACATCTATGTGAGTCCTAGTGCGGGTTTATCTTTTTTTAAGTAAATATTTCCGAAAATTGCAAATAGTTTCGAATATTATTTGCTAAAACATGGCTTTATTACTAAGGTCATCCAGCTTGAACTTTTTCAGAGACTGTACAGTGTGTAATGTAGACAGGCTGCTAACCTCGTATGTGTCCTTGCTATCTCTCTCTACTTGCTCCCACCACTGTCGTACGGATTCCAGTATGGTTAGAGTTTAGTGTTACGATGCAATTGTCTAGCTGATCAGATGTTATCAACCCTTCATGCGTTAAATACATTTTTATATGTATGAATACTTTGGATTAAATATTGGAGTAAAAGTGCTTACCCACCATGAGCCATTCGAAATATATTAAAGAAATAATGAAATTAATTTCAGGTAAACTTATTGAGCATTACTTACCTCTGTTACAAGAGCCAATAATCATCAAGGTCTATTGTGGAAGTTAAGATGTACAAATTTGAATTGTATTGTATGTATATACATATAACAAGATTAATATTTGTCATTAACGTGGCCCTCTACCGTTTTAAGATTATAACGAGTTGCTCCTGTATGTATGTACATTTATCGGTATTAGGAAACTGCCAAGAGTTGGGTAGAATTTGAAGAGTAGCGAAGTAACAGCGGGGAAATAAAGCCACCAAAAGATAAAGAAAAAGAATAGGCAGAGGCACATACTTGTACAGTTAAATATTCTAGATAAGTTTTTAATCTGTGTACGGTGTATTTAGTGGATTTTATTGGTTCCTGAAAATTGTTGGTGTTGCGAAAATAGTGGCGCCATACTTCGGAAATGCATTGAATTCATTGTGTTGGCTACCTACTTGGTGCATCGGCGTGAAGTGCATGAGCATAGGATAGGAGTAGATTGGAGGTATATACTGTAGACTGCTGTAGACTTATTGGAAGTTATCAAGTTCACCCGTTTATTAGACAAATTAGTGGACTGAGTAGAATGAGTGTTGCAAACCGCGGCCATGTGTCAAACCACACTGAAATTTAATAGATATCAACCAAGAATAAAAAATTTAGCCGGTATTCAGTGCAAAAGGCGTTGTCACTTCATCATATTCCCGGATAATTTGATTTGCAGTAATAACCGTGGTTAGGCTGAGCTCTGAAATGTTTCTTTTTACAAGTTTGACATCGACCAATGTAATGTCATTGACAGGAACGATAACAAGGACGATATGAGAGAACAAGTACCTTGGGCATTATTAATTGCTATTGAGGATGGTCCTGTCAGCTGATTAGAAGCGGAACGACATGTGAACCTTCCACTGGAACTTGGAGCTTACGTCCAATTTATAGAAAACGAGGTTAGTTTCACTGTTTAGCAAGCAAAATGGGCAACAAGAACAGTTGTTGCGCGTACTCCAGCCCCCAGACTGGCCGTAAAGAAACCGTAGCGGAAGGCGCGGGTCGTGCTCTGGAAGATCACCTTCCTGAGGGAGAAATCAGTGTCAATAATCTTCAGCATATCAGCGAACGTGAACCTGAAGACTGGGATTCTGATCCTTCTCTTCATCCATGTGCTGGTACTATTTTTATGGAACGTTCCAAACAAGCTATTGAAAGTGAGTATCGTACTATATGGATTTTGATTATTAGTATTAGAAGATTAGGTTGATTTTTCTACTACTTTTTCATATAGATTCTTGAATGTTTTTATCAAAATTCATGTGTAATAACTAGCTTGTAAAATCATAGATTGCAAGGAATTAGTCTTATTCTAGTTAAAATTAACATGAAATTTCTTATAACTGTTATTTTGTTTGTGATTAATTGGAGTAACTACTGATTATACTTAATACGGTATTAACTTTTGAATTCATTATAGATGGTATGGTAAGAAAGAAGAGTCAACATCAAATAGCGGATACAAGGCCATTAAAAAAGAGCAGTAGTTGCAGTACAATATATTTGGATGATAGTACTGTGTCCCAGCCAAACCTTAAAAATACTGTTAAATGTGTTGCTCTAGCAGTTTATTATCACATCAAGAATAGAACGTCCCAACGTCAAATTGATATATTTGATGAGAAGCTCCATCCACTAACGGTACTAAAATATAAGTATTCATTCTTAAGTTTTCTTAACATAAGAGGTGTTGAAAATGACAAGATAATTATTAAATGCTGATAAACAAATATATATTTTCTCAATATGCCTTTTCCATGAGTATAGAAGTTATTGCACTTACAAAAAACAGAGAATAATAACAATAAACTTCTATTCCTGAATATTGTTCGGTACATTCGTAAAAGCTATCAGCATGAAGAAATGAAAAAAAATAACTGTCCCACAGAGAGATGGTGTTTCTGAGGACTACGACAAACACAATCCAGAGCATAAGCAGATATATAAGTTCGTGAGGACACTCTTCAATGCAGCTCAATTAACGGCAGAGTGTGCCATCATCACTCTAGTGTATCTCGAGAGACTGTTAACCTACGCAGAGATTGATATCACACCCGCGAATTGGAAAAGGATCGTTCTTGGTGCTATTCTCCTAGCATCCAAGGTGTGGGATGATCAAGCAGTCTGGAACGTTGATTATTGTCAAATCCTCAAAGACATTACAGTCGAAGACATGTAAGTTCATTCTTGTCCCACTCCATCATTCTGTTGTAACGTAAAAGAGATATTGGTAATTAACTAACACAGTTCCCTAAACAAACGAAAAATTAACATTTATTATATATCCCCAGGAATGAATTAGAGAGGCAATTTCTGGAGATGCTGCAGTTCAATATAAATGTCCCGTCGAGTGTGTACGCAAAGTATTACTTCGACTTGCGCACTCTGGCAGAGGCGAACGAGTTGACATTCCCCAGTGAGCCATTAAGTAAAGAAAAGGCACAGAAGCTTGAGGCAATGTCCCGGGTCTACGAAGACAAGGTGACAGCAGAGGCGTTACGTAATGGTCTCAAGAAATGGTCCAGCCTCGACAACGTCTGCATAGGTGGACCAAGGCGAAGTATCGCCATCCTCTCGTAGGCCGTTGTAGGTCTCGCTCGCTTCTATATTCCAATATATTCCGATCCCTCCCAGTTTATCGCGGAGTTCACAGGTTCTACGGCGACACTTTTATTTTTACAACCAGGAATACCCTCCATTGACCTACGTCACGGTACAAAGTGTATCGACCTAAGCCCCTCAAGGAAAATCAACCTTTTACACGCATTTTCTACTGTAACAGTAAAGGAAAAAATATTGCTACTATTATTGCTACTACTAAGCTATTATTACCACACTATAACAATTACTACTCATACTATTGTCACGTTGCTACTGCTATTATTGACAGCTGGTAATTATGTGTACCATTGCGATACGACGGTTAATAATAAAATGAACGCGAGGACGCTAAACAAATGGATAGTCTCTTAAAATAGTCGAAAGTAATATAGATTAGACGAAGATAATATAAGAGAAGTAAACTTGTCGTCGTAGCTAAAGGTATAAGAGTGACCAATGTGTACGCGCACGCCGAGAAACAACATTCGTAATATAACGTTTTTACATAATAAAAATTAGTCAAGGCGAAGGATATTTTAAGCGTTAGTCGTGTACGAGCGAGGAGAAGCCAAACTTTTATGGACGAAAAATATATGCAGAGAAATGTCATCGCCGACTTTATAAGACATACCATACATTTTATTAATTGCAAAGCATTTATCGTCATCGAATATATAATTGAACACTCCGACTGGTCTATACAAAATAAGGGGAAAAGGTATTAAAATAAGGATAAATGCAGACCATTAGCGCGTTTAATGCGAGAATAAAACTCTGTTTCTTCCGATAGATAATTTCATAATTACTATTACCGCATAACTATTTTTCTAAGTAGCAAGGTTCGCTCGCTGTAAAGACAATCTAGGCACAGTATCTCGTTGCGTCCTGTAAATAAAGCTATGCCGAATACAAGAAAAGCTATTGGTATGACCTTACGTCCGAATCGTGTATGAGATCTAGAAATAAGAGCAAAGGTTTACTTATACGTGTACTTTATTTCGCGGATAGAGGCAAGAGAGCTTAGTAAGTAACCCTAGAACTTCATTTATATTTATGATTTATGATTATTTTAAATGTCTCATTTAGATTCAGATGAATACTAAGATCGACGCCTTAACTTGTCATTCGTAATTGACTTTGCACAGAGTGTTTTTATTAAATTTCTTATACTTGCTTTGTATGCGTACATACGACACAAGCAATTCCCATTATCAGGTCGGAAACTGGTATTAACCCCTTAACTTGTGCGCTCGAATTAATTCGAGCTCGCTAAGCAGGCCAAACTGTGCACACTCGAGATAATTCGAGCGGCGTTGTATTTTATGCTGCTATAATTAAAATAAAAATTTTGATTAATTTTGTATTTTTTTTATTTTTTTGCCAAGACAATGTTCTAAAGTGTGCTTTTTACATACAAAAAAATGGATTTTTTTTGGCCGGTTTTTTTAATCTGTGCGTTAAGGGGTTAAAGAGCACCAGGGGATAATTTTGGAGAGAGGTCATATATTATTCATACAGTTCCTACAGATGTAAAAGCGTGGTATTCGTATGGAAATAACTTCAAACCATGAGACGTAATTATCGTAACGAAAGAAGGCCCTCGAGCATTGACATTTATTTTCTGAATTTCATAATACTTATGTCGATTTTTTTTTAAGTGTAGTAACGATTTAATTACGAAAAATTGTATAACTTTCATAGTATCATTAAGGCCGAACACGGCGAAAATACCATGACGGAAGTGACACTTAGGAAACGACAATCTTGCACTTTCCTTATATTTAATGCTGAAATGAATTGCATAAATCTAAATCGGAAATATTGGTATTTCTTATGTTACTTAAAGTCCAAGGGCATTTGCCAAACAGAAAAACTCGACGCTAACGTTGACCTTCAGTGCAAGAAATATTGGAATGCAAGATGAATTGCAAAATAAAATGCACAAGATTGGATGAAAACATTTTTTATGACTCTATAAAGTATCTTGTGATCTTACTAATATCCTAGTATAATAATATATTAAAAACTAAATGCTTCATAGATATTCGCACCAAGAGCTTTAAGTTTCTCATTCAAGATGAGCCTCTGAAGCCAGTCTGAAGGAACATCGCCGTCAGTAGTAACGTCTGGAACCTGTCCATTTATTATAGGAATTATTTTTGCCACTGGCATTCTTATTTTGCTTAAATTCAAAAAACCATCCGTATAAAAAGAGTTTATTGGTTGTTCGACCGAATCTGCCCAAAACGTTTCTGACTCTTTCGAGGATCCTGGTAAAGGTGTGCTCTTTTCTTCCGGTTTCACGCCATTAGTGATTGGGGGGGTGCACGTGAAATACTCAGATATATGATCCATCACTAGTACAAATCCACTTCTAATAATAGTGCGCATTAAAGTTTGCACTTCTTCGCTTTCCATGAGATCCAAAGTCTCCTTGATAATTCTTGACAACGTCTCATCCGCCTCATTTTCACAGTTTCTTGATAACATATAAGTAGACAGGTTCTTCACGGGATCTCTACTATTATCTGCTGATATCGATGAGACAATCGCCCAATAAATTTGCTCTAAATCTCTTAGGGCCAATTGGTCCGTCAGGGATGTCACATCCGTTATTTCTTTAACCTTTTCTTTGATTAGTGATCCTAGTTTTTCCACACCCTCGTCCATAAAATACTCGCACAGCGTCAAGTATTTTTCTAGCGATGGTCCGCTCATGGGCGCTATTGTATTTTGATTTTTAGAATTCTTGAACATGTATCCTCCTACTAAGTTCAGCTGAATCCTCAGAGACGTAACTAACATTGCATATGCGTAAATTATCGTGGCGGATCTTGATATAGCTAACACTTTTAATGTGTTCCACGTTTCCACTTTATCTTGACATCCACTTCTTAACTTGTTTATAACAGCATCTGTGTCCAAAGCTTTTATAACAGCTTCTCTTAAAGCTGTTGCTAATGATAGTACTGTTTGATTACATGTCCTTTCAGTACTTTCAAAGTGTTGGCGTCGTCTGGATCTTTCTAAAAGATCATTTACCTCCTTCTCTTGCCATTCTCTTAGCTTGCGCTGTGTATATCTTGTAAGGAATACAAGACTTCCAATGACAATACCACTGACAATGAATTTTCGTTTATGGCGATTCAAAAAATTTCTTAATCGTGAAAACATGGTGCAATTTATACAGAAAAATTCTCTCAAACGCTATATAAAAAAACTTTATAATCTATATGTCTGATAGCACAATACTCTTCTATTATATATGAGAAGGATTATAGTGATCACTCTATAGCAAATTCAGGATGGGAACTCAGTGCTACACGCTCTAATCGGTTTGTTATGTAAGATGTTGTATCGATAAAACGTTCCACACAGTTAACAAGACAATTTTCAGTCTTATGTTCCAAGCGAACAGATGGTCTGTCAACGCAGGTTTCCCAACAGATATCTGTAAGGCTATGCACCAAACTCTATAACAAAAAGTGAAATAAACTTATTGAGCATAAGATTATTTATCAGTAACATATTTAACAGCTGACTACTTTTTAACACAAGTTACAAACAACTATTAAAAAGCAATAAAACAGAGTAACTAATTATTGTGAGAAACATTGGGAAATTAAGAGTATACATTTTTATCGCAATTTCATTGCAAAAAACAGTTCCACGACCATAACCACATAATCAGAGTGATACGATTTCAAAAATGTCCATAGAAGTTTATTTTAGCAGCAACAAAAGTCTGACCTGAAATTTCTGTTTTTGCGTTTCTATTTCGATGAAATCTTGTAGTTGATGGTCAACCGCAGCTTGCGTACTTTGATCGCCAGCAAAACTCATACTTCAGGTTTTAACAAATACCTCTTGACAAAATAATGAAAGTACTTGAATATTTTTAACCTTTGAACCAGCAGACTCATTAGGCAAAGGGCCGACAGTGGTCGAGAGTGGACACGAGAAACTGCGTTTCCATTTGGACTTCTGACAGTAAACTGCTGCCACCTAGAACGCACAAGTATAAATAGTTTATTAAAATTTACCGATACTCAATATAATTTAATCAAGTATTTACATGAAAATAAAAATCAATCAATGATAATACGAATCCTATTTATACATATTATAAATATTTATAAAAAATCTTATAAATCTAAAAATACCATGCATAAATAATTATTCATGATTTCTCATCGCAAGCAACATATACTCAATTACCACATAAAACATTTAAGAAATCGATATTGGGTACTAGAAATAGCTTTCTGAAGTTCTTTCTTTGTAATATAATTCATAAACTAGTGAATAAAACACCGATAATTTGTAAACATCCATTTTACTTTGATGTACTGGTGTCTGTGGTAATAGAAATATATCCCTTTGTTACTTAAACCGATAATAACGAAAAAAGATGCTATATAAAACGTTTTTTTAATTCCAAAATAATTTTTCATACTTCATATTCGCTGACGCACCTCTGCACAAAATATATTATACACACAAGTGTATTATTGCAGCCAATTACTAACAAAAATCTCCGATAATGCTGCCCTTAAAATTGTACAATCACTTCATTGAAAGAGCTTAATAAGCCTCTTGAAGTCGATATGCAAAATGAAATTTGCAGAGCACTCGATGTCATGCAAGTGATCGTCTGTGTTACGTAATTATTTTGTTGTTGCTTTGCATAAATGACGAAAAGACTCCCATTCAATATTGTCCGATAACCATAACCCTGACTTAATTTGCACACACGAGGAATGAGAATATCGACCATTAAATGCCTGTAATCAAATAATTTCATGTGTCGTGACATCAAGTATGTTAACAGTGTTCCAAACATTACCGAAAAAAATATATAATTTGTCTATCACGTCTATTGTAAGATGTCCTCGCAATTTAGGCCACGCGCGTAACTTGTTAACAGTTGTAGAGCAAGAGGCGCCTATGTTAACAGATAAAATAAAATATAATGAAAAGAATAAGAAACCGTACGAGATACCTGATCCTAGCTCGTCATGCAATTACGCAACAAATTTTCCTAGTAAAGCGATTTCAAAACCGCGGTGCTTTTAAAGAAACTACATTGGTATACCATATAGCGAACCTATGCCACCAGACCTAATCTAATATTTATTAGTCAACGGATTAGCACACATCTCACATAGCACAAATGTTCTATTAACGTCGGTGAAACGTCTATGAGACGTTTAAAATCCCATAGACGTTCGATAGACATCCACAGAGATTTATGGGAAATCGTGCTACGTGCGTTGTCTTTCAGTGTTCAGGTAACTGCGCAACTCAAATACGAAAGGCACAAATCCATAACAATAGTGACAGTACGAAGTAGTACACATGGTACATTTGCATATATGTATACACTGCATCGGTAACTGTCATTGGAAAATGACAGAACTGATGTGGATGATAACCATTAGGCGTATTATACCAGGCAGTAGTGTTAAGGAAAGTGTGGACGTGTGACGCGCGAGGATGGTCCAAAGAGCAGGTCGTTCGAGCGCGAACATTCAGCCGTAAAGTGTCGTTCACCGGGGCAGGCGATAGAGACAAGGACAGAGCAGGCTTGGTGCGGCCGCACCGTTCCTACGTTGGTATATAGTACACGTGCATCGATTACGTCTACCGAAGCCACGTGGAGTTGCAACCGTTGGGATTGGATGCCAGTGGGTAGTGGGTCGTCGGGTGGCAACTGGGTGGGACGGAGTCGAAAAGGTACGACACGAACCGAGTATTTCATGTGCCTTCTGGTGTTCCTGGTGGAGCTACAACGAAACAGACAAAGAAAAAAGATAGCTAGAGGATATTGGGGGAATCACCCTGGTGAGAAGTTTAGGTACTAACAGAGTGGGGGAAGATCGGTGAAGGACGCTCTTTTGTGGCAAAATGCGGAGTGGGCAGGCGGGAGAAGTGGGGATGTCGGTTACACGTGCGACCTCCCCCTACTACTCACCGGCTGCCCCTCCGACGTCCCTGCATCCCCTTACCCGTATCTTCCTCCTCGTGCACCATGAGGTCTACCTCTTCCTCATTCCTTCCAACAGCGCTCGCTTTTACTCTGTGCTCTTATGTCAGGACGAGGGAGACCCTTCTTATTCGACGGTGGCACCGGTCTTAACCCTTTCCACAGGTCTGATCGTTCTCTGTGTCACTATAACCTTCCTATCTTTTTATTCTCCTTTACAGCAGCCAGGCTCAAGACTTTGGAATCATCCGTGTCCGAGGCCATCAACCCTCTGAACTCTGGCTGGCGGCAACGTGAAACTGCTGAGCGCTTGAAACAAATCATTTCTAACATTAAACTGCTTTTCCGTTTTACTTCTCAATACCTTTTCATCACTCGTACCACTTGCTCACGCCTACTTTTTATTGTATGTGCTTTGAGAATCTTTTGTTTCTGAAACACACGATTTTTTTCTTTATACATCAATGAATTATGAAAGCGCTACTATTCTTATGTAGTTTGTGACTGCTTCTATGATCAAGCCAGTTCACAACTCCCATGAGTACCTTATTTATTTTATTCGAATTCGATCTAGGGCGTTGTTAACCGACGGATCGCTAATACCACATATTAAAACAAATGCGAAATTTACCCTACTTCCCGTTTCATTATTAACGAGTGTCGTGGGATTCCTTTGTTCGAGCTCGTAGTACCTCGTCTGCTGTAGCTTCCTATTGTGTTAAAATATGATATAATACGATTGAAAATTTTCATCAAGATATTACTTTACAGTTTTATTCCTCCAATTAGATTTTGGTTAACGATAAAATTCCATTACTCTATCTTTGTTATCGTCTAGCAATATTCTAACAATTTTATTCTTATGTCTCGTTCACACTTTACTGAAAAATATTTAAAGTATCCTAGACTTTGCCATCTGTGAACTATGAAATCGTCAATGATGTTTATTTACAATTTTATCGGTAATGCTTGGTTATTGTAAAATGAATTATCGAAACTTTGCAGATAAATATAATAATCAGTCGTATAATAAACGTAACTGATATCTGACAACGTGGAAAACGTGAAAATGCCCTGTAGAAATTTATATAATACATAGATACGTGGCGTTACGAAGTGAAATATTATTGAGAATTATATCGCCGCATGGAATGGAACACGTGGTTATATAAAACCGTGTATATTATAATTATTCAAACGCTTTGTTTAATTATAATGCCAATAAGAGCACGTGGATTGACGCACTAGATCTGCTTTCACTAACAATAAGTATAATTTGCAAGCTTTGATATTGTTCTCTTTTTTTGCAGAAGTGATTGTAATTTCATACTCTGACTAATTAGGATTCGTAAATACATTAACTTCAGTATGTATATATAATAAATTTGCTTATTAAGCCAAAAATCTTTACCTGCGGGCTTTGATCTCTTCTATATGAAATTATGATGACGTTTGAATATATAAATTCAAGGCCTTCGATATAGGTATTGCATAAGACTTTTCATCGGTGTTATATACTGAGAGAAATGAACAAGACTCCTTTGAATATGTCATTGTCAGAGTGCCTAGCAATTATTGAAACCGTTGTATAATTTCTTACTATCAGCTGATTAGGACATCAGGGGAAGTGAAAGCTCCAAATTATGATTTTGTGACAAATCAGTTGTACAGCTAATGCAACATAATAAAACTATGTACCAAAAGACAGAAGAGCAGAGGTCTTCAGATTCAGTATCAGATTACGAATCTATTCTATTTTGACCTGTTCAAGGAGCCAGATCGGAATCAAATATAAAAATATAAAAACCATCTGAAAACGTGATCCCTTGTCTATTCTATTAGAGGAAAGTTAGTATAAAGAAGAGTGAAAAAAAATTGAATTCGAATCATGGGAGTTCGCCTGCAAAAACGAATCGTCATTTTTAATCAATCAAATCAAGTACTTTTTCGTTATCGGAATGCAGTCCCTCAAAATGAATTTCATTTTTATTTTGCCGAAAGATATTTTTTCACGGATACTTTTTTTCTTACGAAATAGTTCGAAAAACAATATTCTCAATTTTAAAACCAAACAATTTTCATTTAAATCAAGCAACTGTAGTGAAATCTCGTGTAAACGAAGAAAATGACTCACGTAGTGCATGCAAGAAACAATTGCTCAAGTAGCTTGAATGACAGTATAAAATATACATAGCTAGACGATAAAGAGGTATGCGCGTGCATACATACATAACTGCTATGTACTTTTATCTCGATATATTTATACATAGCGTACTTATATATTGTATACATATACGTAAATGAGCAAGCAAGATAGAGAATATGCGATACCTAAGCAGTGTTTCCCGAGGCGCACGCGCTCTCGTTTTCTCGCGAAATCTTGTCTCATTGGAGGGGATACACGTGCCTCGCATTTGTATCATGATTGTTATTATTATGCTGCAGCGGTCGCCACGAGGCGACCTGAACGTAGTAACTGACTGGCTCTTCTCTCCTCTCTGTTATGTTTCATTCGGTTTTCAGTCGCTCGGAAGCCACCGGTGTGCTTGCATCAAACTTGTCTTCTGTTTGAATACCTCGATCGAACTTCCACAACTCCATAAGGAGCCACTCTGATTGTCCTCGTTAAACGAAATTTCTACAGTAATCCACTTGACTTGGAAATAGTTGATCATCTCAGTTAATATTGTTGGAGTGAAAGTTCTTCGAGGTCTGTCAAGTATATTTGTAGAAATTTGTAAATATCACGAGCGATTTTTAAATCCGGTGGCTTGTATTTACACAGTGGTGCGCAATTGTAATTTTGTATTTGAAACAGCAACTCGCACACGATTGACTAGTGATAATTTTGAGTGATAGACATACGTAATCGCACCATCGTTCATAATCTGGTTAAGAGTGCGAATTACTTGGAAAGGAACAAGAGGGTTTTTGAGATTCGGTAAGATTTTACAAAATTTATTAAATTAAAAACACAGCGTCAGGAATTAATATCTCATGCCTAAGCACACTGAACGATGCATCCCCAGCCTAGGTGGGAAAGCAGAATTTTATTTCTTCAATCGCCTTTTTTAGCTGAACAATCAGAACTATTGTTAAAAACTATAAAAAAACTATGGAGCTCGTCAAAATCTATAAGATTTACTATTATTTAAATAAATTTTCGGATATGGGATGCTAAAGAGGAAATTGGCGTGTCATTTTTTAAGAAAGCTTTCTTAAGGCAAACGTTCAGAACTATAGTAAAAAACTATACAAAATTATGAAAATTTACTGGATTCAAATTTAGTCGTAGTTTTTTTTTAGTGCCAACACATGAGATGCTAATTTTATAATCATGAGTATGACCCATCCGCCATGGCATATTAAAAGAAATTAATAACGATAAACAGCAAGTCTTCTATTATCTGTTTGACTATATTTTTTACTTGACGTCACCATCATCGGCATGTGAGGTCAATTCAACTGATATTCTACATTAAATTTCTATTGCAGAATATTGAAAATAATCGAACAACTATCCGTATGAATAAAAAATTCTGTTAATCATATTTAACGCGTATTCGTATTCCATTCGTATAGTTGGATGAATATAAAATTATTTAATTAAGTCCTCATCGTGTTCGTAGAAGAGGATATTTTAATGTCATTAATTATTAATATACGATTTTTTCTTTTAAACATTCGTAACGTCCTATCACGTACCACAGTAGTGTAACAATATTTGTGTTATCCTACAAAGCTAAGCATAATGAGAGACGTCCGTCTTGATAAAACCTAGTTTAAAACCCGCTATAATTATTGCTAATACACGGCGTAAGTACAGTAGCCGTGATCAAATTGTTACGTCTTCCGATGTATACACACAGCGCGTGGAGAATTTGTATGTCAACCGTGATGAGCTGTCACCTTAGAAAGCAAAGAAAAAAAAAACTTATTCGTATGCGTAACGGGAAGACGGCGTGCACAAATTTCATGTCTCTGGCACGTGTGCGGTTAGTACGTTAATTTACAAAACGTGACATTCTCACGGATACTTCGTACCTTAGAAAATGTCCCATGAAAATTCTACGCTTGGGATAACAGCATAGTAATACTGTATTACGTATGTAGACATACGGAATTTCAAGTAAATAACGTGACACTTACATACGGGCACGTATCCATATCAATTTTAGGAACCCAAGTTTAACCACAAATATTTGCCCTTATTGGTGGTATCAAGTAAAAATGATACCAGGCCGAGATATATTGAAAGAGGATATAGACACACTCTAAATATTATATATATAATTCCTTGTCTTGAGATCAAGAAAATAATTGACCACGTATAACTACATATATTATGCATTATTTTTATCCAACGTGCCATTTCGATGTAGGATCATTTAATAAAATCGAAAAATGCCCCAATGGTCCCGCTAGTCACGTGCAATGCAAATCGCCAAAGTTGCGTAACTCGTTAATTTGTACGTTTTCATAAAAAAATTTTATTTTATAAAAAAAAAATTTTCATAATTCTATATATATACATATATGTCTGCTAAATATATGGAGTCATTCCCGATCGAGATACGTATGACAGAATAAAAAATTTCGCAACCCATGAAAAATCACTTTGCAGTTACGTTCGGTAAAATTGGCAAGTTACGGGTTAGGGGGTACTGGGATTGTTTTATCGACACGTGGGCGTACCTTTTTTTTCCTTATCTAAGCCCTTCCCCTCCACCGCTCTTACACCGTACACGTGTCTCCACGTTTAATCTGCTTATTCAAGCCATCGCGGATACACCGACGCGAAAGGTCGTGACGACGAGTAAACTAAAATTATTACACCTAGCTGGTGTACTTCTCGATATCTTCTAAACCGCGCACGTGTCACACGATAAAGATATCCTATGCTGCAATTACGATCCCGCGCTTAACTTCCTGTGAGGAACTTTCGGTCGTCATCGCGTACGGCCGTTAACGTCGACCCGACTATCATCATCGTAACGGTAAGTCCCCGACGGCACATCTAAAATAACGTGGAACGAAATGCTTATCGTAAAACCGATGCGTATTATTTCGTTCGTGTGCACTGGACTTTACGTTTAATTAGGACAATACTCTTTACTCTTGACTTTAAATTGGATAAATAAAAATTACTTTAACAAATTGAATCGACCGTACTGATCTCTTTGTACTGAAAAATTAAAAGTCATTCTATGACTCTACTTGGGCATTGGACGTGCACTGGGTATTACGCTCACAGTCAGTCTTCTTTAACTGACATGTCTCATTCATTAGGATGCGTCTTAAATAAGGTATTCTCGTTCTACGTCATGACGGTTCCCTGCATCCTAATGAATTTACTTATCCCAATGAAAATCAGTAGAATTGAAACGCAAATATACATTACTTTGAATTATTAATAGCTGTCTCGTTAAGACTGATATATATATATATATATTTAATTGCTCATATGGTATATTAGACATGCACGTGTCTAAGGCTCGTTGTCATAGATCAATTAAGTTCGCGTCAGTTTCTCGCTGAAATTCATATCCAATTAAAATGCATTATTTACAAAGAGTTCGTTATCTCTAATATCTATCGATCGACCTCAGACCGCCTTGACCTTATTGAATTCCACCAAGAAAGAAGATAGATAGGAAATAAAAAATTATGCATTTTAAATACATTGCCATTATATGCATGCATATTAACCCATGAATCGTGTTATCATCCAACGTAAATATTTTCGGACAAGACGTGAGACAACGAAATGTATGGGTGGCTGTTTAGTCAATGGTGTTATCAAAAGTATCAGATAACAAATCGCACGGGAGTCATTGCCTTTCTAAATAAGAGGGGTGTACTCGTGGAGATAAGGCTCTGTCGTCAATAGGAAAACTATGATCCACGTGCTAATATGAGAATGATCAGCGTGCACAAGAGAGAGAGAGAGAGAGGGGGGAGATACAGAGAGATAAGGAGAACCTGTTCCGTCCTTCCCCACCAAGTCAACCCATTCGCCCCCCACCACCCACTACCATTCGGATCTTTAATTTTCTTTCTCTTCCTCAGTCCCCCTCTTTCCCCACTTCTATCGTTCTACACACATCGACATGCCCCCCACTATTGGTTCATCTTTACAAATACATCCCAAAGAAACTCTGTCCGTGTATTTGACGTATCGTTGTGCGACGTGTCGTCCGACGTAAAAAATCAGACACTAAAAATATTATATCTATTGAGTTCTATGGATACACGTGTGCGTAATATATATATATATATATATATATATATATATCATTGCAGGAATTCATAACAGTCTGATTGTTTCTATGCAATATCGGTAGGATCAATAGTCACATTTAACTGATTGATTTTATTAGCAAACGTTATCGAGCGCGTGCAGGCCGCACGTGTCGCGAATACTCGAAAGATTTTGTACTCGCGAGTGACCTCTATGCGCCGTACACGTGTACCGTAAAGGTGGACCCGCGTCTAAAAGTTGGGCGAAAGTCGTGGAACTTGCGCAAGTCTTTCGCAATTAGTTTGATGAGAGTCAAGGATGACTATTGGAGTTTGAAAAGGGCTCATTGCGTCATAAGGTTGCGCTTAGCATTTGACGGGATCGAGAGGTTACTGTGGAAAAAGCAAAGGGAGCTTAGAAATTGGTATACGGAAGAGTTTCAGTATAATATAGTCATATTCGTATATACGAGGAGGATGCTGATAACGATCCTGGAAAATGCTTTGATAAAATTCGTAGGTGGCTAAGAGGAAACATTTATGGATGGTTTTTTATCAATAATAATGAAAATATCAGTAACGATTAAAATAAATGTACTATCGCACTCTTTCGTGTACCGATTATATCTGACTCTTGCGATCACGTGAAGTATTTCCAATTTATCAAGTAAAGTCTTTATCGGATTTAAAGATGGAATCAAAATGAGGCCGAATAACATGGAAAGTCTCGTTACAGTTAAAAAATCTGTAATTTATTAGTTGAAAAAAAATTTTGGCTGTCTCTCTCTGACTGAAGAATTATCCTTTGTTGGATTGTTGAAAAACGTAGGTTTACGTCATGTCGCGGTGACAGGAAAGAAAAAAAAAAGATCACAAATACCTTTGCTTATTTTTCATCTTCTATTTTAAAGAGCCTTATGACGTACTTTAAGATTCTAGCCGATAAGGACTGAGGGTTGAGATATATGTATATGGTTGTAAGTCTAAGCGTTAAAATACGTGATTTCAGTAAAGCTTCGTAAAAATCTTATCGTTAGATCAACGGAGGCCGTAAATGTATTATTTAATTGTGATCGGAGCAGTGCTAAAGAAATATTTATAAATATTGATAATACAATAATTAAATATACTCGTTATGTCTCTCTCGCTGATATTCCTGGACGGAAGTAACTGTATGAGAATTCAAGAGATCAGGGAGCCCAGAGGGCACCAGGAGCACCAAGAGAGGATTAAATGGCACCTTACGAAGTATTGATCTTCCTGGCCGATGACACTCACGGTTTACGTAAAGTCGTCAAAGATCGCGTTACAATTTTTCGAAGAACCCCCCGTCCTCCCCCCCCCACGCAAAAATTTTCGAGCAAGAATCTCCATTATTTATGTAGCACGTAGGTTAGACTTTAATTTTGACACGCAGTGAGAAGGTTTCACGTTTATTATACTTCGTGGCGATAAGAGGTCTTTGTCCTATATCCTTCTCAGCATTCTTTAGGATAATTGTGAAAATGGGCGCGAGTCGTGAGAAATTTCAAACAATATTGCAAAACGCCATTTATGCTTGAGCACGAAAGAAAAACTTGGAACAACGATTTTAGGGGGTTAGCATAAAAATTTTGTCATATTTGTAACTATAATAAGTGGATATACATACGATATGCATGAGATGAATCTCAGGGATAAAAAGGTCCTACTGACATTGAATTGAATTCTTCGCCATTCAGTCGAGCGAAGCGTGTCTATTTCAATTTTGACATTGAACGCCAAGATTTTCTGTCTGATTTGAAATTCGTGTCGAAGGGAGATACAGTTATTAAAAGCCCACTGTCTGTCGTGTGCTTATACTTTTTGGAACCGTATATTTACCGTTGCCGCCAAGGATACGTAATAATGTAAAAACTAACCCGGATCTGCCTGACAAGACAAAGAACCATTTCAAGTAAATACACCTACAAAACCAGCAAGACCGTAAGAGCCGAGGGAAATGGATGGGTATCAATTACGTCTTTGTTTCTTTTCCTATGCGCACATGCAATATCTCAAAAGCTATAGAAGAAAAACACCAAGAAAGAAAAAGGACAAAGAACTTGAACTAGCATGTGCAATCGTGAAGAATCTAATAAGGAAATACATACATAAAGAACGGTGAAGAGTGATGGAAAGCAGGTAAAAAATATTTCCGAGGAAAAAGCCTCGAGCAGATGAAAAGACGCGGAGCTCTCATAAGGAGTGCCTCCCTCACGAATAAGGTGTGCGAAGGTAGTAGACGGCATGGACAAGTTAGGGGGGGGGATTGTACGCGCCAGAATAAAGGAAGGGTGCCAGTGCGGGTGCCTATGCAGCGCACGCAGAGAATCCAGAGGCAGCCGCAGGAAACGTGGGGGCATCGAACTCAGCTGGCCACGTGCGAGTCAAGAGAAGCACACCTCGTGCCCACTCTTTCTCGTATAGTCTAAAGAAAGTATATATATAGTGGTATTGGCGTTGAAATTGGCGTCAGCTTCACCGACGACGGATAACAACGTCGATCCGGTGGAATAGAGTCACAACCGCGTGCGAATACGACACACAGAATCAGCCGGGATCATAATACCGCTTCCTCATGGTGGCGGTGCTGACACTATTAGGTTAGTTTTCCTGTCCAGTAGTCGCTGTAGTGGTGGAAGCGCTAGGCTTGACAGAGTGGGAAACTGACTACTAACTGATTGTGAGTGGGGGAACCAGGCGCACGTGGCCTCGATGAAATGTACGATGTTCCAGAATCCTTCGGCGTTGCGTTCGGCTGCACGGTAGTTATGTAGGCGAGGAGACTGAACGTTACGATATTCTCAGACGGATGAGGTTAAGCAGAACCGCAGAGGATATGGAACTCTTCCACGTGGCACTTTTTTTTTACATCATATCTCTATCTAGATGCATTGTAGGTGACTCACGTGAGTTAATTCGATAAGATAATAGAGTTTGAAGGAATGGTTGAGCTCGGTATGAAATAATGCATTTGTTATTTAATAGTTTTTTTTATTTATAACAATATTGTCCGGGGGAATTTTCGATTGAGGCTTAGAAACCGGTATTATATTCTGATTTGTGTTGACTGTTAATTACGCTGTCAGGGAACACGTGTTTAACGTGCACGAACTGGATGATCTTTGTGTAACTATTGATCTATTATGAATGTCAAGCATCGTGTTGTCCCGGTGACCTATGACCGACATGATGTTGTCGATGAATCAGTGAATTTTCAAAGGAATCCTAAAACCCAGTGTTACTCACACATTGGGCATGCAGACTGACACGTAATGATTTGAGAATATCTCTTGATATTTTTTTTGCGGATATTATGTTTTATATATTAGATATGTATACTATATATGTACGGAAAGAAGCTTGATTCTTGGCATCCACTTTCTTCTATTTTAAGCTTTTGCATTCTTCATGAGTATACTGCATAAGTGGTAATATATTACATGCAGGTGCATGTGCTTAAAATAATATGTCATTTGCAAGACACATCAGTCCAACGATTTTAAAAAAATATTAGTTATTAATAAAAGCATCAATCTTATGTAGACATCAAAGAAATTAAATCAAGCTGGAAACGAAGAACACAAGTCGGAATCTTTTTAGATTATTTCTACGGAAAATAAACAGCTCTGGGGCTTTATAAGTCCTGTAACACTTACAAGAGCAATGGAAAACGTGTTATTGGCCACTTCTCCTAGACGTAGCAGTCTCAAAATAAATATGTGACTTCGCCATCTTAGCCATAAAGATCAGTAGGTGCGTTAACATAGCAATATTATATACATATGCGTGATAGCGAAAATATTTTCGATATTCAGGAATATTTTTTTCAATCCAGAAACCTTAAAAGATTTTTAAACATCATATTAATCCGTATGAATCCAGTGAAACTTTGAAAATCCGCAGAAATGAGACTGCAAGGAATTAGAAGAAAATGACGGTATTAAGTGAGTCATCAAAGTTTAATTGATTACCGAATTAATAAAATCGATCTCAAGAAGGGCGGGCCTGCGATTACTACTTAATATGAGCATCCGTAATATTCCACTATCAATCTTCGTTTTCAACAAGGGGTTCCTGGAGCAGCCTGTTGAATCCAATTTTTCTGCGAGTCATGGAATTTCACGGGAATGCGCGAATGAATATTCGTTCACGCTTACTGAGTGCGGATGCCCACAAAGCTTCCAGGAATTTTCTCTAATGAACAAAAAAACTCTTTTATTGCCCAATCAAACGTTTACCAACTGGCAAAGCGCCATGAGAGGAAAGTTTTACTGTACGTCCAAGAAGTGAGCCACCCTGTAACAGTAATGGGAGCTATCTAGCTTAGTATTATAGCTAGCAGTATAAGTGGTATAGTTCACTAGCTGTCCAACCAGTTGGCGGGTGAAGCGGACCACGAGTATGAAATAGACAAGCAGTTTCAACGAGGAAACTAGATGGCACGTGTACAGACACGTTACATTTAGAACGTGACACCACGCTCTTTTTCATTCGCGCATGTTTCAGCATTCTATGTCCATCTATCATAATACACTGAGAGAAAAATATCGTTGTACTAAAAAAAATATAGTTAGTCTGACGATAATCTTACTATAAAATATAATTC